>JANAVB010001997.1:15270316-15595394 GCA_029216955.1 Iris pallida
ACAGATGTGATTCCTTTGGGTTAGCTTGAAAATGTGCACACAGGAAAACACTAAACATTATATCTGGACGACTAGCAGTTAAATAAAGTAAACTACTAATCATACCTCGATACTTACGTGTGTCGACTGGCTTGCCTTGTTCATCTGAATCAAGCTTTGTTGAAGTTGCCATTGGAGTGCCAATAGGTTTGACATTGTCCAGATCAAACTTCTTTAGCAAGTCTTTTGTGTACTTGGCTTGATTTATAAATGTCCCATTATCAGTTTGTTTGATTGCAATCCGAGAAAGAATTTCAGCTCTCCCATCATGCTCATCTCAAACTCATTCTGCATACACTTAAAAAATTCTTGACACAGAGATTTATCAGTAGATCCAAATATAATATCATCAACATAGATTTGAATTAAAGAAGTTTGCCATTAAAGACTTAATAAACAGTGTAGTGTCAACCTTGCCTTTTGAAAAACCGTTGTCAAGTAGAAAAGAGCTTAGACGATCATACCAAGCACGAGGGGCTTGTTTTAAACCGTATAAGGCTTTTTTCAACTTGAAAACATGATCAGGGTTTTTGAAATCCGTGAAACCTGGAGGTTGTGCTACAAAAACTTCTTCTTTTATAAAACTATTTAAAAAAGCACTCTTGACATCCATTTGAAATAGTTTGAAATCATAAAAACATGCAAATGCACATAACATGCGAATGGATTCTAATCTCGCAACTGGGGCATAAGTCTCATCGTAGTCGATACCTTCTTCTTGATTGTATCCTTGAGCTACGAGTCGAGCCTTATTACGAGTCACTAAACCATTCTCATTCAGTTTATTTCGGAATACCCAACGGGTGCCAATGACCGGACGATCAATAGGCTTGGGAACAAGTTCCCAAACTTGATTCCATTCAAATTGGTTTAATTTCTTGCATAACATCTATCCAAAAACTATCACTACATGCTTCATCAATCGTTTTGGGTTCTAGCTGTGAAATAAATGCAACACTATAAACAATATCTCTACTGGATGTACGAGTACTTACTCCTTTGGTAATATCACCAATTACCAAATCTTTTGGATGATCAGCTGTAAATTTTAACCTTTTCGGTAGATTCTGAAGGTAGCTGGTTCCTGAATCTTCTCTAGGAGGTTCAGCTAGTGCAGAGCTTGGTTGAGGATCAGCTGATGTTGAGCTTGATGCAAGCAGATCTTCATCACTGTCATCGATAGTCATTTGATTCATTTCATCAAAGGTGACGTTGATTGATTCTTCGATGATCATTGTTCGTTTGTTGAAGACTCTGTATCCTTTGCTCTTGGCCGCATAACCTAAAAATACCTTCATCAGCCTTTTCATTAAATTTTCCCAAGTTGTCTTTTGTATTAAGAATAAATATTTACAACCAAATATTCTAAAGTATGAAACAAATGGAAATCTATCAAACCATAACTCAAATGGAGTTTTCTTCGATTTGGGTCGAATTAGAACTCTATTGAGAACAAAGCAAGCTGTATTGACAGCTTCAGCCCAGAAATATTTGGGTAGACTAAACTGGTTTAACATTACTCTGGCCATTTCGGTTAGAGTTCTGTTCTTACGTTCCACAACTCCATTTTGTTGTGGAGTCCTAGGGCAGGAGAACTCGTGTATGAAACCGTGTGTGTCACAAATTGCTCAAAATCAGTATTCTCGAATTCGCCTCCATGATCGCTTCTGATTCGAGTGATCATGTAACCTTTTTCATTTTATACTTTTGTCACGACCCGCACCCTAGAGTAAGGGCACGAGAACGTAACAACGCCCAGCCTACGCCGCAGTGTCGACGGTAGAACGCTGTCCTAGGTCTCATACATCTAACAGTATAAGGCTAAGCAGTTTATACTCCCCGAATGGGGGTGACATAGCAGATACAGTCTCAATCACATCTAAGGTAGAGCATGATAATGATAGATAAAACATAAAATCCAAAAGAGATACAGGAGATAGAAGTCTAAGTGTCTAAGATACATAAACCCAGAAATACATCTCAAAACTCAATACAGTAATCCACAAAGTAAATACAACTCCAGACAAAATAAAATAACTATCTAAACAACCTCTACTGTATCTCCTCTAGGCTAGCAGGCAATCCCAGGCCATCTGTAAAATTTATCAACAGGTCCAGTCAGGACAGGAGCGAGCACAATACATCTCATGCAGTTCATATCATGTCAGAAAATATAAAGCAGGCAATAGAGTAAGATACATGAAACGCTGTAAGAAGATATACATAAAAATAGGAAAGATATTTGATACTGGAAATATATACATGATAAGTAAGAACTGTAATTGACTAGTGATTTAGAGTACGAGATGGCATGTAATTGGCTTAGGTTGTACATGATGAACAAGAAAAGTAACATAGTGTACATGATGGGTAAATCACATGACCATTTATACTCATCCCTACCCACAATCAATACACAAGGATCTATTCAAGTTACGTTACGGACATAATATTTTGGTTATACAAGAAACACATGAGGAAACATGAGCGTACATGAAAGAACATGAGAGTACATGAACGAACATAAAAGAACATGAGAGAACATGAGTGTACATGAATAACGCAGAAGCAAGAAATACATTATGTACATGAAACACATGTCATAAAGTATCCGATGCGCCCGCTAAGGAGGATAACATCCCAAGAAGAGATCCGTATAGTACCAATCCGTGATGATAACGTGACAGCATCAAGTAAAAGTAATCTAGAGCGAGAATATAATTCGTGACAAGTATGAAACGATCAGAGAATGTACTCGCCTGATAACCTGAACAGTTGATAAGTATAAGGGGTCCAACTGAAGCCACAGAGTCCTATTTAAAGCAACACAGGTTACAAGGTGTTCAAGTTGTGATAAATGAATCTCTACAAACAATCTCTTTTATCCTAGGTTCTTCTAAGTCAAATTAATTCTAGGTCAACTCCGGTCAATAATTTAGTCAAACTAGGTCAACTGGTCAACCTAGACTTAATGAAGTCTCACTAGGCCTAACCAGTCTACCCTAGCTAGTACACAACATACAAATCCAAGGCTATACAAGCCAACACAAGTCACATATCAAGATACATCACATTCATACATATTCAATATTATATATATATATATATATATATATATATATATATATATATATATATATATATATAAGTGAAAAGAACTAACATGTAAAGCTATGTGTGTGTGTGAATATGGAGGTGTACATGAAAAAAAATCAACACTAGTTATGAGTTTACACTAACATGGCACAAAGCTAACCCATCTACATTACACATGTATTATACTTAACATGCAAGGCTACAAGTATCATCTATATACATTAGAGTAGAGACTATTTAAGTATAACTAACATGCATCTGTACTTTACATAAATCTCTATATATTATAGCAGTCATTTAGAGAAGGGTTACATGGCATGGTGGTTGATATAGAGTGGGGTGTCCTTGTGCAGAGGGTGAAGTTCATTCTCAGTTTAGTTCCACATTTACATATAAACTAAAGTGAGCTATCCCATAAACTGGTGTAACTAACCACATAAAATGAATCATGTTATCTGAAATCTGCCATTAAGCCAACATCCCATATGCATACAGCTCATGCATTATCTAATACTGAAATTAACTACATTTCGAATTAAGGGATGAAGGTTAACATTACATTCATAGACATTCCACTATATTGAAAACTAAAATTGGCTTGGCAATAGGAAAGGAGGTATATATGCTTACATGGACAGTTCAGTGTTCGAACAACCTAAAATGAACTAACATTCAATCTAAATATCAGCTATGCATTGGTTCTATGTCTACATATGAAATCTGATATTGCATTTACAATATTTATACATTATGCATTCATATCTATCATTACTATATAACTTGCATTTATATCTAGCATTCATTATATACTTTCATGCATGCATTGTATATCATTCTTTCATTCATGCATTTATGTATTGCTTACATATTTACATTAATTGCATTCCTACATGCTTGCATTCAACCATATATATACATTAATGTTAAGAGAATATATGTCATATATATATTATTTCATTCATCTAACATATCATGCATTATATACTCTATATTCATTTAATATCCATACTACATAGGCTCATAGGTTACACAAAATGCTATATCGTATAGTCACTCTTCTACTTAAAACTAATACTGTACCAATTGGCATTCACTAAATTCTAGGATTAAAGTATGTTGTAGTACTTCATGTTAGCTTTTCGAAACTTCAAACGGATCGTATTTTCGTGTCCGAAAGCTCCCGGAATCGCAAAAATACCGAAATGCGTTCGTCTTTTCTTACATCTGACACTCAAATAATTCTACAGAAAGTTACAGAAAGAATTTGGCTTATTAAAATATATTTGAAAGCTAACTTCGATACGGTTCTTTTAAAAAAAATGGAAGATAAATTGGAATTTTAAGCTAAACGTTATGACATTTCTAAGTTGCTATTGCTACTAAAAACGTGGATAAAATTATGACAATTTGGGTAGTTTGAGACAAAAGAACACAAGTATATAACATAATATATCAAGAACTCACTCTCTACACTAATATATATATATGAGACACTATAGAACACATCTCAATACAAAATATGAGATTAAACAGTAATAATTCATTCATACATAACAACAACACATAATGTGTCCAATTTGGGATTTTCCCATATGGACACAACCACAACACAAAGGACACTCCTATGACCTCCAAATGGACACAAATGGAGATACAACCATGTGGGTCATTCCTATGGGTTCAAAATAGACCTATATGTATGAGGAAATGAAAAGGAGAAGGGATTTATACCTCCCGGTAGATCGAATCGAAGAAAAGCCTTCCCGGAGCGATACCGACACGTAGAGATTCCAAAAGGACCCGAACAAGCTCCGAATCCTCCCAAACTTGGGTAGCTTTCTCCTTGGCTAGAATGGAGAAGGAAAGAAGAAGATTTAGTGGCGAAATGGAAGGATTTGATGGAGAAATTGCTAGGGATTACTCTCTAGAAATTTAGGGAAGAACAAGAGAGAGAGTGTGGATGAGAATAATGAAATAAACTTGAGCCTATCCTCTCCCAAAGTGGCTGGCCATATGGGGCTATTTGTCCTATTATGGTAAGGTCCAAAATGCCCCCACTAACCTATTCTATTAGTATTAGGAAAGGGCTAATTGGTTGGGGCTAAATTAGTCATTCTAAAGTCTCTAATCACACTAACCTTATCCATAATAATTGGCTAACTAATGTGTGGGTCCACTAAAGTCAATACTACCCCCGGGTCCCCGTTCAAGTCGGATTGAGCTGAAATTCGAACCCAACTCAAATAATCCCAAAACAATATCATAAATAATAAAATAAATTTCAAAAATATTTCAAAAAAATAACAAAATAACAAAAATACTCCTGTTCCTTGAAAACTGGGAGTGACAAATTCTTCGAAATTAAAACCAAACAATATAAATGCAAATCCAAGTCATAATTTTAAATAGTTTAAAAATGATTAAAATTACCAACAGAATATGAAATAATAATTAATAAATAATAATTATAATTACAAATTTTTAAATTACGCTCATCTGGAAAATTGGGTGTTACAATCATACCCACCTTATAAAAATTTCGTCCTCGAAATTAAGATGATCGCACCCCCTTCTATGTCAAACATAGTCAAGGGTCAATCACTAGTCAATTTCTAAACATCCAAGTACTTGGTCATCAACTGGTCAACTTCTTTGGGTTTTACCTATGCTAGCTATCTAGGTGTTGGCAACTAGAATTTAGCAAAAGAGAAACTCTATAATAGACTAGCTCTTAACTTCCCAATCCTATCAAGTCTATAACTAATACCTACAAGTTAAGCACATGAATACCAAATACCATATATATATATATATATATATATATATAATATATATATATATATATATGCTCAAGAACAACAACCCATCACATATATCCTAAGTATCATCTATATATATACATGACTGATCAACCAAGGGTTAAGGCAGACTAAACTTATAAGGGTCTGAAACAATGCTTAGAACTAGGCTAAGGATGAATGGTCTGAATCAAGGGGACATGGTATCTAGTGAAGGGTCTACACACTGCCTATAAAGGTGATCAACACAAAGGAACTCAACACGAAGGGAACTAAACTAAATGGAAAACTGAACCAAGTATAGGCTAAACAACATGTTTATAACCCTATACAACAATGGCCTATAGATACCAACTAACCTATATCCCATATGCCAATATCATCTGCAATCTATCTATACAAATAGACCTCTCGGTCTTAGGTGAAACTACAACTATACTCAAAGGCAGGCTCTGGTCATGGGTGCCTCACTGGAAAAGGTAAGGAAAAGTAGTAATAATCATCAAGGATGTAAGGCATACTAACATCCTATGTGTAACTGGTTGGTATTATAGATAACAGGAGAATTATTTGCAATGGGTTACTATTCTAACACCAATGCTAACTATCACCTCTAGGGTACAGACACTCTACAAGTCATCATAGCATTATACTATGAAGGAACTACCTATGAATAAGCTCTACAAAACTAAATATCCCTACTCCTAAGTCATTTATAACAATCAAAAGGGTATGATGTTTAAACCTTCTTAAGATAGAATCTGTTAATCATATGCGTCTGTCCAAATTATGTTGTCCAAAGTCTTCATCATGCTAGTGAGCAAGGCTACGATAATCACAGAGTCCTTGACTAAGGTACGTACCTCTAGGTTCATGGTATTTAAAATTTTCGTACTGTCGCATGCGACGACAAAAACCTTAAATTCCCATACCCGAGAATACATCCAAAATTTGACTACATGTCCTCACTATGCCAACTAACACGACTATCGAGGATTCTAGATTCCATGATTTAGGTGACCTAGCCCATATGATTTTCTCAGAAGAAAAAACAAACACAACAAAAGAGTAACATGACAAAATTGATCAATCAACAAGGAACAGATGGAATCGGATTTCAAGGTAATTATAAAAGACAATTGCGGGAATGGAATTGAGAAGAACGGAACTTGCAGCAAGATCTCCAACGGTCTGTGCATCCTCGACTGTTCTGACGATAGCTCGCCCTGCTGGTTTCCTCCAACCTGATGCTGATACTGCACAAATCTCTGCTACTGATGCTGTATAAATTGCTGCTTTTAAGAGAAACTGGAAACGAAAGGAAAAGTCTCTGTACAGACGGAGGTGTACCTCCAATGTAGCAGAAATGCCAATCTCAGTCGGCACAACAGAAGCTGCGGTCTCGAGGCCCTGATGAACAGGACGAGAGGTGGCCAGCCTCTCGATAGTATCCTCCGAACCGAAGCGATGAGATCGTGTCTTCATAACCATCATGAAAACTGATCAAACAAGTAGCAATTTCTGAGAATGAAGCGAAAAATTCAAAGGAGGACAGTTTATATTCAAGGGAAGTCAATAAACAATAATTTTTGACAAAAAGGAATCTGATTAAGAGTTTTTTCTAATGTGATTGAGTACCTCCAAAATATCCTAATCCTACTGCAGGCTGTAGTGATACTCTAGTTCGAATACCACTACATAAACTCGGACCTGCATGGGCCACCACTAAAAACGTGTCACGACCTGCACCCTAGAGTAAGGGCACGAGAACGTAACAACGCCCAGCCTATGCCGCAGTGTCGGCGGTAGAACGCTGTCCTAGGTCTCATGCATCTAACAGTATAAGGCTAAGCAGTTTATACTCCCCGAATGGGGGTGACATAGCAGATACAATCTCAATCACATCTAAGGTAGAGCATGATAAAGATAGATAAAACATAAAATTCAAAAGAGATACAGGAGATAGAAGTCTAAGTGTCTAAGATACATAAACCCAGAAATATATCTCAAAACTTAATACAGTAATCCACAAAGTAAATACAACTCCAGACAAAATAAAATAATTATCTAAACAACCTCTACTGTGTCTCCTCTAGGCTAGCAGGCAATCCCAGGCCATCTGTAAAATTTATCAACAGGTCCAGTCAGGACAGGAGCGAGCACAATACATCTCATGCAGTTCATATCATGTCAGGAAATATAAAGCAGGCAATAGAGTAAGATACATGAAACGCTGTAAGAAGATGTACATAAAAACAGGAGAGATATTTGATAACTGGAAATATATACATGATACGTAAGAACTGTAATTGACTAGTGATTTAGAGTACGAGATGGCATGTAATTGGCTTAGGTTGTACATGATGAACATAAAAAGTAACAGAGTGTACATGATGGGTAAATCACATGACCATTTAGACTCACCCCTACCCACAATCAATACACAAGGATCTATTCAAGTTACGTTACGGACATGATATTTTGGTTATACAAGAAACACATGAGGAAACATGAGCGTACATGAAAGAACATGAGAGTACATGAACGTACGTGAAAGAACATGAGAGAACATGAATAACGCAGAAGCAAGGAATACATGATGTACATGAAACACATGTCATAAAGTATCCGATGCGCCCTCTAAGGGGGATAACATCCCAAGAAGAGATCCGTGTAGTACCAATCCGTGATGATAACGTGACAGCATCAAGTAAAAGTAATCTAGAGCGAGAATATAATTCGTGACAAGTATGAAACGATCAGAAAATGTACTTGCCTGATAACCTGAACAGCTGATAAGTTTAGGGGGTCCAACTGAAGCCACAGAGTCCTATTTAAAACAACACAGGTTACAAGGTGTTCAAGTTATAATAAATAAATCTCTACAAACAATCTATTTTATCCTAGGTTCTTCTAAGTCAAATTAATTCTAGGTCAACTTCGGTCAATAATTTAGTCAAACTAGGTCAACTGGGTCAACCTAGACTCAATGAAGTCTCACTAGGCCTAACCAGTCTACTCTAGCTAGTACACACCATACAAATCCAAGGCTATACAAGCCAACACAAGTCACATATCAAGATACATCACATTCATACATATTCAACATTATATATATATATATATATATATATATATATATATATATATATATATATATATATATATATATATATATATATATATTTATATATATAAGAGAAAAGAACTAACATGTAAAGCTATGTGTGTGTGTGAACATGGAGGTGTACATGAAAAGAGAAATCAATACTAGTTATGAGTTTACACTACACATGGCATAAAGCTAACCCATCTACATTACACATGTATTATACTTAACATGCATGGCTACAAGTATACATCTATATACATTAGAGTAGAGACTATTTAAGTTATAACTAACATGCATCTGTACTTTATATAAATCTCTATATATTATAGCAATCATTTAGAGAAGGGTTACATGGCATGGTGGTTGATATAGAGTAGGGTGTCCTTGTGCAGAGGGTGAAGTTCATTCTCAGTTTAGTTCCACATTTACATATAAACTAAAGTGAGCTATCCCATAAACTGGTGTAACTAACCACATAAAATGAATCATGTTATCTGAAATCTGCCATTAAGCCAACATCCCATATGTATACAGCTCATGGATTGTCTAATACTGAAATTAACTAACATTTCGAATTAAGGGGTTGAAGGTTAACATTACATTCATAGACATTCCACTATATTGAAAACTAAAATTGGCTTGGCAATAGAAAAAGGAAGGTATATATGCTTACATGGACAGTTCAGTGTTCGAACAACCTAAAATGAACTAACATTCAATCTAAATATCAGCTATGCATTGGTTCTATATCTACATATGAAATCTGATATTGCATTTACAATATTTATACATTATGCATTCATATCTATCATTACATATATACCTTGCATTTATATCTAGCATTCATTATATACTTTCATGCATGCATTGTATATCATTCTTTTATTCATGCATTTATGCATTGCTTACATATATTACATTAATTGCATTCCTACATGCTTGTATTCAACCATATATATACATTTATGTAAAGAGGATATATTTCATATATATATTATTTCATTCATCTAACATATCATGCATTACATACTCTATATTCATTTAATATCCATACTACATAGGCTCATAGGTTACACAAAATACATATATCGTATAGTCACTCTTCTACTTAAAACCAATACTGTACCAATTGGGCATTCATTAAATTCTAGGATTAATGTATGTTGTATTACTTCATGTTAGCTTTCCAAAACTTCAAACGGATCGCATTTTCGTGTCCGAAAGCTCCCGGAATCGTGAAAATACCGAAAAGCGTTTGTCTTTCATACAACTGACACTCAAATAATTCTACAGAAAGTTACAGAAAGAATTTGGCTTATTAAAATATATATTTGGAAAACTAACTTCGATACGGTTCTTTTAAAAAAAACGGAAGATAAATCGGAGTTTTAAGCTAAAAGTTATGACATTTCTAAGTTGCTATTGCTACTAAAAACGTGGATAAAAATTATGACGAATTTGGGTAGTTTGAGACAAAAGAACACAAGTATATAACATAATATATCAAGAACTCACTCTCTACACTAATATATATATATATATATGAGACACTATAGAACACATCTCCAATACAAAAATATGAGATTAAACATGTAATAATTCATTCATACATAACAACAACACATAGTGTGTCCAAATTTGGGATTTTCCCATATGGACACAACCACAACACAAAGAACACTCATATGACCTCCAAATGGACACAAAATGGACACAAATGGAGATACAATCATGGGGGTCATTCCTATGGGTTCAAAATAGACCTATATGCATGAGGAAATGAAAAGTAGAAGGGATTTATACCTCCCGGTAGATCGAATCGAAGAAAAGCCTTCCCGGAGCGACACCGACACGTAGAGATTCCAAAAGGACACGAACGAGCTCCGAATCCTCCCAAACTTGGGTAGCTTCCTCCTTGGCTAGAATGGAGAAGGAAAGAAGAAGATTTGGTGGCAAAATAGAAAGGATTTGGTGGAGAAATTGCTAGAAATTGCTCTCTAGAAATTTGGGGAAGAACAAGAGAGAGAGTGTGGATGAGAATAATGAAATGAACTTGAGCCTATCCTCTCCCAAAGTGGCTGGCCATATGGGGCTATTTGTCCTATTATGGTAAGGTCCAAAATGCCCCCACTAACCTATTCTATTAGTATTAGGAAAGGGCTAATTGGTTGGGGCTAAATTAGTCATTCTAAAGTCTCTAATCACACTAACCTTATCCATAATAATTAGTCTAACCTCTAACTAAAATATTTCTATCATGTGGGCCATGGCTAAGTAATATGTGGGTCCACTAAAGTCAACACTACACCCGGGTCCCCGTTTCAAGTCGGATTGAGCTAAAATTCGAACCCGACTCAAATAATTCCAAAACAATATCATAAATAATAAAATAAATTTCAAAAATATTTTAAAAAATACAAAATAACAAAAATACCCCTGTTCCTGAAAACTGGGAGTGACAAATTCCTCAAAATTAAAACCAAACAATAGTAAAATGTCAAAATCACAAGTCATAATTTTAAATAGTTTAAAAATGATTAAAATTACCAAAAATCATAATATGAAATAATAATCAATAAATAATAATTATAATTACAAATTTTTAAAATTACCCTCATCTGGAAAATTGGGTGTTACAACTTTCTTGCAAAAGGCGACAAATTCGGATAATACATCATTCTTGCGTGTCAAGAAATATACCCACGTGTATCTAGAGAAATCATCTACATTTACGAAAGCATAAAGCTTACCTCCGAGGCTAGCAACTCTGCTAGGACCAAATAAGTCCATATGAAGCAATTGTAGAGGTCTAGTAGTACATACTGCGTTTACTGACTTGAATGTGGATCTGGTAGCTTTGTTCTTTTCACATTGGCTGCATATCGAATCCTTCTTGAATGTAATGTCCGGTAAATTGCGTACTAGCTTCTTTATGGATAATCTTGAGATCGTATCCATATTAGCGTGACCGAGTCTCATGTGCCACAGATGACTCTCATCACTCTTGGCCATTAAGCATCTACCTGAAATGTTAGTTTCTTCTAACAAATAGAAAACATATATATTGTCTTCCCTGATACCTTCAAAGATAGTACTACCAGTTGAGCTATTAACTATAGTACATTTGTCTTTGCCAAAGTTGATGCCATAACCATGATCAGCCAAATGACTTACGCTGAGTAGATTATGTTTCAACTCGGTAACCAGACAGACATCCTTAATCACAGGATAGGGAGACTTACCAACATCACTGATACCAATAATATACCCTTTCAAGTTATTACCGAAGGAGACATAGCCTTCATTCTTTTTCTTCGACAGTGTTGCAAATAGTGTAGCGTCACCGGTCATATGCCGTAAGCTACCGCTGTCGAGGATCCATTTGCTTCTAGCATGTGAAGGGTGTTCCACCTACAAAATAGTTTACAGATGAAACTTTTGATACCCATTTCTTGTAGGGTCCTGAAATGTTAGCCTTTGGTATCCAAGCATAAACATTTAAATCAACAAGCTTTCTAATTCTACATGTAGATGAAATATGACCAATGAGGCCACAATAATGACATTGTGCATGTCGAGTGTTGAAAGCTTAGTGGTGTGCATGGTTGGTAGGTTTAGGTTTTCTAGTATAGAAGAAAGCATACCTATAATCTTGTTTGGGCTTAACCTTTTGGGGTAAAGGTTTTATATGGTTAGGTCTGACAGTGTTTGGCTTGGGAATGTTCCGATTTTTCGGTAAGTGACACGTGTTAGGGAAGGAAGCAGCAGGCTCAGGCTGTTTTCCTAACCTAATTTCCAATCTTTTGGAAGTGTCGTACAACTTAGTATAATCAGAAGTGAGTGTTGCCATTCTGATTTGTGCACATTAAAAACTTTTCTTCTCTTTAGAAAGTTCTTCCTTGAGTTGGTCAATAACTTTGTCTTTCTCTTCAGATGACTTGGTAGTCTCGTGTAATTAGAGCTTTATTGAAGAAAGCTCACTAGACTCACTAACATTATTTCTAACCTCAGCTAGTAGGTCGGTAAGTCTACCTATTTCACCTTTGTACTCTTTGAGTACCTTCTTAGAGGTCTGATACTTGCTACGCAGTTTCCTGTAATCAGTCATCAGGTCACTGAAGGCATCTCCTAATTGCTCAAAGGTGAAGTCATCATAAGTATCAACTACAGGTTCAGTGGGTACCTGATCGGATGCCATAAAGCATACGTTTGCAGCGTCTTCTGATTGTTCGCCTTCTGAGTCGCTTGCTTCACTTTCATGCCATATGCTGGTATTGGCATATCTCCTAGATGTTGATCTCTTCAGGTTCCCTTTTTCATACCTGTTGCTCTTTTTGCTTGATGATGAGTTTGTGGGACAATCCTTCTTCATGTGTCCCTTCTTCTTGCAGCCGTAGCAGACATCATCATCTTGATACCAGTTGTTGCTGCTGTTGTTTTCTTTGGCTCTCTTCTCATGTCTCATAAATCTCTTGAATTTCCTTGCTATGAGTGCTTGATCTTCAGCATCAGATTCACTACTGTCTGAGTCACCTTCAGCAGCTTTTCCATGCTGAGCCTTGAAAGCAATCGTCTTCTCCTTTGGTGCAGGCTCTTCAAAATCTTATAGCTCTAGTTCATGAGTGAGTAGCTTACCCATGAGTACTTCGAGGACATAGATGTGAGGTCGTTCCCTTCAATGATTGCGGTAGCCTTCGGAATGCAGTTCTTGGTAAGTGCTCGCAGGAGTTTGCAAATCTTTTCATGGTTACTGTACTCTTTGCCTAGGGAGGACAAAAGATTTACAATATCCAAGAATCTTTCGAACATTTGAGTAACTGTTTCGTTGGGCTTCATCTTGAACACCTCATACTCTTGAGTAAGTCTGCTGACTTTAGATTCTTTGACTTGAGTCGTGCCTTCATGTGTGACTTCAAGTAGCTTCCACACTTCATTAGCCGTTGTGCAGATAGACACCCTGTTAAATTCAGTTCTGTCTAAAGCACAAAATAGAGCATTAATAGCACGTGCCTCAAGACTGGCCTTTTTTTTTCTCCTCTGTATATCTGCTATGGGGTTTTTCAACTAAAACTCCATCAACATTTATACGAGGTGGCTTTTGATAGCCATCAATAACAATAGACCATAAATCAAAGTCAAGAGATTTCAAGAAGAAACTCATCCGTGTTTTCCAATAGGTATAGTTTGTACCATCAAACAGTGGGGGTCTGTTTGTGGCCTGGCCTTCACTTGTGAATTTTACAGTTGCCATGTGTTGTGCTGTGATCTATATAACAGTTAATAAAATGAATAAATAATTGCACTGTTACCTTGCTTTACCTGTAACACCAGCTCTGATACCAATTGTAGGAACGAAATAGTAAAGCGTAATACTCTAGAGGGGGGTGAATAGAGTTGGCAGTGGAATAATGTTAATTAAAAATGTTAGCAGCACAATCACAGAATATTAATCACAACCAAAATAAAGTAAAGACATAGTTAAGAGAGCAAACGCAAAGACAGCGATGTATAATGGTTTCCCTCTGTTGAGGACTAATCCAGTCGATAGAACTCTTGCTACCAGTTGAATCTACTATTGGAAAAACCGCAAGTTTTTTTACGAAGTTCTTGCAACTTCTACAACGCGAGCTTTGATACGAAGAACTCGTCCAACTTCAAATGTGAAGAGGTATTCTTCAATCAAGCCTTCTGATTACAATCTCTCAGAAACTTCTAGACCGTACCGCACTGGCAAATCGACTAGAGGATTATAATTGGCTTGGGATCTAAAATTTAAAGGTCAAGAAAACTCTTTGAAAGACTGAAAGCTTTAGATAGAGAGAAGATTGAAAGTGAATAAGTGAGTTGAAATGATCGAAATCCTTCTCTATTTATAGGTGTTCCAAAGGCAGACTTCTGACAGAATTTGGGCAGAATTCGGGCAGAACTCTATGAGCAAATCTCGGTCAAATCTGCAACTGCAGGAGGACCAAGTAACAAGGATTCAAAATTACAACAGCTACCAACCGAACTCTGGCCGAACTCGACCCGAGTTCTGTCAGGGTTTAGTTAGGGTTTTAAAAAGCTTTTTCGGGAATTTTGAAAACCTTTTTGTAAACCTTTTTAAGAGGTCATTTTAAAAACATTTTGAACTCATTTAAGGGTAGCCTATTTGCCAGTACGACTCGGTGTACAACATATTCCTAGACTCAAATAAAATGGAAAAATATATTGTATAAAGAATTACAGACTCGAGTAGGCAAACAGATCTTCGATCTTGAATTCAGTGGATAGCCATTCTTGATCATGTCCAAGAGTCCGATATGTCCCGACTAGCTTCGTATATCCAGACAGAGTTTGATTAATTATTAAAATTAGGTTGACCATATGACCAATGGGCCAACACAAGAGTCCACTGTGCCTTGGATAGATAGGCAGGAGCAGGAAGAAACTAACACTCATCAAGAGGAATATGAAAAGCACGAAAGATCATAGACATATACATGGCATAGACCAATGATCGTGGCATGGGTCTCGCACTAATCATCCAGTCCATCATTGTACGAGGAAAGTTGAATGGAACATGGCATTGCAAATGGTAGAGAGCAGATATCTCAAGATAGGAGACTTCATCAGTGGATCCCACTTTGGGCAAGATGTAAGAGAATATAATCCAATGGAGTTCATAGAAATAGGGGTTGAGGAATTTTGTTCTGAGCGTGCGAGGACGTATGTTAGGGGTACACAAGTCGTCCTTGAAGCTTTCAAGAGAAGATCCATCGGAAAATTGAAACCGTCGGGTATCAATGAGTTTCTCCCAAGAATTGGGTTCCGAGATTTTTAGATAGTCGGCAAGCTCGAAGTCATTAAATGATATATCAACACTGGCGACACGGGAATAAATCCGCGTATTTTTACGAGTCAAATTACAGTAGAACATTTGTATGGGATTTAAATAGACAATAGATGAAGTTGAAATATGTTCATTTAGATTTAAGTCTTGAAATAGTGAATCATAATCTGAGAATATTATAAAGTTGATCGGATGTCCCGGAAATACGCTACATGAGCGAAAGTCGGAAAACCAATCATTGGAAGCATCCAATGAGACAAAAAGTTGCTCATTGTACGTGTTAGGGTTTGGTGGAGGTGGTGGATTGAATAATAGATGGATAGGAGGAGAAAGAGGAGGAATAGAGTTAGAAGATGATGCTCCTTCACTTTTTCTCCTCTTTCCTCTACTAAAAAGTTTTGGTGCCAATGATAATAAAAAGAGAGAATTTCAAATAGAGGAGAAAAATGATTTATACCTCACACAAATGGTTGAAGATGGAAGAGATCCTTCAAATCTCCTTAGATCTTGAGTTTGGAAGGAAAAAGCCCTAAAAAAATATGGGTATTCTAGGGTTAGGGTTTGAGAGAAAAGAGTTTGGAGGGAGGTAGAAGAAGATGAAAGTGAAGAGAGAGAGAGAGGGGTTTCTCGGGTTTAAGATGGTTTGGGCAAGCAGGTCGGGTGAAATCCTGGCCGTTGGATCAAAAAATCAAATAGCTGAGAGAGGCTGGAGGTTCTGTGAGCAGGCACACAAAGTTTGGCCCAAACTCTGTGTGGGGCAGAGTTCGGCCCGAACTCTGCCTGTCTGTTCCAAAACACATAAAAGGCAATATTTGAATAGGAAAAGTCTAGAATTTGAAAAATTGACCAATATAAGTCATAAAAACAATGTAGCTATATAATAAATAACTGTTAAGACAATGATCATTATAGTGAAACTACCTTGGGTAGCTGTAGGGACCGGATCCCAGCTAGCAGTAGTCCGAAGACTAGTACACCGTGTTGCTTAGGCTTTTATGCCTTGTTGTCAAAAGGGTCCTTTCGGCTTGTACCCAAGGCTGAGTCATTATAAATCATGATTGTCATAACCGTTATTTACGCAGATACATATTATTGTATGACAGTTTCATCCAAGATTCCTAACTCTTGACAAAGGAAATTGAAGCGCTCTTCGACTAGTGGTTTAGTAAAAAAATTTGCTAGCTGATGGTCGGTGTCAATAAACTCTATGTTAATAGTGTCGTACAGTTGATGATCATACAAGAAATGATGTCTAATCTCTATATACTTTGTGAGTGAGTGACATATTGGGTGTTTGCCATTAAATATCAAAGACAAGTTTTACAGAGACACCGACTTTGATTGTAAACTCGCTTGTACAAGAGAAAGCCTAGAAAGAAATTCTAGGAAACAATCTAAGTACAATTATTTAGTTTTTGATTCTGGAGGTGACGATGGAGGCTCGGAAAAGTGTAGCAACTCTGCCTTACTCATTGCACTACTAAAAAACATCGATTTAACGACGGCCCTATCCGTCGCTAATCCGTCTCTAATTAACATTACCGACGGATACTAGCTGAAAAAATCCATCGGGAATAGCCTCATCGCTAAAATAAATCCGTCGATAGTCCGTCGTTAGCATCTACTTAGCGACGGATTACCGTTGGCTACATCATAACAGTTAGCGACGGCTAGCCGACGGTTTCTCGTCAACTTCGACAATTTAAAATTTTAATATAGCAAAGTTTAACGACGGAAAATCCGTCGCTAAAGTGTCGTTACCCGCGTATCAGAGGATTTTTGATACGCTAAATTCGTTGCTAATCCGTCGCTAATCCGTCACCAATCTCGTCGGATTAGCGACGGATAATCCGTCGACAGGCTTCTGGATATCTTTCATAATTCCAGGACCTTGGTGACGGATAACCTGTCGGCTTTTATTCGCGCATCCGTCCCTAACTAGGAATCCTCCAGTTAGCGACGGATAGTCCGTCGGAAAGTGGTCGCCAGTCCGTCGTTAGGTGGAATTTTTTTTTCAAAAAATAGCGTAAAACTGGGCATTCCTGATATACACAATTCCAATATACAAAACACACAAATAATCCCAAGCAATTCCAATATACACAATTCCAATATACACAATTCCAATATACAAAACACACAAACAATTCCAGCACACAAGTATCCCAAGCATTCAAATTATTCACACAAAATACACAAATATTTAATAATTAAATACAAATATTCAATATTCAATAAAAAGGAAAATTGACTTTGGCCTCAGCAAAGACCGCAAGTCAGACGATGAATCCTCACAGCCAGGGATCATAGTTGTGTTGAGGTATGTACCATTCTTTCAGCCACTTTGCATACGAAGGCTTAATCTGGTTGAGGCCTACTGTAGGGACAGGAGGGTCAGTCCCGATGCTACTACTCTCTAACGGTGGCTCCTTCTTAACTTCAACCTTGGGAGCAATCTCTTTCCTGATGGTCATCGGTTCTTCCTTGACCTTGACCTTTGGTAACACCTCCTCCTTAACAGTCACTGGCTCTTGTTTGACGAACGTAGATAGTATCTCTTCCTTCACGAGAGCCTCCGCCTTCGGCATGGGTACTGCAACAGAGTCAAAAAAAAGTTAGCAAAAAGGAATTAGAAGCCCAACATGAGCATCTGAGCCGCATCAGAATCTCTGGCGCATCAACTGGGATAAAACCCATACGCGTCATCCTAAGCACATCTACATTAGGCGGCTCATCTATAGTTGGGTCACCCCAACATCACTGTAACAAAGACCAAGGCAAGAGAATACCCACCGAGCACTTCTGGGCGAACGTCGGCGTGGTTCGCCCTAACGACGGGGACTTCCTCCGTGTCGACCTCCAAGGGTTCCTTGCCTCGGCCCCTTCCTCGGCTAGCAGCACCACCTCAGGGAGTCTTGGGAGCCATCTCTCTGACAAAGAAAAGAAGGGAGAAAAGAGTTCTGAGGAAGAAGAAACCTTTTTTCAGAAAAGAAGAAAAACTAAACATAATTAGGAGAACTGTACCGTAAGACAAACTAAATATAATTAGTTCAATCTGTATCGTAAGACAAACTAAACATAATTAGGAGAAAATATTGACATAGAGTGATTTGAAGGACTTACCAGATGTTCCATCATCGTCATTGTCTAGAAAGATAATGTTTTCTTCAACATCCGTAGGAGAACTATAAGGATATATCTTTTCACAACATGTCAGCTTGTCAAAGACCCTTAATGTGACAACCATGTTACCACGGTGTCGGAAGACTAACATGTCATAATTTTCTAAGCCGTGTGCTTTGACATAATCCTTCCAACCCTTTCCTCCTATATAGTAATCTTGCATTTCTTTATGAAGTTCAAGACGGCATATTTTTCCATTACGAGTCACTATATACCGTCTTGAACTTCATAAGGAAATGCAAGATTACTACATAGGAGGAAAGAGTTGGGAGGATTATGTCAAAGCACACGGCTTAGAAAATTATGATATGTTAGTCTTCCGACACCGCGGTAACATGATATTCACATTAAGGGTCTTGGATAAGGTGATATATTGTGAAAAGATATATCATTATAGTTCTCCTTCTGCGAACATGATAACATTGTGCTGTCAGGATCAAGTAAAACCCATATTTAAACACAAATATATATTCAAATTGTTCACACAAAATACACAAATATTCAATATTTAAACACAAACATTCAAACTCCATATGAAAATGTTTGTATCCATTTGAAAATATTTGTATCCATTTGTATCTAGTACATACCCTCCCTCAGGTTTATGGCATATAAGGGTGTAACAGTACATACATTGCTCATGCAACATAGGTAACTACATTTGTATCTATTTGAAAGTGATTGTATCCAATATATGTATCGTTTATGTATCAATATCTGTGCTCATAATTGTGCAACGTAGTTTTTCATCTTCGTCTAAGTGGTCAAACTAATATAAACTATTAACTTGATGGAAATAAAGAAGATACGAGTAGTTCATAAAGAAAATTGCTATATAAGAAATGTATAATATAGCATGTCATGTGACACGTGCAAAAGTTAAGAGAATATCTCCAATATTAAGTAAATACATGCAATAGAGAATAATAGAATATTTAGCTCCTAACACATACATGCTTAATACAGCTGATTATTTGCTGGACCACAAGATCAAAGTTTTTATCAATCATACAAGTTTAATACAGCCCGATACCGATACTCATATAGGATTAGGGTTAGGGTTAGGGTTAGGCTCCGATGTCGAAACTCATAGGGATAGTCCGATATCGATACTCATCGGAATAGCCCGATACTGAAACTCATAGGAATAGTCCGATACCGATACCTATTTCGATACTCATAAGAATAGTCCGATACCGATACCGGGACAAGCCAAACTGTATCGGTATCGGACAGCATCAGATATATGTGTGTGTGTGTGTGTGCCGAGTGTGTCGTGTGTGCCGAATATATATATGTGTGTGTGTGCCGTGTGTGCCGAATATATATATGTGTGCCTGTCTGCCGTGTATGCCGAATATATATATATATATATATATGTATATATATATATATATATATATATATATATGTGTGTGTGTGTGTGTGTGTGTGTGTGTGTGTGTGTGTGTGTGGCTTGTGTCCCCTACCAGACCCCCTCCCCCACCCCCCTTCCCGCCACCCTCCCTGACCCCCTCCCGACAGCACCCCCTCCCTCGACCCCCCTTTCCGATAGCACCCACACCCCACCCCCCTCTCCCACCCCACCACCCCTCCCCGACCACCCCTCCCCGACAGCACCCCCTCCCCCCACCCCCTATCAAACAGCACCCACCCCCACCCCCTCCCCCACCCCACCACCCCCTCTCCGACACCCCTTCCCGACCCCCCTCCCCGACAGCACCCACCCCCACCCACCCCTCCTCCACCCTCCGACCCACCTCCCCTCCTCCAAGCCCCAGCGACAGCCGACCGGCACCCCCCCGAAACCCTAAAATAGATATAGAGAGAGGGAAACAGAGAGAGAGAGCTTACCGGCGAGATCGACGGAGGAAGAGAGATCGACGGAGGGGGAGAGATCGACGGAGGGAGAGAAATCGCCGGAGGAAGAAAGGGGAAAGAGAGAGAGTTCGTTTGGGAGAAAATGAAAATTTTTCCCCCGTCGGTTCAATTTAAGTTAGGGTACAGTATTTAGCGATGGACGGGCGACGAAAATATCCGTCGCTAATCCGTCGCTAATTCGTCACTAAATACCCAGTACATTACCGACGGAATGTTAGTCGAGAGTCCGTCACTAATAGTCCGTGCCATTTTTTCAGTATTTTGCCGCCAAAATGTGCGACATATCAGCGATGGACTTCAGTCCGTCGCTAAGTTTTCGTCATATTAGCGACGAAAGTGTGACTAATTTTGACACAAAAAATTTTATTCATTGCTTTCTGACGGTAGTCCGTCACAAGTGAGTCGCTAGTCCGTCGCTATTAGCGACGGATAGGAGCCGTTGCTAATTGGCTGTCGCCAAATTGC
Organism: Iris pallida; assembly: GCA_029216955.1. Classification (NCBI taxonomy): domain Eukaryota; kingdom Viridiplantae; phylum Streptophyta; class Magnoliopsida; order Asparagales; family Iridaceae; genus Iris; species Iris pallida. Next base: position 15,291,723 of record JANAVB010001997.1, read on the forward strand.
TGTATTTTAGTAGTGTTGGACTATCAGACACAGTCTTTGCTCTTGAAAAAATTTGCCAGCCTTTGATTGCCAACCTTTAGCATGGGTATGGTACCCTGCTATTTAAAGTGATTCCTAAAATAACAGATTTTGGGCGGCATAAAGGCCTCGTGGCCACGTGTCTGTAACAGAACACAAAGACTCGATCTTGGGCTGCCAGCTGGTGGGGGGTTGTCTAGATTTTGTTGTAACAAATCTGGGTGGTTGAGACTTGGTCAAATTGCCATGTGTCCCCTCCACAAAGTAGAGTCTGACTCATTTTGTCCGCATAGTGGCCTTAGGGGCCTTGCTTCTGCGACTCTGCTCCTCTTGGCCGTATGAGATCTTTGAGAACCTTGCTTCTGCAGCTAGGCTCACTTGGCCACATGGGATCTATGAGAACCTTCCCTCTGCGGCTCGAGTCCCCTTAGCCGCATGGGGCCTTCGAGAGCCTCGCTTCTTCGGCTCTAGTTGTCTTAGCCGTATGAGGTCTCCAGGGGCACTGCTTCTGCGGCTTAGTTTTGCTTGGCCGTATGGGGTCTCCAGGAGTACTGGTTTTGCGGTTTAGTTTCACTTGACCGCATGGGGTCTCCAGGAGCACTGCTTCTGCGGCTTAGTTTTACTTGGCCACATGGGATCTCCAGGAGCACTGCTTCTGCGGCTTAGTTTTGTTTGGCCGCATGGAGTGATGATCCGCATAAACTCCATCTTTTCCATGCTTCTACATGCCCCCTTCAAAGTTTTCAAATTGCAAATTTGGAATACTTTGGATAAGAAGCATGGAGAAGAAACGTAAAGCCGCAGGAAACCTTCGAGCCACAGGGAGAACTCGGTCCGTAGGCAAATTTTGAGCCACAGAGAGACTCTATCCAGCTGTCCCTGTTGCATTTAATGTTCAGATTTTGGTTTCAGATTTGGTGCCATCTTTTCGGTTACTGTGATGGTTATAAAGGATAAAATAAGGGCCATTATTATCTATTAGTGGGCACGATAACCAAAGTGGTACCTATCCGTTTCCACTTCTTGGTAGCCTATAAATATAGGGGCCGTACAGCAACGTGAGAACTCCTATTGCTTTCTTTCGTCCTTTTCTCTTTTTGGCCTCTTCTCTTCCATAATTCTTTCCACTCCCGATCAGCCATGGCCCCCAAAGCTTCCAAGTCGACCGGCGCTACTAACAAAGTAAAGGGGCTTGCCTCATCGTCGATAGCTGTGGGCCTATTCTCGGTTTATCCCGATGTATAGCCTTCTATCCATGGTAAGGATGGCGGACGAACAAGCATTTTGAACTCAAAAGGCCATGTCGCATGCTTTATGCGTGGGCCTGACCACATTTTGCCGCTGTGCCATGGTTTCAATACCTTAAGTGCATAGTTGGCCTTCATGGGACCTGTACGGCATGTACTTCTGTGTGACTGGGCCGCATAGACCGAATTGCATAAGTAACAGAGCATATACGACTTGTCTTCCACCTATATCTGGGCCGTATAGATTCCACACGATTGAGCCGCATGAGCTCTCCCCTGATCTGGGCCGTGTGTGTTCTTTTGTGGCTGGGCCGCATAAACCCATTCACTTTGTTTTCTTCTGACTGCTGACCTCTCCCATTTTCTGTTGGCCCATTCCATGGTCACACCCAATTTTGATAATCAACCTATACTTTAGTCCATACACAAAATATAGAAAATGCTGCTAACTATTTCAGGATGCATGAAATCATATTCAACGGACGATGTACTGCATAAATCAAAGCGTCAAAGTCATCAAAATCTTCTAAAGACTCTTTTCTACTTTATTCTGTATTTTACATTTTATTGAGTCTAGGAATTACTTTGTAAAATCAATTATGGTAATACTGGCTTAGGGTTAAAATTATCCTCCTTACCCTTTCATATTTTCGATTACAAATATTTCAAAAATATATTTCGAAAATATTCATTTTTCAAATGATTTTACAAATAACCAAAAACATGTTTGAAAACTGTTTTTACAAAAGAATTTTAAAATATATCTCCTGACAGAACTCCAAGCCGAGTTCGGCCCGAACTCTGACCGAGTTCGGTCAGTTTGTATTCAAACTTCAGTTGCCTCCAAATCTGCGAGCAACGTCTTTTTTGCGAGATATTTGCATCCGAACTCTGCCCGAGTTCTGCCCGAGTTCGGTTGGTAAAAACACCTATAAATAGAGAAGAACTTTTCACTTCAAAACATCAATTCATTCTTCATCTTCTCTTCTCTACTATTCAAGTGTTTTCTAAACGATCTAAGATTTTTAAATCTCACCTACACATCTCTTAGCCTAAAGCCAGTACTATCAGATTGATTTATAAGTCTTTTGGTTATTCAGAGTTGTAAAGAGGTCGTCAAGTTTCAACAACAAATTCTCGTTGTGGAGCTGGTCGTGCGCTCGTCACCAAGCACGGTGTGTGTTGGAGTTGGTCGTGCACTCGTCAACAAGCACGGTGGTGTAAGAGTTGCAAGCACTCAGTTAAAGCTTGTGCCTTTAGTGGATTAACATCGAGCAAGAGTACTCGAGACTGGATTAGTCCTCTCAGAGGGATACCAGTATACATCGCTGTGTTACTGAGTTTGACTCTCCTTTCTTTACTTACTGCTCTTACATCATTGCCATAGTTTAAATTATGAATTGGTAATTTTATTTCCGCTGCATACACGCACTCTATTCACCCCCCCTCTAGAGGTGCTCAACGGTCCTACAATTGGTATCAGAGCAGGTTATATTCTTATATAACATACCCTAGAGAGTATATATATGGCAGCCGTGAAATCTATATTCAACGGTGAAGGGCAATCCACAAATAGACCTCCCCTATTTGATGGAACAAATTACACTTACTGGAAAACACGTATGACTTTCTTTCTTAAATCTCTAGATTTTGATCTTTGGTCAATAGTCATTGATGGGTATAAGAAACCACCACCTACAGTGGTTGAAGGTATTCTTATGAAAAAGCCGCATGACAAGTACACCGATGCTGAAAAAGCAAAGGCTAGTCTTGATGCTCGAGCCATCAATGCACTATTCTATGCAATTGAGAAAACCGAGTTCAACAGAGTTTCAACCTGCAAGACGTCTCACGAAATTTGGAAACTCCTTGAGGTAACCCATGAAGGGACTTCCCAAGTGAAAGAATCCAAAATTAGTAGACTGACTCAGGAATATGAATCTTTTAAGATGAAACCCGGTGAGTCAATTACACAAATGTTTACTCGGTTCCTTGATATAACTAATCCTCTGCAATCTCTTGGTAAAGATTACAGCAATCACGAAAAGATTAGAAAGGTGCTGCGGGCTCTAACAAAGAATTGGAATCCAAAGGCCACAACAATTATTGAAGGAAACGACCTCACCATAATGTCGTTGGAAACTTTGATGGGCAAGCTCATGACCCATGAACTCGACTTGCAAGACTTTGAAGAAGCAACACCAAAGGAGAAAACTATTGCCTTCAAAGCTCATGCAAGAAAGCCGACATACAATGATTCCGATGAAGAATCCTCAAGTGGTGATGAACAAGCCCTACTTGTGAAGAACTTCAGAAAGTACCTAAAGTTTACAAGCAGAAAGAAGAAAGACGTCTAAGAAAGCAATGAAGATGAAACCATATGCTTTGGATGTAAGAAATCAGGGCACATGAAGAAGGACTGTCCAGCTACCAAGAAGAGCAGTCCATATGACAGATCAAGATCAAGCAGAAAAGCTATAACTGGTTGAAAGTATGCAAACACAAGTATCTGGCATGAAAGCGACGCCAGTGATTCTGAAGAAGAGGATAGACCCTGTGGCAATGCAAATGTCTGTCTTATGGCATTTGACAAGGTATCTTCAAACCCTCTATATGATGAATTTACTTTCGATGAGTTAGAAAATGCCTTTAGCGATTTACTTGAAGAACACAAAAATGTGCTTGACAAGTATAAGCAATCTCGAAAAGAGATTAAGGCATACACAACCGAGTTAGCTAGACTGTCCAATCTTATTCAAGATATTAAAGAGACGTCTACTACCGGTAACACGGAAGAGATAGCCAAACTCAAGGTAGACTATCATGAGGCTATCCTCACTATTCAAAAGAAAGAAAGAGATTATGGTAAGATACAAAAACTGTATGACACAGAGAAGAGGATGCACTTAGTAACAGAACACAGACTCTCAGTTATGACTGCTAAATATGAAGAGTCTATTGCGATTTCTAAAAAGTTAGAAATCAAGTTAGGCAAACAGGAAATGCCTGTGACACAGCCTAATTTTAGTCCTAATGCAAAGCATACACCTAAGAGGATTAAAAACAAGAAAGCACAGAAGAAACACGATTATCATCATGCTTTCACTTATAGGTTCTCCAAGAAACCAAACAAGCATGTGAACACAGTTTCAACCACATCTGGTTCTAAACTGACTTGCACTTATTGTGGTACACACGGACACATATCACAGTATTGTCTTGCAAGAAAGCTTGTTGATAATCATACTTTAGTCTGGAGACCTAAAGCTAATCAGCATGGACCCTTCAGAAAATGGGTACCAAAGGATTCATCTACTTGTTTTGTAGGTGGACCCTCAACCCTCTCATGCTAGAAGCAAATGGATCCTCGATAGCGGATGTTCGCGACACATGACTGGTGATGCATCTTTATTCGCTACGCTATCGATGAAGAAAGAAGGATACGTCTCCTTCGGAAATAACTTGAGAGGTGATATTATAGGTAATGGTACTGTAGGTATTTCTCCTTATCCAATAATAAAGGATGTTTGTCTAGTAACTGAATTGAAACATAACCTATTGAGCATAAGTCATTTGGCAGATAATGGTTATGGTATCAATTTTGTGAAAGATAAATGTACCATATATGATATGTCATCTGGTGATCCCGTATATAAGGGGATTAGAGAAGACAATATTTATGTTTTCTTTTTGGAGAATACTAATAATGCAGGAAGGTGCCTAGTAGCCAATCAAGATGAAAGCTGGCTATGGCACATGAGACTAGGACATGCAAACATGGATACTATCTCACGTCTGAACACAAAGAAGTTGGTAAAAGGACTCCCAGAAATTCCATTCAAGAGAGACATGGTATGTGCTGACTGTGAAAAGAACAAAGCACATAGATCTTCTTTTAAATCTATCAACGCTGTAAGTACTTCGAGACCTTTGCAGTTGATTCATATGGATTTATTTGGTCCAAGTAGAGTCGCTAGTCTTGGCGGTAAACTCTATGCTTTTGTCATTGTTGATGATTTCTCTCGTTTTACATGGGTTTACTTTTTATCAAACAAAAGTGATGCTATTTTTGAATTTCAGATATTTTGTAAAAAGGTTCAAAACGAAAAAGGCTTCATGATTACTCGTATCCGAAGTGATCATGGTGGCGAATTCGAATATACTGATTTCAAAAAGTTTTGTGATGATAGTGGATACTACCACGAATTTTCTTGTCCTAGAACTCCCCAACAGAATGGTGTTGTGGAGCGGAAGAACCGTACTCTAAGCGAAATGGCTAGAGTCATGCTTAATCAGCATAATCTTCCTAAATATTTTTGGGCAGAAGCTGTTAGTACAGCCTGTCATATTTTAAATAGGGTGTTAATTCGACCTATCTCGAAGAAAACACCATATGAGCTTTGGTTTGGAAGAATTCCAAACATTTCTTATTTTAAAGTTTTTGGTTGTCGCTGTTTCATCCTGAACACCAAGGATAACTTGGGTAAGTTCGACTCCAAAGCAGATGACGGAATATTTCTCGGATATGCTGCTAAGAGTAAGGGATATAGAATTTTTAATAAAAGATCTTTGATTGTTGAAGAAAGTATTAATGTTACCTTTGATGAGTTGAATAGTCATAGATCTAGCGACAGTGATGATGAAGATGCACCTACAAAGACAAAGAAGAGTTCTGAGAAAGATCCTACCAAAGAGGCAAGAACTGATAAAAGTTCCGAAGATGCAGGAACTGAGAAGAGCCTTGTGAAAGGTATGGCCCAAAGATTTGAATCATTGAGATTCAAACCAGATCATCCAGAAACTCTCATAATAGGTGATGTATCCAAAGGTGTAAGTACTCGTTCATCTCTTAGAGATTCTGAAGTAGCAGCTAATGTAGCATTTATTTCTCAAATAGAACCTAAGAATGTTGATGAGGCTTTTTCTGATGAATTTTGGATTTCTGCCATGCAAGAGGAACTTAATCAATTTGAAAGAAACCAAGTTTGGGATCTCGTTCCTAAACCTATTGGTCAATCGATAATTGGTACCAAATGGGTGTTCCGAAATAAACTTAGTGAAGATGGACAAGTTCTACGCAACAAAGCACGTCTAGTTGCACACGGTTATAATCAAGAAGAAGGAATTGATTATGATGAGACCTATGCTCCTGTTGCTAGACTAGAAGCCATTCGCATGTTTTGTGCTTTTGCTTGTTTTAATGATTTCAAACTTTTTCAAATGGACGTGAAAAGCGCATTTCTAAATGGATTTTTGAAAGAAGAAGTTTTTGTGAAACAACTCCCTGGTTTTGAAGATTTTCAAAAACCTGATCACGTCTTCAAGCTTAAGAAAGCACTTTATGGACTCAAACAAGCACCTCGTGCTTGGTATGAACGCCTAAGCGCCTTCTTACTTGATAATAGTTTTTCAAAGGGCAAGATTGATACTACTCTTTTTATTAAATCTATGAATAATGATATACTTCTAGTGCAAATTTATGTAGATGACATCATCTTTGGTTCTACTAATGAACAACTCTGTCAAGAATTTGCCAAGTGTATGCAGAGTGAATTTGAAATGAGCATGATGGGAGAGCTGAACTTCTTCCTAGGATTGCAAATCAAACAACACTCAAACGGAACATTCATCAACCAAGCCAAGTACACGAAGGACATACTGAAGAAGTACGACTTCGAGAATGTAAAGCCAATTGGGACTCCTATGGCTACATCTACAAAGCTTGATGCTGATGAAAGTGGCAAACCTGTTGAAGCGTAAGTATCGAGGTACGATTGGTAGTTTATTATATTTAACTGCTAGTCGCCCTGATATTATGTTTAGTGTTTGCATATGTGCACGATATCAGGCAAATCCTAAGGAATCACATCTTAGTGCCGTTAAGCGTATCTTCCGATACCTTAAAGGAACTTCTACAGTTGGCTTATGGTATCCCAAAACCAAATCCTTTGACCTTATAGGTTACTCGGATGCGGATTTTGCTGGATGCAAAGTGGACCGTAAAAGTACCAGTGGCACATGTCATTTCTTGGGAAAGGCCTTAGTCTCTTGGTTTAGCAAGAAACAAAATTCAGTAGCATTATCAACAACTGAGGCTGAGTATATCACCGCAGGACGTTGTTGTGCTCAAATTTTGTGGATGAAGCAAACCTTAGAGGACTACAATCTGCACTATACAAATGTTCCTATATATTGTGATAACACTAGTGCAATTAATTTGACTAAGAACCCTATCTGTCATTCACGCACAAAGCACATAGAAGTTAGACATCATTTTTTACGTGATCATCAACAACACGGGGATATTTGCTTAGAATTTATTGATACTGAACATCAACTAGCAGATATTTTCACTAAACCATTGGCTGAAGACCGTTTTAACATCTTGAGACGTGAGCTCGGCATTCTTGAATTCTCGAACTCTTAAAACATATGGTAATTAAAACTGCAATTATAACTTGACAATTTATTATTTAATGAAAATTATTTTTGGGGACAAATTTACAAAGGGTATGTCTGTCACCACGGCTACGGTCGAAGCGAAGCGGTACTTAAGAGTTCCCCGGTGAACCACCGTTAGCTGGGACAACCCCTATAGTTAACCCGAAAATAATAGCAGTTATTTAATAAACCAGTCAAATGTTACTTTTTACAGTCTTTATTTACCTGACTGCTTTGACTGTCTCGGGAATGCAAGTGGCCGAACTCGGCCCGAACTCTGACCGAGTTCGGACCGAATTCGGACCGAGTTCGGTCGGCGCTGTGATGGTTCCAGAACCGAACAGCCGGCCCTAGCACCTATTTATTTCATCCTTCTTCCACTTTTTCTCCACACCAAAACGTGGAATACTTCCATCTCCTACTAGAAATTCTTCCTCCTCCTTCTTTGCAAGGAATCGACAAGTTCAAGTGGGCGATCTTCTTCCTCATGGCTCCGAAACGTCAACGAGGAAATTCTTCTCAAGGTGCTTCCTCCTCATCCGACTACACTCCGGCAAGTCTCTTCAGTCCAGCCAAACCTAGAGATCCCGAGGAATATGATAGCACTTTGTTTCCCGACAAAGACTTCTCCGATCTCTGGTTTGATTCTTTCTCTCTTCGTCGTATTTGTGCTGGAGCCTTCGTCAATTTTACAACCTTCTTTGAATATGCTCCTGTTTTTGATCAACTTGGATTTCGCGACTTTTTCGAGGTCCAAGATAGTATTTACGACAATGCAGTCCGTATGTTTTACTGCAATTTGCAAGTAAAACAAAACGGGAATTTCTATTCCTGTATTGCTGGACAGGAATTAGAATTTAGCGCCACCGATATCAGTGAATATTTTCACATTCCTGATCTTGGTGATGCACTTGTTGACATCCACCATGTTCAATTCCCTGCCGATGTCACTTTAGCTTCTTTTAGGGAATTGATTTGTCACCCTACTCCTCCTCCCCGGAGAATCTTTTCTAGACATCTAAATCAAAATTTTTACGAGCTTTATCGTATGATTTTCTCGGCCCTTCTTCCGAAGAAAGGCTCTACCGATGAAGTTACATTTTTGGAACTTTCTGCTCTTTATCATATTCATTTTGGAATTCCTTTCTCCGTTCCAAAAACCATGATGTCTTGGATGCTCAGCTGCAAGAATGCAGGTAGGAACTTAGTCTTTCCTATGCACATTGCTAGTATATTTCGACGTTTTGAGATTGATCTTGAAACGTGTGCCATTTCTTCTCCACCTGTTGAGTTGACCCGCTCTCGTCGGTTTCCTCAACCTCCTGGTGCTGCTCCTGCTGTCCCAGCTGCTGATGCTGAGGCCCCTCCAGCTGATGCTCATCCTGCTCCGGCCTCTGCCCCAGGACTTGATCAGGCATTCTACCAGCGGTTTGATGATTTCGTTGCTGTATCCACGCAACGTTATCAGGACTCCGAGTTCCGGCATATTTCTCAGGCCCAGGTGCTGAGAAACAGTATTGCCGATCTCCACTACAGCCTGGTTCATGATCCCGTTCATCCACTCACTATCCTTCCACACCCTGCTTTTCCTGGTCCTCGTTTTACTGATGAGACTACTTTTCAGTACTTCGACCCGACTACTGCCTATTTCCCTCATGATCCTCCCGGTGCGGACGACGCAGAGATGTGATGTGGATTTAGCCATAGGATAGTGGATTTAGTTTTGTTTAGTTTGATGCAGTTCATGTAGTACTTTTTACTTTCATGTCTAAACTGTTTTAGTTAGACATTTATCAGTTGTACTATTTGGCTTTCTAGTGGAAATGTTCATTGCATTCCACTTGTCTATGTTGTGATTACTTCTTATCTTTCACTTTGTCTTGTCTTTTCTATTGTTGGCTTCTTGATTTACGGGGGAGCCTATTCATTTTACTACTTGACAAAGGGGGAGAAAATGAGTATACCTATACCTATACCCAAAATCAAAAATCGCAAGGCTAGAACAAAATTTTTTTTCAGGTATTTTGATATGTTATTTTATTTTTTTAAATATATTTTGGTATAGACTCAAGTTTGTCAATTATCAAAATGGGAGAGATTGTTGGCCCATTCCATGGTCACACCCGATTTCGATAATCAACCTATACTTTAGTCCATACACAAAATATAGAAAATGCTGCTAACTATTTCAGGATGCATGAAATCATATTCAACGGACGATGTACTGCATAAATCAAAGCGTCAAAGTCATCAAAATCTTCTGAAGACTCTTTTCTACTTTATTCTGTATTTTACATTTTATTGAGTCTAGGAATTACTTTGTAAAATCAATTATGGTAATACTGGCTTAGGGTTAAAATTATCCTCCTTACCCTTTCATATTTTCGATTACAAATATTTTAAAAATATATTTCGAAAATATTCATTTTTCAAATGATTTTACAAATAACCAAAAACATGTTTGAAAACTGTTTTTACAAAAGAATTTTAAAATATATCTCCTGACAGAACTCCAAGCCGAGTTCGGCCCGAGTTCGGCCCGAACTCTGACCGAGTTCGGTCAGTTTGTATTCAAACTTCAGTTGCCTCCAAATCTGCGAGCAACGTCTTTTTTGCGAGATATTTGCATCCGAACTCTGCCCGAGTTCTGCCCGAGTTCGGTTGGTGAAAACACCTATAAATAGAGAAGAACTTTTCACTTCAAAACGTCAATTCATTCTTCATCTTCTCTTCTCTACTATTCAAGTGTTTTCTAAACGATCTAAGATTTTTAAATCTCACCTACACATCTCTTAGCCAAAAGCCAGTACTATCAGATTGATTTAGAAGTCTTTTGGTTATTCAGAGTTGTAAAGAGGTCGTCAAGTTTCAACAACAAATTCTCGTTGTGGAGCTGGTCGTGCGCTCGTCACCAAGCACGGTGTGTGTTGGAGTTGGTCGTGCACTCGTCAACAAGCACGGTGGTGTAAGAGTTGCAAGCACTCAGTTAAAGCTTGTGCCTTTAGTGGATTAACATCGAGCAAGAGTACTCGAGACTGGATTAGTCCTCTCAGAGGGATACCAGTATACATCGCTGTGTTACTGACTTTGACTCTCCTTTCTTTACTTACTGCTCTTACATCATTGCCATAGTTTAAATTATGAATTGGTAATTTTATTTCCGCTGCACACACGCACTCTATTCACCCCCCTCTAGAGGTGCTCAACGGTCCTACATTTTCTATATTTCATAGGGATCTGGCTAGCAAATTTCCCAAGGACCGGTATCGACGATTTTGGATATGGTGAAGATGCAACATTTGACACACACATCAGACAGCTCTGAACTCTCCGTGCTCCGGAAGGGTTTTTTCTTAGATGGTAGGAAGAACCTTTATACATTGAAGAGGCGGACGGTGGTTGGGCTTTGTCATGACCCACACCCATTGTGAGGGTACGAGTACGTAACAGCGCCCAGCCTACGCTGTAGTGTCGATGGTAGAACGCTGTTCTAGGTCACTATCTAACCAACAACTTACACAATTATATAATGTCCTTGTCAAATCTCCACTCCGAACGGAGGACAAGTATAGATATAATAGAATCTCAATGACAGTCTAAGCACGATAAGATAACACAGAAGTTTATAACTAAGACTAAATACAACAATAAAACCAACTACTAAAATAATATAATCTTCAACAATCTCAAAATAAAACATGTCTCAACTTATTTACAATTCAAGTTCTATAACATGAAAACTAAACCAAGTCAACTAGCTAGTCTCCCGATCGCTTTGAGTGTCGAGGCCAAAGGTAGCTAAACCATCTCCTAGTCCATCGTAAGTAGGGCAAGTGTCCTCAGGGCAATCATCTGTAAAATTTTCAACAGGTCCAATCAGGACAGGAACGAGCACAATTTCATCTAGAAAATCAAAGTAAATGACAAAAAACTATAAAGCAATTATAGACAGTTGTATTGATGAACATGACAGTTTATCTTCAGTTGATGGTATAGAGAGACAGTTTAAGTACAAGAAAGTAAGTTAACTAAAACCAGAGAAGAATTATGGCAATAAAGACTGTAAAATAGAAATTAGCTGAACTAGAGTAACATGGTATAAGTCTAGACAGTAAATGTAGACAAGTGTAACCCCAATATAAGTCAATTATAAGGTGAATCTAATACAAGATGAATCCAGTACGAGACGATTCCAGTCATAGTGATCAATGATTACAGGGTGAGTCTAGACTATATACTAACAGTATGTTTTAAAATACCGAGGTCGGCATATAAACGGCTATAGGTAATCCGGCACATCATACACCTGACCGGGTATGAGATAGCCATCATTCCAGTTTGATTCCAGCATGTGGGATGATTCCAGAATTGGGGTATGTCTAAATGTCTTACTCAAGTATTTTCCCTCCCAGTAAGTACAAGTGAATCTAGAATATGACACGAGAATCGAGATGAGTCCAGCCAAACATGATGATACCAGCAATAAATCCAGAATGATTCCAGTAATAGAGGCCAGAAATATGGTATGTGTGTCACATACATGAATCCAAAAATATCCATACGTGTTGTAACAGAGAATCACATGCAACTAACTAGAACTGAAGTACAATAATTATAAATAAATGAGAGAACTATCTGAGAATATACTCGCCTAATACTCTAAAAAGAGTAGTGTAATATCAGATGTCTGCACCGGATTCACAATGACCTAAACAGAGTAATATGGGTTATGACATATTCAATACAAGGAAAATGAAAGCTACAATACAAACTACATGATTTCTAGGTCAAACTAGGTCAACGTCAAACTTGGGTCTACCATGGTCAACTTAGTCAAACCTAGTTTATGAGGTCAAATCTTGGTCAAAGGTTAACTATCTAATCAAACTCTACCTATACCATATCACACTTCTAAGGTAAATCACATATATATCTATATAGAGCATTACACATAACATAGATATAATGTATTATACTATGGCCTCCACTCTAACTCACTCTAATCTATAACCATATTACATATCCTAGTATCACATATCTACATACAAAGGCATTCCCTCTTATCCAATACTACCTCTACCCATGTATATATAATGTTCACATACATGAACCCATCATATATACATAACCTACTCAAGGCTAACTATATACTAATCACATATAGATATAAGTTTCTCCAACCTTATCCCAAACTACCTTAGCACAACTCACATAACAAATATATAATATATATATAGCATATATATATACTAAGGTATCACACATAACTAGTCGGTGCATAAGGATGCCGAGGATTTGAAGCAAGCTTTCAGGATAATGCTTATTGACGAGCCAGGATCGATGTGCATCCGATCCACCTTGATGTCGCCTACGTATCCAACGTAGTACAAAGGGCGATCATGCAAGTTGGTCTTGATAAACATGTCCCGTGGGGTGAATACGATGTTGGGAATTGTGTCTGCACAATTGCTTCCCTAGAGATCTGCCGACGAGTCTTTCCCTGTAGGCTTGACCGGGGATAAGTAGGTGTCAGCATTCTGGAGTGCTTCGCTCAATACGACACGAAGATCCTTGGAGAGCCTTAGGAGATCGTATAACAACAACTTTGCTGGCGTATTAGCCAGTTGTACTAGTATATCAAAGTTGTAAGGTCTCTCGAGCCTTTGAGGTGCATCCTTACAGAGCGACCTGTCGAAGCGAGTTTCTTTCGGCTTGGGCCTGTCCGCCTGTGGAGGCTGAGACGGCCCTAGAACATCAATAGTAGGCAGCATCGCCGGCTGAGGGTCTTCGCCTGAATTACCCAGAGTGGGCTAGAATTGTGCACCAGACCGGGTAAGAACGATCGCCGCCTCCTCAGCTTTGGCTATAATTGTATGGCAGGATCTGGCCTTCTTGCCCTTCTTTTTACTGGTTGAAGATGACACTGCCTGGGTAACCTCGGGCACTAAGTCTGGGTGCACCCACATACCTCTCCTCATGACGTGGTGAAAGGTATAAAGCCAGTCGTCTGGTCACGGACGGGTGGAAGATTAGTAACCTCCATCGTTGCCCGGGGGACAAGTATTACCCCGTCTTGAGTATTTGTTGGGGGAAAGCCACTGAACTAAATTGATACCATGTTCGCGGCGACGGTAACCTCTTCAAAATCTAGTGACAGAGCTTTGGAGTTGATAAGACTCTGGATGTACCGCTTTAATTGGAAGCAGTCATGAGTGGAGTGATGGACATAACGGTAGAAGTAGAAATATTTTGGGTCCTCCATCTCCGCTGCTCGAGGCTCGCGCCTTGGTGGAGGGAGTTGGATCCTATCCCTTTGAAAGAGCATATCGATGATAGGCTTGGCATGACTATCTTCGAATGAGTAATTCACCTTGGGCCACTGAGCTTCTGCCTACTTTTGTTCAGGCTTCTTGGTCGTACCAGCAACCATAGCCTTTTTGTATTTATTGTCCTAGTTATTGGAGATGTTGCCACTGTTGTTGTCACTGGAGGTGGTACCAGAACGTTTGCCTTTGTGCTCTCCATCTGGGATGTGTAATCCCAGCTGGCGAGCCTTCTTTAACTTTGCCTCCATATTGGTAGCGCTTATGACGAAAGTCGTCCAATCCCTGAACTGATCTTCGCCCATCCAGAGGCTGATTGCGGGGAGCAACTTCTTCTGGCAGACTTCAATCAAGGGGCTTTCGGAATTGCCTTAGGGCAATCTCATCGCGGTTTGGCGAAACCGTTCGATATAGTTCCTCATTAGCTCCCATTCTCCCTGAACGATATCCATGAGAGACAACATTGTCACATTATGCTCCACTTCGTAGAATCTCTCCAGGAACATGTGCTTGAAGCCGTCAAAGGAATAGATGCAGTTGTCCAAAAGGTTGCGGTACCAGTCGAACGCGATCCCCTGCAATGCTTCGATGAATAATCGTGTGAGGATGGTATCGTTATGCAGCAAATGGTCTGTCGTGACCTCAAAATACGTCATGTACCGGCTGACAGAGGTCTTTCTGTCATACAAATCGATATAAAATGTTTGTACCATAGCGGAAAAGGAACATCTCTCCAGGCAACGGGATACAGCTGTCGTATTCTGAGGTCCTGGAAGGAGTCTCGGGCATTGACCATTGATCGAAGCTCCTGGACTTCCCTTCTTGCCTCCCTGGCTTCGTCTGCAGCTGAAGGAGCAGATGCTCCTAGAGGATTGTCATCCAAAGGAGGAGCGTTCGTGTTGGAGTCTGCGTTGACTGCAGGTCCCAAGCTTATTTGTCCAGGCGTCCTTGCTGGTTGAGTCGGCAAGGCAACTTTGATTTTGTCTACTGATTTGACCAAGGATAGGAGCATGGCTTCAAGTACTTCTAGACGTTGTCGATCAGTAGGTCCTTCATGATCATCGCCAGCCATAAAGACTGTCCGTACGTGGGTAGACGTGGAAGGGACCGTAGAAGAGGTGCTCTCCGTGTCGTACCCTCATCTAGAAAAATCATCGGAGAATATCGAAATGTCTTCCTCCTCGAATTCAGAAGGGGTGCCACCCCCTGTGCAGTAAGCTGCATCGTCTTGGCAAAGGCAGTCATCCTCGGGGACGTCAAAGTCTGTAGTATAATTCGAGTAGATTGCTACCCCCTATGTATGCTCTTGGAACGCTGGGTTGACGCATACATTGAGGGGACTGCTACCCCGGACTTCATCTACAACCAGGGAGGTCGAGGGTGTACCTCCGGGTGTTGGAAGCTTTTTTCTGGATCGAGTGCCTAGGTAGACACCCCCTGTGGTTGTCGGCGGCAATCCTCCAAATGAGAGTTTCCTTGCAGTGCTAGCTGAAATTATCGGGCAAGAAGAGCCTGTCTTCTTTCCTCTCTTGCCGGGAGAAACCTTCGGAGTTGAATTATAGAAGGCAAAAGGAAGTTCCTCGTTTCCCAAAATTTGCACCTATTTCTCAATTTGTTGTCGGACAGGTGCTGGCTGGTACAGTCGTTGGAAAATGGACTATCGATATTCAGGTGTTGTCGACTTGTCGCAGCAGCAGTTAATGATGTCTTGGGTGCAACGATGTCCTGGAAAGGGCTCATTACATGCCAAGGTTTCTTCTCTCTCCTTGCGTTTGTGAGTAATCACATCTCGCAAGTCGATAGTAAACTGATCTACCTTTGCATCCAATTTATGGACTCGGGTATCCCAAGCACATGGGTACATAGGTATCATGTTTACTCCCTGATCCGAGGCTAGTAAAAGCACTTGCTCTCGATCGTTGGAGGGAGACTTTTGAGACCAACCCTGTCCGTTAGCCCTGGAGGATTAGACGCGGGTGGTTCTGTATAACTTTCCATTAAGAGCCCGTATAACAGTTAACGGTGCCCGCTGACGGTCAGCAGCTTGGACAGTTGACTGGGCTTGTTAGGCCCGTACTGTCCTAGACTTCTTCCAAATTTCATCCGAAGGTACATAGTAAGAATAGTCCAGATTAGAATATTCCACATTCTCAATGGGCCTATGGGGTCGGGCCCGTATGAGAGACGGTCGAATACAGAGCTTCTGACAGGGCCGCATGAGGCAGCCTGTCTGCGGCCAGGATTGGTTGTCGTATGGGCCATCTTCCTGCGGCCAGAGTTGGCTGCTATATGGTCCATCTGCATATAGCTAGAGTTGGCTGCCGCATAGGTAGACTTCCCATTTCTCTTATGCGGCCTCTTTTTTGTCCGCATGGATTTCCCTTGTGCCCTAAAAGCTCAGCATCATAGTATTTTCCTTTGCTGGATTTGGGGACAGTGGAGTTCTTTGCGGTCGGAAGCAAGGCTGCATGAGAGCTTTGATCTTCGTCTTGGGCCGCAGAAGGAGCTTTCTCGATAACCTGACGAGGGGTAACAGTTTTGTGCTTTGACGTCCATCGGGTTCTCTTCGTGTTGGCTCGCTTCTGTGACGGGCTCGCGCTCCCTTCAGATAGCATTTCTTCTAATGCTTGTTGGTCAAAATAAGCCATAAGAATTTGCTGCGTAGAGCCGAGCTTAGATGCATCGGATTGCATCACCAACTTCTCAACAGAGGAGAAGTAAATCTCCAGCAGAGTCGCCATCGTATTTGCCATTAAATATCAAAGACAATTATTACAGAGACACTGAATTTAATTGTAAACTCGCTTGTACAAGAGAAAGCCTAGAAAGAAATACTAGGAAACAATCTAAGTACAATTATTTAGTTTTTGATTCTGGGGGTGACGATGGAGGCTCAAGAAAGTGTAGCAACTCTGCCTTACTCCTTGGACTATAAGACGCAGTCTTTGCTCTTGAAGAAATTTGCCAGCCTTTGATTGCTAACCTTTAGCATGGGTGTGGTACCCTACTATTTATAGTGATTCCTGCAATAGCAGATTTTGTGCTGCATAAAGGCCACGTGGCTACGTATCTGTAACACCACACAAAGACTCGATCTTGGGCTGCCAGCTGGTGGAGGGTTGTTGAGATTTTGTTGTAGCAAATCTGGATGGTTGAGACTTGGTCAAATTGCCATGTGTCCCCTCCACAAAGTAGAGTCTGACTCATTTTGGCTGCATAGTGGCCTTAGGGGCCTTGCTTCTACGGCTCAGCTCCGCTTGGCCGCATGAGATCTTTGAGAACCTTTCTTCTGAGGCTAGGGTCACTTGGTCGCATGGGATCTATGAGAACCTTCCTTCTGCAGCTCTAGTCCCCTTAGCTGCATGGGGTTTTGAGAGCCTCGCTTCTGTGGCTCGAGTTGTCTTAGCCGCATTAGGTCTCCAGCGGCACTGCTTCTGCAGCTTAGTTTCGCTTGGCCGCATGGGGTCTCCAGGAGCACTGGTTCTGCAGCTTAGTTTCACTTGGACGCATGGGGTCTCCAGGAGCACTGCTTTTGCGGCTTAGTTTCACTTGGCCGCATAGAATCTCCAGGAGCACTGCTTCTGCGGCTTAGTTTTGTTTGGCCACATGGAGTGATGATCCGCATAAACTCCATCTTTTCCATGCTTCTACACTAGGTTCTTGGTCAAATTAAGTGCACTAGTGTTATCACAGAAAACGGATATGTGCTTGAATAATAAGTTATAGTCTTCAAGAGTTTGCTTCATCTACAGAATTTGTGCACAACAACGACCAGCTGTGATGTACACATCTTCTATTGTGGAAAGTGCTTCAGAAATCTGCTTCTTGCTAAACTATGAGACTAAAGCCTTTTCTAACAAATGACACGTGTCGCTGGTACTCTTACGGTCAACTTTGCATCCTGTAAAATTAGCATCGAAATATTGGATTAATTTAAAGGAAGTGGTTTTGGGATACCACAAGCCTACCGTAATCGTTCCTTTAGGATATCTAAAGATACGTTTAACAATGGACATGTGTGATTCTTTAGAATTTGCTTGATATCTAGCACATAAGCAAATGCTAAACATGATATCGGGATGACTAGCAGTTAAATACAATAGACTATGAATTATACCTCGATACTTACGTTGATCGACCGGTTTGCCGCTTTTATCAGGTTCCAGCTTTGTTGTAGTAGCCATAAGAGTGCTGATAGGTTTGATGTATTCAAGCTCGAACTTTTTCAGCATGTCCTTTATATACTTCGATTGGCTGATGAAGACGCCTTGAGAGTATTATTTGATCAGTCCAAAGAAGTAGTTGAGCTCCCACGTCATGCTCATCTCAAATTCGTTCTGCATATACTTGGCAAAATCTTTCCATTGACCCTCATTAATAGACCCAAATATGATATCATCTACATAAATTTGTACTAACAAAATAGTGTCATCAAGGGATTTTATGAAAAGTGTTGTATCAATTTTCCCTTTTGAAAATCCTTTATCAAGTAAAAAGTACTAAGGCATTCATACCAAGCTCGAGGAGCTTGTTTAAGGTCGTAAAGAGCTTTCTTAAGTTTAAAAACGTGGTCGGAAAATTTGTTATTTTCAAAACCAGGGGGTTGCTTGACAAAAATATATTCTTCAATAAAACCATCTAGAAAAGTACTTTTCACATCCATTTGAAAAAGTTTAAAGTTTTGAAAATTTGTAAAGGCGCAAAGCATCCGAATAGATTCATGTCGTACAATAGGAGCATACGTCTCATGGTAGTTGATACCTTCCTCTTGGTTGTATCCTTGAGCTACGAGATGAGCCTTGTTGCGAGTGATCGAACCGTCCTCAATAACTTTGTTGCGAAAAACCCACTTAGTACCAACGATTGAATGATAAGCAGGTCTTAGAACAAGTTCCCAAACCTGATTTCATTCAAATTGGTTGAGTTCTTCTTGTGTTGCAGATATCCAAAATTTATCGTTAAAAGCTTTTAAAACATTTTTTTGGTTCAATTTGAGAAATAAATGCAGTGCTAGCAATAGAGTCTCTCAAAGAAGATCGAGTAGTTACCCTTTTCGATACCTCACCTATTACCAAATTTTCTGGATGCGAAGGTTTGAATTGGAACTTCTTTGGTAAGCCTTCCAGAGAGTTGGTTTCGGGTGGTGTATCCACATGAGTGAAGGTTGCTAGTTCATTATCATCGGGAATGATAGCTGTACTATTATCCTCATCAAAAGTTATATTAGTAGACTCTTCAACGATTATGGAGCGTTTGTTGAACACTCTATATCCCTTACTCTTGGTAGTATACCCAAGAAGAATACCTTCGTCAGATTTGGCATCAAACTTGCCCAAGTTGTCTTTGGTATTCAGGATAAAGCAGCGATAACCAAACACTCGAAAGTTAGAAACATTTGGAGTTTTACCAAACCAAAGCTCATAGGATATTTTCATCGAAATAGGTCGAATCAAAACCCTACTCAAAATGTGGCATGTTGTGCTGACAGCTTCTGCCCAAAAATATTCCGGAAGAGAAAATTGATTCAACGTGACTCTAGCCATATCACCAAGAGTCCTATTCTTCTGCTCTACAACACCATTTTGTTGAGGAGTTCTAGGACAAAAAAACTCTTGATTAAAGCCATCTAAATCATAAAACTTTTCAAAATCAGAATTTTCGAATTCGCCACCATGATCACTTCAGATATGAGTAATCATGTAGCCTTTTTCGTTTTGGACCGATTTAGCAAAAACTTTGAAAACTGAAATGGTATCATTTTTATTTGCAAGAAAGAAAACCCAAGTAAATCTTGAAAAGTCGTCAACGATAATAAAAGCATAGAGTTTACCGCCAAGACTGGCTACTCTACTAGGACCAAATAGATGCATATGAAGTAATTGCAATGGTCAAGTAGTACTTACAGTGTTTATGGATTTAAAGAAAGATTTGGTAGCCTTATTCTTTTCACATTCGCCACATACCGTGTCCTTCTTGAATATGATGTCTGGCAGGCCTCTTACTAGCTTCTTGGTTGATAATCAGGATATGGTATCCATGTTGGCATGACCAAGGCGTTGGTGCCATAATAGTCTTTCATTTTTTGGGGCGTAGAGGCATCTTCCTGCATTGTTAGTATCTTTAGATAGATAGAAAATATATATGTTATCTTCTCTTATCCCTTCAAAAGCGATTTCTCCAGTTGATTTATCATAGATAAATCAATTAGTTTTTCCAAAGTTAATATCATATCCATGATCAGCAAGATGATTAATACTAAGCAAGTTATGCTTTAACTCCGTTACTAAACAGACATCCTTAATGACGGAAGAAGGAGGATAAACAATTGTACCGTTACCTATAATATAGCCTTTCAGATTATTTCCGAAGGATATATATCCTTTCCTTTTCATCGGTAGTGTTGCGAATATATTAGCATCTCCAGTCATACGTCGCTAGCATCCACTATCAAGAATCCATTTGCTTCTTGTTTGAGAATGAAAGGTCCACCTACACCATGAGTAGATGTGACATTTGGTACCCATATTCTTTTGGGTCCTGAAAAGTTAGTTTTTGGTACCCGTGCATATAGATTGATATCAACTAGTTTTCTAAATCTACACTACGATGATATGTGTCCGTGTAAACCACAGTAAGTGCAGGTAGCATGCATATTGGTATTGGGTACAGGATGATAGTTGTGTCTATATATCGGTACAGGATGATGATAGCTATGTGTAGCAGCAGGATGACTGTAGTGAGTGTGTGTGCATGATGATAATGGTGATTGTGTGCCGCAGGATGATGATAGAATTTACGTGTGTGTGTTTTTCGTGCTGCATGTGAGTAGGTGTACATAAAGGCGTAATTTTGAGTAGTATGTGGATGAGTGTTCTTGTGGTGACGTGCTTTCTTGTTTTGAGTCGTCTCATATCTAAAAGTGTTGTGACTGTGAGACTTAGTTTGAGGTTGAATAACCTGCTTGTCCAGTCTAATCTCTAATTTCTTAGAGGCAACATGCAACTTATCATATTTAGTAGTAAGGCCCTGTATTCTAGTAGTAGCAATTTTGTACTTGTTTTTCTCTTCAATAAGTTCTTTATATAAAGCAGTGATATCATGTGTTTGCTTCTCAATAAGAGATTCGGCATCGTGTAAGCTTAATTTAAGCTTAGATACCTCTTCAGTGCTTTCTGTGGGTGTAGTGTTTCTAACATTCTCAAGTAAGTAAGAAAGTCTATGGATCTCGACTTCATGCGTCTTGATCTTCAAGAAGATCACTAAAGGCGTCACCCAGTTCATCAAAGGAGAAATCTTCAAAAGAGTTATTTACTTTGTCCGAAGTTTCCATTAGGCAGACGTTTGCAGTGAATTGCGGAAAGTCCTCTTCTTCGTATGAATTGCTGGCCTCACTTTCGTACCAGATGCTAGTGTTGGCATACTTCTTTGAGGTTGGCCTCTTGTATGATTTTTTATATTTGCTTCCTTTCTTTGCTATAGGACAATCTTTTCTGACGTGTCCCATCTTCTTGCATCCGAAGCAGGTGGGTTCTTCATCATCGTCTTTTTGTTCCTTCTTCATTCGGTTGAAGCGTTGTAACTTCTTGAAATTTCGAACCGTGAGTACTTGATCGTCACGTTCGGAATCGTCGTCATCTGTTTCCTCTGGGATGGTTCTTCGGTGATGAGCTCTTAAGGCAATTTCTTTTTCTTTTGGAGCCCTTTTTTCAAAATCATTGAGATCGAGCTAATGCGTCATCAGCTTGCCCATCAGAGTTTCTAGTGACATAGCCGTAAGATCATTCCCTTCGATAATCGTTGTGACCTTGGGGTTCCTGATCTTTGACAATCCTCTTAGCACTTTGCGTATCTTCTCATGGTTGGAATATGCTTTGCCAAGGGAAGATAGAGGGTTGACGATGTCGAAGAATCTGAACATTTAAGTAATTCTCTCATTTGGCTTCATTTTGAATGCCTCGTATTCTTGTGTCAGACGACTGATCTTTGATTCTTTAACCTATGTGGTTCTTTCATGAGTCACCTCTAGAAGCTTCCATACTTTGTGTGAGGTGGAGCATGTAGAGACCTGTTAAATTTAGTCATGTCTATTGCACAAAAGAGAGCATTAATAGCCCTAGCATCTAAACTTGCCTGTTTCTTTTCCTGGTTAGAATATTTGTCGTCGGGTTTTTCAACAAGAGTCCCCTCGACAGCTATTCTGGCAGGCTTTTTGTAACCATCCATAACGATGGTCCAATGATCAAAGTCTAGAGACTTAAGATAAAAACTCATCCTAGTTTTCTAATAGGTGCAGTTAGTTCAGTCAAATAGGGGTGTCCTATTTGTGGATTGTCCCTTACCATAGTTGGAAAAAGTAGGTTATATGGTTGCCATGGATCAGCTCTTAGGATGTTAATCCAATATAAGAGAACAGAGCTCTGATACCAATTGAAGTACGTGTAGGCAACTCTAGAGGGGGGTGAATAGAGTATGTGTCGATAATAGCCACTTAAAAATAATTCTAGTTAAGTTCACCCAACAGAAATAATAATCAGAGTATAAGTGCAAAATATAAATAGAGATTAGAGAAGGATACGCAGCCACAACAGTTTTTAACCTAGTTTTTCTTGTGGAGGACTAGTCCAGGCCTGAGAACTCTAGCTCACAATTAAAATCCACTATTTGTGAAATAGCGTACAACCACGTGCCTTTAATTAGAAGAGTACGCCAACTTCTTACAGATTCACAAATAGCGAGACTTGGAATTGTCCAAGTGACTTCTTTTGGAACTCTTGCACACAACTTCTAGTTGACTCGTACTGAGCACCTTGGGGGCTTGGAAAGTTTTATGGCTAGTTAGATGAGAAGAATAAGCTCTTGAATGTATAGGCTATAGAAGAAGAGAAGATGAGAAGATTGGATGATTGAAAATGAGATAAATCAAGGCCTATATATACTAGTCCAGAGAGGCAGAGTTCGGCCAGAACACTGTCCCAAATATTCAAATATTTTGCTATTGGACAACTTGCAACCAGCAAACCCTAAAAATCAGGTCCGAAAATTAAGGGGGCATAGTTCGGCCCGAACTCTGTGTGGGGCAGAGTTAGGCCCGAACTCTGTCTCCTTGGGGACAGAATGTTCATTGGGCTATTTTGGGTTTGGTAGGTTTTTGGACTTTTGTCGGTAGATCTTTGGGTGTAAAGTCTAGGGTTGAGATACTCAGTGCGACTCAACTTATAATAGCCTAGACTCAATAAAAAGAAAAGTACAAACTCAGAGAACAAGTAAACAGTAGTATCTCATGGCAATAGTCGATGATGTTTGTCTTGAGCTGATGTGTGGAGATTGTCTATTTTGGAGCTTGATGTGTCAAGTTGGATCATAATAGATATCGTCTTTGTTAATTATCATGATTAGGTTGACTGCAGTCCAGTTTGGGTCAACATCCACGATGCAAGGCTTGGCATAGCCCTTGCTAGTCAAGTCGTTGCATGAATAAGTTAGACAAGAGTTTGGTTGGGCTACTGAAGTTATAGCAAGCACTGTCCCCTGTTGTCTGCGGTTGTCAAGTCACATAGTCCCACGATCTTAAGGCTCATCATATAAAGTATATGACTTGAGCGATAATGTCGCCTAGTGAACAAGTCAGTCTAAGGCACGGGCCACGGTTGGTTTAAGAAAAAGCATGCCACGGTCAAAGGAACACGTTCTGTTCAAGTTAAGATGGAAGACTACTTAGTAGTCATTCCCTGGATTTCAAACGATACAAGTTCATGCGACTGGTTTTCGCCGAGATCGGTCCCGCTATTTGGTAGTCTCGATAAGGAAGTTCACGAGATCGGTCCCGCTACTTGGGAGTCTCGATAAGGAAGTACACGAGATCGATCCCGCTACTTGGGAGTTTCGATAAAAAAGTTCACGAGATTGGTCCCGCTACATGTGAGTCTCGATAAGGAAGTTCACTAGATCGGTCCCGCTACTTGGGAGTCTCGATAGAAAGTTGGAAAGCATAGTCATGAATAAGGAAGGACTTGGTATATCGAGTTGAGTCTTGCATGCTCATTGGACAACTTGCGCGCAAGAAAAAATTCCTCGAACGATCCCGGGACACCGGGTTCGTATCGACCTAGAAGGAATTGCAGATATTTTATGGCCTTTATCGACGGTACGACTCGATTGAAGTGACCCATTATAATATAGGCTGCGGCTCATTCGGTGGGAGTTCGTACCTCACACGTGAATGGTCACCGTATGCAAAGATTTACTATAGCTTGACATTGCTAGTGGCCACTCATGTAGATATTTTGGTATAAGAGCGGCTATCCGCGTGTATGCCTTTGGATTCCGTCGAGTACTAGCGATTTTCGAGTTGGGTTAACAAGGTATAATTATAGCAAGCACTAACCTTGAATCGGTACGGGCTAGGTTGCATGGTTGCAACACTATTCTGGAGCCTAAGATTTGGCTATAGGAAGGACACATGCTTCAGCATGAATGTGGCGTAGTCATCGAGTCGTCTCGAGTTAAGTCAGGAAGGGCCGTAAGGCAAGTTGGTTAAGTGTGGTTGATCCTTGGAAGGTACAGCCTCGATCTTAAGGCACGATCAAGTTTATTTGGCACGACCAGCACGAGTCATCCCTTTGACGTTATTGGCACGAGAATGGTCTAAAGGCTCATAAAAACAATGAAAGTCTTGGCATGGCCGAGTTTGCATAAGTTTCTACTTGGTGAGGTATTGCCTCGAATATGTATTAAAGTCACGAATAGAGTATAGCACGACCCTCTCGCTGCGTTGCCAAGTATAGGCCAAGGTGTCTTTGTCCTAAAATTGATGCAAGACTAGAAAGATAATAAAAAAGGGAATTAAACTGCACAAAGTAAATAAATGTGTCAGTTTTGTATGGGTGGGCGAGGAGCTCACTCTACCAGTACAGTTGAGTACTGACACCCACACACTTTTCATGTGCAGACACAGGTAGAAGCTCGATGGTGCGGAGCTCTCTTGGATGCATCGAGGCACGGAGTTCTTTGGCTTTTCGAGGCGTGTGGCCGCTGGAGTCAGAACTTATACGGGACATAATGTATGGACATCGCCATTCCGAAGATTCTGCCACTCGTCGCTTGAAGCTTGCATTGAAAATTGAGAGAGAGCAGAGTGACTTGTAATATGAGAAAAAAGTGAGCCTGAGAGACTTGTAATATGGCCTTACGACCTTTATAATCTTATATTCAATATCAATAAAGAGAGTATTTTGCATGACTTGTGTTCTGCTTTAAATTTCTATTGCTGACTATTCAATATTTCTGCTTGGGACTTCTGTGCGACGACCCCCGTCGCTTAGCCTATAATCGATGGTTATGGACCTGCCTTGCGTGAGCACAATCTAGGCTCACGCGACGTCACGCCTTAGCGAGGACGATATCTCCTACGGAAGCGGGACGTGCACTTGCTACCTGCGCTAAAAAAATATCATCATCTAAACCAAGCTATAGTCCAGGATGGCTTGTATTGCTAGTGACCTTCACATATATGTAAATTGTTTTAGCAAATGATATCTGGTTGACATGGAAGAGTATGGTAATTTTATACAGGGATGGAGACTCTGTTATTGGTAAGAATCAACGTAGTTCATATTTTCTTATGCCCTATCGAATGTTCATATGAAATTGACTAAGATGGTTAGGAATATCATTTAACTATTGCATACTCACATAACTTCTATAACAATTGAGATTGCGGGATTTAATTAGTCACTCACTACTAGACAACAAAGTACTGACGCTTGTCTCCATAGGTGTTGCGGACCAGGGAGGCGTGCCAAGGAACTGAAGTCGATGCTTGAAAATTTGAAGCCTTGCTCGTGTGCGAAGGTGTAACCCCTCTTCTCAAAAAATTAAAATATTTATTTATTTATTTATTTGAAGAAAATGTTAATTTTTGGAATTTTATAAATATTTAATTAAATAGTTATTATGAAACAATATTATAGTTATGGTTAAGATTTGGAGTACAAGATGACTAACTTTTTTGGCACGAAGAGTGTAGTCGTGTGCTTTGGCTAGTGTTTTAGCCATGGTAGGGAAGGTCGAGACATATGCGTGTTCTAACTAATAACCTAGGCTGAGTTGTGACATGACCCCTACAAATACTTTAATTATTTATTAATTAGATTATTGACATTCTAGGAGACCCGGTTGTGTTGAACCAATTAAACTAGACCCAAACCCATGTGGACAGGTAGTGCTTCCAAAAACGTCTGTGTCAATGTATCTTATATATATATATATATATATATATATATATATATATATATATATATATATATATATATATATATTTGTGCCTTAGTTTAATAGTCTAATAAATATTTTCATAAATAATTGTTATGTATTATATAAATATTATTGATAGTAAATGAGTAATCCTTTTATGGGAAAATTTTCCTAAAAAATTATTGGGCTATTTTTCTTGGTTAAATTTGAATGATTAATTTTTGGATTATTCCATATTAAATAATAGAATTTTGTAAATAGTTTCATAAATAATTGTTATGTATTATATAAATATTATTGATAGTAAATGAGTATTCCTTTTATGGGAAATTTTCCCTAAAACATTATTGGGCTATTTTTCTAGTTTAAATTTGAATTATTAATTTCTGGATTATTCCATATTAAATTATAGAATTTTGTTGTAAGAGTTATCTTGAGCTATATATATATATATATAAATATATATATATATATATATATATATATATATATATATATATATATATATATATATATATATATATATATATTTTTTTTTTTTTTTTTCAAAGACAATATTATTGAAAGAAAACGAGCCACACAACACAACAGAGCCGGGCCGGGCACACACAGACCGGGCCAGGCCCACTGAGACAAAACACCAAAACGAAATTCAAAAAAAAAAAACACAAAACTGAACGGGCGTCCTTTCCCCGCAAGAGGGGGGGCACGTGGCGTCCCTACGCGAGCCCCGAGGGTGCCAACTGCACGCGCGTGACCCGGAGAGGGTGGGCGCGGAACTCGAACGGACCGGGGGGGGCGAGGTGGCTCGGGACCCAAGGGTGCGAGCGCTGGCCAGAAGCACTCCGTCGGGGAAGGACGGCCGCCGAGGAAGGGGCCACGAGGCCGGAGAAGAGACGGAGGAGAGGGCTCCGGGCGACGCCGGAGGCAGGGCTGCGGAGGCAGATCTCCGGGGGTGCAGGGGGTGTGGCACGACGATGAGAGCCGCGGAGAGGAGAGGGGTCCGCCGAGGCACGTGGCGGAGGCCGCCGGGAGCACGGGGCCCGGGGGGAGGAGGCACGTGGCGGACGTGCGCGGCTCCCGATGGGGGATGGACCACGCGCGAGGTCCGAGGGGGCCAGTCGAGACGGAGGAAAGGGGCCGCCTGAGGAGGGATCATCCGGGAGGATGGGGCACCGCGGCGGGAGCGTCGCCGTCGGGAGCGCTAGGGGTAGCGTCTCGCTCCCAGAGCGAGGAGGGCCACCGCCGCCTGGGGATAGGCGGAGACCCAATACCACCGACAGGAGGCAGGATCTTACCAGTAAGCGTCGTCCGAGGAAGAGGGAGACGAAGTTGAGGCGGAGGCGGGGAGAGGAGCGGGAGGAGGGGCGAGGCGGTCCACTTGGGAGGGAAGTACTGCGGGGAGGGCGGCGGGAGGGAGAACCGGATTAGGGGGTGGCGCCGGCGGGCCCGAAGCGGGAGGAGGCGGACCAGGGGCTGTTGGGAAGCCTTCAGCGGGGCGGGGAGAGGGCCGGGGGGGCGGCGGGAGGAAGGCGACTGTCTGGGCGGGGAGCACTGCCACC
Source organism: Iris pallida (assembly GCA_029216955.1). Taxonomy (NCBI): domain Eukaryota; kingdom Viridiplantae; phylum Streptophyta; class Magnoliopsida; order Asparagales; family Iridaceae; genus Iris; species Iris pallida. The sequence continues at coordinate 15,319,566 of JANAVB010001997.1, forward strand.
GGAGAGGCCGCCGGATCCGGATCTGACGGAGGATCGGACGGGGACGAAGCAGAGGGAGGGGGGCACCGAGCCGAGCGCAGCCGGGGAGCCGGAGGGGCGACTCAGGACGGTGGAGGCGGGGGGAGGGAAGCCGCAGCCCAGGGGGAGGGCGGCACGACGGAAGAAAAGGCAGCGGGGAGGCACTGCGGACCGTCAGCAGGCTGCGCAGAGCGCAGGACTCCGATGGGGACTGGTGGTGGGCCAAGGATGGACGGAGCCGGGGGTGGCCGCAAGACCCGAGCGCGACGTCGCCTCCGACACCGGGGACGACGGCTGCACCGAGGAGGGGAAAGGAAGGGAGGATGTCCCTCGCACGTCGGGCACACGTCGCCTCGCGAGAAGGGCGCCCGGAGGGATCCCGGCCGGCTGAGAAGGCAGAAGGGGCCAGGGAAGAAGGGAGGTGTCCAGCTGGGTGGGGGGCAACCGAGGGCGGACGACCACCGGCCGGAGCCCAGCTGGGAGGGGGCCTCGAGGAGCGGGGACGCTCCAACACTCGGGATCCAAGCCCATATCTCTTTATTATATATATTTATATATATATATATATATATATATATATATATATATATATATATATATATATATATATATATATATATATATTTGTTAAATCCCTATTAGGTATTGTTTAGGCTATTTAATTAGAGTAGCACATATACATGGGATTTATATAGATATATGTAAATGTATTATACATGTGCGAGTGTATATATATAAAGTAATTATCCATATAATATATAGTTGGTGTTATTTATTGATATATTTAGATAGATTTATTTAGAGATAAAAAAATATCAAATTACTGTTCCCATGCTGGAACAGTAATTCGATTTGCCCGACCCCCTTAGGGAATCGCACAGCAGAGCCGAGCCCGTTTCCCCTTCCATGTATATATGTCGAACGAGAGATGAGAGGAGAAAACCTTAACCCTACCCCGAATAAAATCCTAGTCAACCACCTATACTTGGGCGGCCATCCCGACGGTCGTGTTTTACTGCAGCAGCCGCTGACGGCCGGGATCCGCGCGCACAACAGACAGGCAGCGACACCAGCGGCAATTGCAGCATCGTGACTTCCTGCTCCAATTTTTTAGCGCACGGTTGATCTTTCTTCGATCTGACTTCTTAAGTATGAACACCATATATACGACTTCAAACCCCAGTAATTAAGTTTTGATGTAGTCGCATGACCTGTCCAAGAAATTGACACGAAGCCGATCAAAATTTTGTTCGCAAAATAGGGCATACGACAGTCCTGCTACCCCTAATTAGCAGCTATTTTTCGTCAACTCACTGGGAATTTTCCAAAACTGATTGAATTGTATTTTAGATCACTTATAGCCCTTCGAATCACTTTTTATAGTTTTTGGTTTCTTCGTGCTTATGCAAAGAAATTTTTTGGATACGGTGTGCACCCCAAAAAATTGGTTTCGTTTTGGTCCCAACCCATGAGCGTCAAAGGACGCGTATGGAAGTTTTCGACGTGTGGGATTTGACGAAACCAGATTTCGCTGTGTGTGTGCAACAAAATCGAGGTACATCCGTCGAGATACCCCGTATCGGCCCCTTTGCAAACTAGTTAATTACTTCGTACATGTTTGTCATCTCAAGACAAAACTTATGCCAATAGGACCGTGTCATTTTTTGATCTTGTATGCCAAGTTTGGTCCGATTCTGAGAAGGTCGACCGGAACACTATTTTAGCGGACATGTGACCCGATCCAATGAGCGAATTTGTGCATGGTCCACCAGAGTCTAATTTTAGACATACGATTGGGTTGGTATCATTAAATCGGACCCGTAAATATATAGTTTGATGATTTTAGAGATCGTAGATACTGGCACGATTTTTGGTGCAAAGCGATCCAACGACGGACATTATTTTGACCCAAAATTATAATTTTGTTCCTGTGTCCCGAATAGGACTTTTTGATAGGCATTCTTAGACATTTGTTTTATACCAAACTCGTTGGTGATGTCTGTTCCAGCATCCGAAGATTGTTGTGCGAGTTAGAATTTTGTGGCTCACTGAGTAGTTGGATATTATCGGTTTTACCAGCAAATGACCCCAGGCAAGTACATATACTGATTGCTTTCGATTCATAATATTTTTTCCATTTTATGTTTATACATATGTTCTTCTGCTTGCTGACATGCTTGCTACACGGGTTAGTATCATAGATTTCTACATACTATATTTTTTTAATGTCATGCTTCCGTATTTCGTGACTTATTCGAGTCTATGAGTACTAGTCCGGAGGGGAATATAGACGTGTGAACTACCATTTCTATACCCATTGTCTTTCATAGAGAATAGCAAACGCACACAACACGTGCGGGGTATCGTATTTACCTTCTAGTTGTTCATACGTCGAACACGTTATTTTAAAACATCTGTTTCATTCTAGTTATGCCATGAGATCAGTTTACCATCTAGTTTTGTTTCACATATGCTATTTTCATGTCATGTAGATTCTACTATGTTTTGAATAGCCTGTCGATCTGTGTATTTGTTCCATTCCTTTCTGGAAACAAAATTTTTTCAGGTTAGCCGTGGCCTCTCTAAGCACTAGGATATACGGGTGTACTTGTGGGCCAAAATCTGAAGATAAGTTAGATAGATGTGTTGTAGTCATTTTTAATATTTGTAAGAATGTTGTACTTTCCTTTAAATGTAAAGCTTGTGAATTTGTAATTTAGTTAGTTTTGTGAATGAGAAATAAAGCTATTATTATGTAATTTTGAACATCATAGCCTTGACAGCGTTGTACCGCCGACATTGTGGCATAGGCTGGCTTGGACACGCACTCGTATCCCGAAAAGCGGGTGCGGGTCGTGACAGAAGGCAAATTCCTATCATTTGAAGACTCCGTTCTAGTCCTGTTGCAATGACTTAAAAAATAGGTGTTGCATAGTTTTGGTTGTATAAAGATGTGTAATGTATGGAATGACTATTGTACTAACGCCCATTTTGTAAGCCCGTGCAACAACTCTCTACTTGTACTTGGGTCTATGTAATTGTTGTTCATTAAAAGGAAATCGTTCTTCTGTGCAAATATGTTGTTCTATTTTTTATGTAGTTTTGTTGTGTTTTAGATAACTTTATGACTATGCCTTATGCGAGCGTAACTCAGTCTCGTGTAGCATCACGCTCGGGGGATGACTTTTGATTCTACGAAATCGAGACAGTAGGGGGTGGCTAGAGGTGGCAGGGTGGCCGGAGGGGAGGAGTGGCTGCTTTGAAGGGGTAGTTTCAAATTTTGAACATAGGTATTTTTGTCCAATTTTTTTAGGGTATCAAGTTGGACCAAAAAAGTTTAAGATATTAAGTTGAAAAACTGAAATAGTTGAGAGTATCAAGTTGCAATTAATCCATTTTAGAAAGATCCCAAAAATTTATAAAAGAAATCCTAAATTTTATAAGATCCCTAAATTTTACAAAAATATCAAAAATAATATATGGGGACCTTCATTCACCATAAAAAAATATTATTTGTCTCCCATAAAATATGTGTTATAACATCTCACTTATGTGACATATGACTTAGCTGCTAGCATGACAACTAATATGATAGCTAACATAGTGCCCTATCCCAACACCGTGCCCCGTTCCTCATTAGCGGGGAGTGCGGTTAAGAAATATTAACGATATCGATTGATCGGGACCGGTTGAATTAAGATCATTTTCTCGTTATGGAATGGCTTCTTAGGAATCAAATCACATATTCAGTAGGTTGTGCCTCGAGGATGGACTCTGCGACTGAGTCAGAAGATATCGCTCGTTGCTCTGATTTTTTATGTCGTATTTGTTTCTTTGGCTTTGGTTTTATGAATGCATTATAGTTAATATTTTTGATAAATTTTATTGCTTGCCTTTTTCGAACTTCGCATTTCATATCGAACTCAGAATAGAAGGGTAGAGTACTAATTTGTTGCTTTTGCGATTTCAGGTGATCGCGTAGGCATCGTCTAGCGCAACTGACCTTTTCTGTCACCTAAAACAAATCAATGTGAGTGGTTGACCCTTCTTTCCCTTGACCCTCCTCTTCTAAATCAATCGACGACACAAATAATTAAAATGTTAGAAGTAGGTGCAGTTGACACCACGTAGATTATTCTTGTCTATATATAATTAAGTAAATTAATTATTGCACATTACTCTTGAGCACATGCTATTGAACTGCTATAATATGAACTTTTGCATGCTTAGAACTGATTAGCGAATGTTGCAACGACAAGGCGAGACACTATGAAATTGGCTAGTTTCTAAAGAACTCATAGTCCATGTCGAACAACTGAGTTAGTAGTACGGTCATTCGACAACTTGTGCACAAGGAATTTATTTCCTCTAACGGTAGCCTAGACCAAGGAACCGATTTGACTTAGAAGGAACGGGGATAACAGTGCTAGCTTAATTGACACAGATGATTAGGAAACTTTCATACAGGACTTGCTACCCGTCTTGAAATGATCACCGTTTAAACCAGCTATAGACCTAGATGGATTGACATTGACAGTGCCCTTCACACTTGTACAGTGCCTTCATCTATTGATATCAGTTGACACGGGTTGAATATGGTTTGTTGGTTTTCAAGCACAGGAGACTATGCCACGGGTGTAAACATAATGTAGTTTTCATATGCTATGCCTTGTTAAATGTTCACATGTAATCCATTAGGATGGTTAGTAAGATCACAAATTATACATGCATGCTTCACAAATTTCTTGAACCAAATGAGAGCGTAGTACTTATTTAGCCACCCAAAAGTATACGGCAATGAACTGATCCTCACTCTCCACAGGTCCTATGAGTCAGGAGGAGCATGCCACCTAGTAAGGCTACGCTCGAGTGTTTTAAGGCCTTACTTGTAAACCCTGTAAAATTTTACTATAGATTTTTTTTAGTTTTTACACATCGAGTACAAATACGTATATACGAAGTATTAGTTACTTTTATACAACAGTATATTAATATATTTTTATATAAAAAATAAATATTTTGGTTCGATATAATACAAGGTAAATATTTAATATTTGAGTATATAAAATACGTTGCACTATATTTACCAAACTTTATTATTATATAAAGGCTATTTTATTTGCTATACAACTATAGGAACCAATTTCGAAAATAATAATTATGTAAATAATTTGAACTAATTGCGTGCGAGGTACATGAAAATAAATTCATGTATATTTTGTAAAATTTTGATTTTTGGAAAAGTTATTTGGATTTATTTTTTATTTATGAAAAGTATTTTAAATTATTTGAAATTATTTTTGAATTATAAAATGGTGTTTAAATTTACTATATATTAATGTGTAAATATTTATTGTGATTAGATATTATCAAATTAGATTTTAATGGAATTAAATTAATTATGAGATTTATCCATTGGGGTTTAAAAGACTATTAATCCTTATCTAACAAGGAGCTAACCTCCTATATAAAGAGAAGCCCCTTGCTCTTTTCCAAGAAATTCTATAACCCAAAATTTCTATCCACAATTGTGTGTGCATCATGTCTGTGTCCACCTTCTCCGTGTCACCCGTAAAGATCTCGGGTCTGACCCCGGGTGCCTTTCCACTACATTGAATTTTTATATATACATCCAGTCTATTCCCCAGGTCCGACACACCTAGACACTTCTACAAAATTTTCCTTGGTTGTCCATGTCACGCAGGACACGTGATACAAACCCTAACCCTAATCCTAAACCTATCTGGCCGCAGCTAGCCATGCTCTACCAACAGTCTCCGACCAACACCAGCACCTTCGTCTCCTCGTCGTAGCCATAGATCCTCCACCGCGACCTCCTTTGCCCGCCGTCTGACTAGTGGCCGACCACCACACTAGCGCCTCTGCCATAAACCCCCTCCATTTGGCACTGTCTCCGCCGATGGCCACTAAAAATTCTAAGAGAAAGGAAAATAATGAGATGGAGTATTAACCAAACTTCTGGTGCCATCGCAGGTAGACGCGTGACGGAAGGCTAATCGCACAAGTGTTCCTCTTCCTCTCGGTAATTCTCGAATTGGTGATTATGGATTCTCAGTGGTGGTTTGTCCCTTCTCTACTACTCCTTCATGTCAACTAATTTTTTTTTTCAAATTCTACAATAGTAGCAGTATATATAAAAGATGAGGACACTAAATGACGCTGGGAGATACCCCAATACGTCTACAAAAGTAAGCCCCAAAAGGCTGAAACCAAAGAAAGGCTAAAATAAAACCCACAAGGTAGGAGCTACAACAAAACTGCCCTATGATCGATAACAGATGCTTTAATGCCATAAGTCAATACCACAAAAAAGCTAGTGAATGAACATTGAATGAATTGACTATGTTGTTAACACCAACGAATGAATAAAATGCCACATGTGAAATGATGAATGTAACTTTGGAACAAAATGGGGCAATAAGAATTGATAAGCAAACGCTAGAAAATAAAATAATCACTATATGATGATTGGATGAATGAGAATGGATATGCTTCTTATTTACTTTCAAGTAAATCTACCATGCACACTATACATATCGAGTCGGACACGCATTCGTATGATCATGGACAACTTATGCATAAGAAAATATTTCCTCGAACGGTACCCTGGGTACTGGGATCAAGGCGGCCTAGGAGGGAATGCAGCGTACTTTGGTAGCACGAGGTATCGGGACATTCATTCTAGCTTGCAACTTGTTGAATGGTGCATCGCATGCCCTATGAAGTCCTATATTGTAACGTCCGAAATGGTAGGATAACACCAGTAATCATGTAGTGAGGATGCATGCTAAGGAATATTTTGTACATGACGGTAAGTATTATTATTATTATCCTGTATCTTATTAGGAAAGCTGGATCGACCGATGGTAAAGTAAACAATTATTTTCATAATTATCATGTTGCTTCAACATATATTACTGTGAATTGCTTGTCCCTAACTAAGATGCTTTTAAAATGTTTATCATAAATTTCAAATGTCGGTAGTTGAATGGCAAAACGGGACTCACCAGTGCATTTTTATAACGTGCTGAACCCTCTTCCACAAGTATTGGAGAAGGTACGAGCGCACGTGAGAGATAAGGCTTTTTGAGTTGTTGTTATTTCAAGTTACTTTCAAATAATGGCGCACAAAATATTACAACGTTTTCAAGATTGCTGCTTGGATTTTCAAATGTAATAAAAGAGCATAATGTATGGAACGAGAAGTTATTCTATGACAACCTATCAATTGTTTTCTTTTCACGAAGCAATGTAAGCTAGAACAACATTTCTAAGAGTACTAAAAAAGTTGTATCTTACTACAATTATAAATAAAATTATTTATTTCTTCCAATGTAGTGTACTCAATATTTTTATAATATGGCTATGTTTTCAAATATTTTAAATTGACCGAAATGTGCACGTTTTTGCATTGTACAAGTGCAACACCAAACTTGTACGACATCACGCCCAGCGAGAACGATCGATTCAGTATAGTCAAAGCGAGTCGAACGATTTACGAAATCGGGGCGTGACAGTAGTCGACCACCACCACCGGTGCCTCTACCACAAACCCCCTCCACTCGGCATCGTCCCTGCCGGTGGCTACTGAACCATCTCCGACAACCACTATAACACTTGCCACGGCCATCCCAACCGCCACCAAACCCTTCTCGTCAGCAAAGTCGTAGCCCCTCTTGCGCGATGACTCACCGCATCGACTCCGCCTCGACCCTCGACCAGTGCCGCCGCTGCCATAATCATCCTCACCACCATCATCCCCAAAATAACAAATACACCCGCTACCACCACCACCACCACCACCACTTAGGGGCTGTTTGGATAGATGTAACTATCTGAAAGTGCGAAAGTGGCACTTACATCCTGATAAGTTATAGTGCACTTACTACAAGTGGCACTTTCTAAAATGTGTTTTGATAGAGTACTTTTTATCTCCTGTAAGTGAAAGAAAAACGGGTTTGGTGTTTGGATGGTTGTTGAAAGTGAAGAGAAAAGGAGTTCGGTTGTTTGGATGGTGGTTGAAAGTGGATGTTGGGGTTAGAGATATGGTAACCAATAATTAAATTAATTACCATAACAATAATAATATTAATAATATTAATATTTTTAATAATAATAATAATTTTTTATTTTACCACAAACTCTCCTTCACACACACACAAAACTCATGATATACAAATTATATTAGTCAAATAAAACAAATTAAACTAAATTAATAAAACAAACTATTAATTAAACTAATATATATGTATTGAATCCCTCTCTCCTTTCTCTGTTTGGAGACCACCATCACACCTCATTCTCTTTCCTCTTTCATTTCCTTTCCTTTCCTCTTTTATTTGCTCTTCACTCTTCCCTTTTCTCACCACCATCACCATAAGACTACCGCCACCACCATCACACCTCTTTACTGCCACCGCCACTACCATCACAGCTGCCCTTTGTTTGCCATAAAAAATGCAACAAGATTTTTTTATTAATAAAACTTTGGTATTTTAATTACAAATAGAACATTATATAATATATGACTTAGACGTAGTCCTAGGAGTACACTTTTATTTTTATCTGGGAACTATATTGGTGGAGCGAGTGGTAATGTATTGACTCCGTTGACGATCTGACGATGATCTTGAATTCTCTGAAGGTCTGGGATGCTTGGATGCTGGAGCATTTGGAGGTGAAGTAGACGTTATGTGTCTCTTCTTATCTCCGTATGTAGATATGATAATCCATCAATGGATGAAGGAATGATCCTTCTATTTATATTCAGCAGACTGGTCTACTCATGTGCGCATATGTAGGATACGCCTGTACGTAGGAACCCCACGTGGCTGATGTTGTGGGACGCACGGACAATGCACTCTGAGTTGAAGCCAAATCTGTTGAACTGCTCTGTTGGGCTATGATGGAGCTGACACATGGCAGTTATAGAGATTCGGTTGTTGTTGAGGTCTTGGGTGGTTAGTACCCATTCTTGAGCAGAACTGAGTCAGAATACACGTGGCGCATGGTTGTGACTCAAAGATCTCTGATTTTGTGAAAGATGATATGTTAGGATGTGCCTAGGATTAGGTGCATGGAGGGCGACTTGGTCTATGATAGACCAGTCTAGGTGCATGGCTTCTGAGGCACAGGCTGAATTTTGGGCGCATGGCTGTGGAGGCGTATGCAAAGACTTAGCTTCTGTATTTTAGGATCAAGAGCGAGTCGGGGGCGTATGACTTTTAAGGCGCATGCAGACTTCTTGGTGCATAGCTGTGGGGGAACATGCGAATGATCGGTCGGCCATATGGCAAGGACAGCTGTAGCCGACAAAAAGGCAAATAATTATGCTAACGTCAGCGGCTCTTCGTTTCTTGCAAAAAGCTGTCGAATGATCATTTTTTGGGGGATGTGCTGCCAACTCTGTCAGATAGCATTAAATGCTTAATGGGTGATGAGTTGTAATGGGCGCATGTCATGCCCCAGAACCAGAATACTGGAGAGCGGGAGATAGACACAGCCAAGTACGTACATTAAAGTGAATTCTATCTCGCAATATGGTCACGACTGTCTAGATGTATGAGGGTTTATCTACAAGCCAACATTCTCTTATGGTCAAGTACAAGCCTAGTGTCTCAATCTCAAGCAAGCAAGTAAATGTAATAAGATGGTAGATCATCAGACATAAAAAATAAGGCATCCAAAATATTACATATTCAGACGATCATGAAACTAGTCATATGTGAAGAGTAGCAAGAGTTTAAGTCATACATGATCAACCCTAGGATTTGTCAATCATGTTACAGCCCTTAGGTAGACAGGAATGTAAATTCAATACGAGCTAACACTTGTTCGACGGCTAAATACCTCAAAAGAATAATTTACAATAGAGTGGGAGAGCAAAGTAAATCCCACTCGTTGCTAGGGTTGCTTCTAGTATTCACTATCTGGCTGGAAGGCTGGAAAATCCTTTGGGGCTACTCCAAAATTTGGCCATACAAAACTAGCTAGGTCAGACCCCAGAAAGAGCAAGTACCACAAGGAAGGCTTCACTTAAGAACTAAAACCAGCATATTAGCAATTGAAGACGTAAATGATAACGAAAGACATGAGTTAGAGAAAATAGGACGATAAACGATCAGATAACTAAAGGACTATTTCGGTAACCAAGTTACAGCCCGTAAACCAAACAAGGACCGGGGTTGTAACCCTTCACCTAAACAATGCTTAGTCTCCAATCATTTATTGACAAGAGTAAAGCATAAACTGTAATGTACCGAAGTAACCATATACTGGCACTGTCTGGACAAGACTAGACTGGACTCCATACATCAATCACGGCCAAACAATGAGTACGGCTTGATACTTTAACTAACTAGGGTTACTACAAGCCTAGTTACTACAAGATGTAATGTGTTGTTCCGGCAGTCACAAGCCCTGCAGATATCCAGTTTATCTAGGCGATGTTGCTTAGAGTTACCAAGAGTTAGAGAATTATTAGGTGACTTAGAGTGCAGCACATGGCAGTGTGCTTTAGTACTTATGATTTCAAGAAGTGCCCTACATGACAGTGGGCTAGAAATGTGCCCTACTTGTCGGCATGCTACAAGTCCACTCAGGTTTGGCTGGGATAACGGGATCGCCTATAACTGGAAAAATCTCTCTATATGAACTACTTGATCAATCTAGTCATTAACCTAGTCATATTCATTACGAATCCCCGACCATAGTAACCAGGAATCTATGTCCTAGACATGATGCAAGACGAGACAGATAGCTTGTACAATCATAATCAGGAAAATCAACCACAGTATTAAGACAAGTGTTACTTAGCAAGTCAGGGTAGCTGTCGCAACAGTCTTTCAAGATTATTATGTCATATCAGGTTACTTGTTACTTGTCAAGATTACTTGTCAGGAGTGCGCCTCGACGGGCCATTATCAAGATTACACATGTCTTATCAAGTTACTTATAATGCCAAGAGTGCTTGTCAAGAGTGCGCCTCGATGGGCCACTATCAAGATTGTACATGTCGTATTCAAGTCAGATCATGTTAATGTCATGATCAATACTGGCAAGTCATGCTATGCTCAGCCATTTATCGAGCCGGGTCGTCACAAGATGGGTTACGTACAAATTACATGCAAGATCACATGCATATACATCAAGAACTAGGAGAACATGCATGGGGGCAAGGGGTAGCATGGCAACGAGTGGCACTGGTCAACGGGCACCAAGGAAATGATAAGGGGTGCCATGGGGAACAGGTGGCGCCTAAGTTTGGTTACTCCAGGCTGGGGTACGCCCGGTCAGGTTGCACCAAGTCAGGTTGCCCTGACTGGGGTACGCCAGGTCAGGTTGCGCCAAGTCAGGTTACGCCTGACTGGGGTTCGCCATGTCAGGTTGCGCCAAGTCAGGTTGTGCCTGACTTGGGTGCGCCTGGTCAGGTTGCGCCAAGTCAGGTTGTGCGAGGGCCAAAAGGTGCCTGGTATGGATTGTGCCACGCTAAGAGCGCATACTGGATCACCTTGTGCCGCGTTAAAGAGCGCACGTTGATTCAGGTTGCGCCGGGCACTATTCTTCTTCTCCAAATAGCAAAAAAGAACCCATGGAACCCAAAAACTTCAAAATACAATAACTTGCTCAAAATAAGTCCAAATTGGGACTTACAAGGGTCTAAACTACGTAGAACGAGATTTTCTACAGGCTTTAATAGATCAAAATAAAAAAAAAGAAAAGATCAAAACTTAGATCTACAAAAATCTATCCATCAAAACCGAAAATGCCAAGTTCAAAAGAGGCTTTGCATCAAGTGGGGAAGAGAATGGAAAAATAAAATGGAAGATCCATCATGAAGCAAGTTTCGCTTGCCTAGGGTTTTTTTGGTGGGTGGGAGGATTAATAAAGAAGAAGAAGACGTAAATAAAGAAGAGTTATGGAGGAGAGAGAGAGAGAGAGGATAATTGACTTATATATCAACGCTTCTCATGATGAACCAAACCCAAATAAACCAAGCCAAGCCAATACAAGCCTGTGGACACACACAAAAAGAAGAATAAATGTTATCTTTTCTTATTGGCCCAAGGCACCACAAATGGAGTACGCCTGAGAGATCCTGCGCTGAGGATCCCCGAGTACAAAAAGAATTCTGGGGAATGGGACAATGGAGATCGAACGACAGTTGCTCTTTTACTCCGTTGACACTCCGATTATAAAGTAGAAGAAAACCTAAGAAAATTGCTAACTCTCGGCTCATTTGCAAGAAGGGCAGTAATTTGGCTCTTGAAATGCTCTTCGTTCTGTCTTTTTAAAGAGGTATGAGACCCTTATTTATAGTCGTTTTTGTACTGAAATGACTGTTACGCACCCACAGGTAGAAAATACAATAATTTTTGTGAGCACCCTGAATTTCGGGTTGAATTTTTTTTTCATTTTATTTATTTTCCTGATTATTTGGTTTGATAAATATTTCGTTCTATTTATTTATCTGTTAGTGTACTTTTTCATGCCATTGATATTTGGAGTATCAGGGATGTTCAACTCTGGAAATTCTCTTCACGAGTTTTGGAGTGGACACGATTACCTTCATGACGGTATATGGTGTCCCACCCAAACTTGTTCCCTTGTGCCCCTTTTTCTTCGCTGAACTTCGGGTCGAATTAGACCGTTCGATCAGTAATTGATTTTTCCACTTTTTTTCCTTGATCATTTTCAGCGCGTTACCATGACATTTAAATTGGGAGCGCCAGACCAGTCTTTTCCTTGAAACCAACTCCTCATTGATGATCTACTCGAGACGCTCGTCACCCATGACCTTCGTTTCCCACTCATTCATGTCATTTTGGGCTCCATTTGATTTGCACAACTTTTCCGACGCGTGACCCGATTTTATTTCATGCCACGGCGTCACATTCATTTTCCAACTTGATTTGTGGGTCCCCTGTCGACCAAAACCTGTCAGCCCCAACTATGGACATGGTCCACTTTGAGCCTACTATCCGTCCGCCACTTGTGTCCCATTATTTGGAATCCCCATGTGCTACTTATTTACACATGATCATCAACGTCTAATTATAATTCTATTTTTGCACAATGTCCAGTTTTGACCCAATCCGGCTCCACCGAGCCCAGTCCAGCTTCATGTTGCCCTCCATCGGGACACCCTCATATTTATTGCCCAAAGATATCAATTTCTCATTTTACCTATTTTTATTATTTAATGGGAAATTTTCCTTGAATTTAATCCATTGGAATGACCCATTTCCTACAAATTATTTCTAGCCCTTAGATCTCCCTACTTTAATCCCATCCATGCATTTTTCCTACTTTCAAAGCAGCCAACACCCATGCAAGGTGTCGGCCCTAAATTCAAGAGAGTAACTTTTCTCTCTCTCTCTCTCTCATTCATTATCATCTCTCTCTCTCTCTCCTTTCTATTACTTCCAACCCAACTAAACTCAACAACAGCAACAAGAACACCTGCAGCCCCCATGCCCGACCTCCGGCCACCCCCCTGGCCGTGGCCTGGCCGTCGGCCTCCCCCACCTCGGCCTCCTCCTCCTACTTTCCCTCCTCCTCCTTCTCCAATATCATCCCGACCACCACCTTCTCCTAAACAACCACCACCACCTCCACATCATTCCATTTCCGCCACCCATCCATGCTGCCGCCACCACCACCTTGTCCGCGCGCCGCCGCGCCCTTGCCGGCCGGGCCTGGCCGCGCGCAGCCCGCGCACAGCACCGCGCGCCGCCGCGCGTGCTAGTGCACCACAGCAGCAGCTCGACACCAGGCGCGCGCGCGAGCGAGCGTGGCCGCCGCCGCCATCGGCCGCCGTGGCCCCCGGCAACCACCCCATGGGCGCGCCCCACTCTGGCAAGAAGTTCCCTGACGGCCACCGTCCTCCGGGACGCGCCGTCGAGGCGATTCGTGCGTTTTGAACGACGTCCCGTCGTGACGCGCGCGAAATGAAGTTCGTTTTGGCGCTCCGTCGCAGCGACTTCGCGCACGTTTTTCCGGAGATCCGACCGTTGGATCGGCGATTTCTTCACTCCGTCGCAATCTCGGTATATCCACCTTCATCCCTGTCAATTTTCGTCCGTTAATTTTATCGTTTGATACATGAAAACCGGCCACCAAGTTGACCGTTTAAATTGTATTAAATTTGGACAGTTTCGCGGGGCCAACTTCGTCAGCTTGTATCTCCTCCACCGCAGCTCCGTTTGGCGTGCTACTAGTTCCGGTGCGAAGCTGGTATAACCCTCTTGCTACCCCTTCAGTTTCGTTTCATTGTGAGCTTGTTTGATTGGTTGAATTCGACGCCAAAGTTGGTCGTCCGAATTCGTAATTTCCAACTTGTAAAATTCCATTTTTGAACACGGGACTCCAGATTTCATTTCTGACACCACCATTAGACTTGTGGCGTCGTTCTGGCATGTTTTCATATAAAATTTGTTAGATTTGGAGAACGTGGGCCCGGGCACGCATTTCGGTGCAAAGCGGGTCCCACATTCTGGGTCAACGAGACTTTTTGACGCCGGCTCATCGGAATCCAATTCCGGAGATACCGTTGAGTTCGTATCGTCATTCTGGACTCGTTGACATATAATTTGCTAGGTTTTGGTGGACATTGGGTCTGGCACGCATTTCCGTGCAAACCGGAATTCCAAGTTCTGGTCAACGGGCCAAATGGAGATCGGGTCAACGGAATCCAATTCTGGAAATACCGTTGGGTTCGTATCGACATTCTGGTTGCGTGGACATATAATTTGTTATATTTTCTGGACTTTTTTTTCTTGCACGTATTTCGGTGCAAAACGGCTCCGACACGGACACCGTTTTGATCCGAAATTACCTTTTTGCCCTTGTGTCCAAATTGGACCGTTGGGTAGGCTATCCTAGCTAATTTGACCTTTCTGGACACGTTGGCGATGTTCATTTCATCGTCCGACAGTATTGTTGATAATTTTTCTAAGTTTAACCTTTTTATAATTAATTAAAAATTAATTCATATAATGTTCGTATTTCGGGATTAGTACAACGAAACTGGGATCAGTCAATTCCAGTGATCTCACATCGCTGAAATTGACAAGTTGGATACGTGGATCACTATAATAAGATTATCAACCTTACCGATAATCTTCTTATCTCGATTTACGTGTCGTAAGTTTCAACGTACAAATAACGAAGTACACTTTATAATAGACTAGAATTGACCCTGTTTGACCAGAGTTGACCAGTTGACCCAAAGTCAACTGTAAGTCAACACTTGACCTAGTTTGACTAAATTATTGACCGGAGTTGACCTAGAGTTGTTTTGACTTAGAAGAACCTAGAATAATGTAGATTGCTTGTAGAGTTTCTTTTATTACAACTTGAACCCCTTGTAACCTGTGTTGCTTTAAATAGGACTCTGTGGCTTCAGTGGGACCCCCCTATACTTATCAGCTGTTCAGGTTATCGAGGCGAGTACATTCTCTGATCATTTCATATCCTGCTTAGAATTATTTCCTGCAGTAGATTACTTTACTTGTACTGTCACGTTGGTCACACGGATTGGTACTATATGAATCCCTCTTTGAGATGTTATCCTTAGGAAGCATCGGATACTCTATGTTCTGTGCGTTTCACTTACATAGCGTATCACTATGCTTCGTTGGTTCTTTGATCACTTACGACATATACTCTTATGATCGTAGAGTCTTCTCAGAATCCTTATCCCATTTATGGGACTACTATGTATCACCTTCGGGGTCTATCACCTTCGGGGTCATATCACCTTCGGGGTCATATCACCTTCGGGGTCTACCACCTTCGGGGTCTGTTACATAGCATCACATAACATAACTTGGTTGGATTCTTGTGTATTAATTGGGGGTACGGGGGAGTATATGTGGACATGTGAATAATACACCAGTAGTGTAGCATCAGAATCATTCCATAGTGTAGCATCAGAATCATCCCAGGCCATTTACATGTTCATATTGTACTCTGACTCACTAGTCACATGCTAGTTCTCTATGTATAGTAGATATTTCTATTACAGTTATCTCTCTGTTTACATACTATTTTTCTTCAGTACCTGTATCTTACTTTACTGCATGTTATATGTTTTCTAACCTGCTATGATATGTTGAGATGTACTGTGCTCGCTCCAGTCCTGACTGGACCTGTTGATAAATTTTACAGATAGCCTGGAGGTGCCTGCTAGCCTAGAGGAGACACAGTAGGGTTTGTTTAGGTAGTTATTTCTTTGTCTGGAGTTGTATTTACTTTGTGGATTACTGTATCTTATTGAGTGTTGAGATGTACTTCTGGGTTCATGTATCTTAGACACTTAGACTTCTATCTCCTGTATCTCTTTTGGATTTCATGTTTTATCTATTCTTATCATGCTCTACCTTAGATGTGATTGAGTTTGTATCTGCTATGTCACCCCCATTCGGGGAGTATAAACTGTTTAGCCTTATACTGTTAGATGCATGAGACCTAGGACAGCGTTCTACCGCCGACACTGCGGCGTAGGCTGGGCGTCGTTACGTTCTCGTGCCCTAACTCTAGGGTGCGGGTCGTGACACGTTTTTAGTGGTGGCCCATGCAGGTCGAGACTAAAGTGTAGTGGTATTCGAACTAGAGTACCACTACAGCCTGCAGTAGGATTAGGATATATTTTGAAGGTACTCAATCACAGATAGGAACCCTTGAGAGATTCCTGGGACGACCCTGGAGAATCTTATTTAACTTCGATTTGAAAACTCTATTTTCCCCTTGATTTAATTTATTTTACTTTTGTTGTTAAATTTGATTTTTATGGATTATTGTTGAATTTGAGTTTGTATTTATTTTGATGGAAGATTTTCGAATTTTGAATTTTGACGATAGCTGTTGCATTTGAGTTTGTATTTTGATGGATTTAGTTCATTTTGAATTTTGATGTTCGTTAATAAATTTTGATTTGATTTTTGAGTATTCATTGTTGATTAATTTAATTTTTGGCAAGATGAAATTATATGGGCTAGGTCATCTATGTTATGGAATCTAGTCTTCTATAGTCACATTAGCCAGCATGGTGAGGACATATAGTCTGACTCTGGATATATTTCTCGGGTGTGGGAATTTAAGATTTTCGCAGCCAAGCATGCGGCACCGCGAAAATGTTAAATACCATGATTCTAGAGATATGTGCATAAGTCAAGGGCTCTGTGATTATCGTAGCCTTGCTTACTAGTATGCCGAGGATTTAGAGTACCATGATTTTGGATAGACGCATATGATTATCAGATTGTGCTTAAAATATTTTGAACATGTTTTCTTACTTTTTCTCAGTCATTCAAAAAAAAAAGAATTATTGTTTGTTGTTTTGCCTAGTTTCTTGTCATTTAACTTAAGAGTATGTTTAGTTGTTTTCATAAACCTTGTGTAACTTCTTGCTATGAGTTTTCTTAATACAATTTATCGATGATTTTGCTAGACTTTATCTTGAATTTGATATTTAACTCTGGATTTCAAAATGGTTCTTCTTTGAACAGATAAGCAAACAGATTTTATCGTTATTCTTTCTTGCTATTTTTCTTGTATTAGATAATAATAAAATTGTCTTGATTTCGTCAATCACCTGCTTGCAATCTTGGTAGGAATCTAAATGTTAGTCTTAACGTAGAATTAATTTTATTGGGACATGAGAATATGTATATGAATATGTATAGCAGACATTTGCCTAACACGTATGCATGCTACACTTGATTTTTCTACATATCTAGATACATATTGATATGTTGTTGATGTCCAAATTTTCATAACCAATGTTTCTGGTTCTCTGCTTTTCCATGTTTAAGTTCGTAATTTTTTTAAATATAAATTTCATGTTATTATTTAGATTTACGTCATTGCACATGTATGTTATACGTAGGGTTTCAATTCAAAAGAATTTGGTTGAAAATTGTGTTTAAACTTGTCAATTTAAGACTGTGTACATATTAACTCTTAATACTGAATCCCAAATGTTTAGTTTAAATTACTGTTTTATTTCTTAAATGTAATATTTAGAGCTGTGTACATTGTTGTTTGTAGGGATATAAATTTAGGTTTCATATTCTTACTTGTTAGTTTGTGATAAACTTTGAGTTGGATTTTAATGTTCAAATTTTTCCAAAATTCTGAAAACTAGTTACATGTTAACATTTTTACATTAATTTCCATGTTTAGTTAAATTTCAGATCTAATATGTAATATTGAACTGTACGCGTAGATAAATGTATTGGTAATATGATTAGGGTTACATTTCTATCATGGTAGGATGTATTGGGAGCATTGAGATAGTTGTGATGTTTCAAACTCCTAAATTTTGGAATTGCATTATGTTCATATTTTCCATGGTTTAAATGTTAGCTTGTTTTCAGATTTTATATGTAAATGTTGAACTAAAAACTGGATTTAACCTTTTAATACTAAGCTATAACCCTATACAAGGATACACACACACGTCTACTATCTAACTGTATGAACATGCCCCCATACACATAATGTTAGCTTTTTCCTCTCTAACGCTCTCTCTGTATATGTTTTGTGATTGGATTTCAATGCAAGTGACTTTCAATTCTTCAACTTGTAATTTTGATTTTCTTGGGATAGTACTTTTCAGATGATTGGTAGTTACTTTTTATGAGTACCAGTTTTCATGTGGGATGGTAGACTGTCTTACAGTTTTGATGATTTGATATTTCTGCATCTTTTCTCGTTTAGCACCCTGGATTTGCTTGTGTGTTTGATACCCTATGACCGTTGGTTAGTACGACTAGTAAACCTAGATGAGACTACACTGTCACCGTATGCCATGACCCTGTATGCCGTTTTTATTTGATGGTATGATTTGTTTAAGTTCTGGGACTTTGATTTTGGGGGTTGACCTAGAGGGACTAGGGATATTTTAATTTCGAGGACGAAATTTTTGTAAGGTGGGTAGGATGTGAGCACCCTGAATTTCGGGTTGAATTTTTTTTTCATTTTATTTATTTTCCTGATTATTTGGTTTGATAAATATTTCGTTCTATTTATTTATCTGTTAGTGTACTTTTTCATGCCATTGATATTTGGAGTATCAGGGATGTTCAACTCTGGAAATTCTCTTCACGAGTTTTGGAGTGGACACGATTACCTTCATGACGGTATATGGTGTCCCACCCAAACTTGTTCCCTTGTGCCCCTTTTTCTTCGCTGAACTTCGGGTCGAATTAGACCGTTCGATCAGTAATTGATTTTTCCACTTTTTTTCCTTGATCATTTTCAGCGCGTTACCATGACATTTAAATTGGGAGCGCCAGACCAGTCTTTTCCTTGAAACCAACTCCTCATTGATGATCTACTCGAGACGCTCGTCACCCATGACCTTCGTTTCCCACTCATTCATGTCATTTTGGGCTCCATTTGATTTGCACAACTTTTCCGACGCGTGACCCGATTTTATTTCATGCCACGGCGTCACATTCATTTTCCAACTTGATTTGTGGGTCCCCTGTCGACCAAAACCTGTCAGCCCCAACTATGGACATGGCCCACTTTGAGCCTACTATCCGTCCGCCACTTGTGTCCCATTATTTGGAATCCCCATGTGCTACTTATTTACACATGATCATCAACGTCTAATTATAATTCTATTTTTGCACAATGTCCAGTTTTGACCCAATCCGGCTCCACCGAGCCCAGTCCAGCTTCATGTTGCCCTCCATCGGGACACCCTCATATTTATTGCCCAAAGATATCAATTTCTCATTTTACCTATTTTTATTATTTAATGGGAAATTTTCCTTGAATTTAATCCATTGGAATGACCCATTTCCTACAAATTATTTCTAGCCCTTAGATCTCCCTACTTTAATCCCATCCATGCATTTTTCCTACTTTCAAAGCAGCCAACACCCATGCAAGGTGCCGGCCCTAAATTCAAGAGAGTAACTTTTCTCTCTCTCTCTCTCTCATTCATTATCATCTCTCTCTCTCTCTCCTTTCTATTACTTCCAACCCAACTAAACTCAACAACAGCAACAAGAACACCTGCAGCCCCCATGCCCGACCTCCGGCCACCCCCCTGGCCGTGGCCTGGCCGTCGGCCTCCCCCACCTCGGCCTCCTCCTCCTACTTTCCCTCCTCCTCCTTCTCCAATATCATCCCGACCACCACCTTCTCCTAAACAACCACCACCACCTCCACATCATTCCATTTCCGCCACCCATCCATGCTGCCGCCACCACCACCTTGTCCGCGCGCCGCCGCGCCCTTGCCGGCCGGGCCTGGCCGCGCGCAGCCCGCGCACAGCACCGCGCGCCGCCGCGCGTGCTAGTGCACCACAGCAGCAGCTCGACACCAGGCGCGCGCGCGAGCGAGCGTGGCCGCCGCCGCCATCGGCCGCCGTGGCCCCCGGCAACCACCCCATGGGCGCGCCCCACTCTGGCAAGAAGTTCCCTGACGGCCACCGTCCTCCGGGACGCGCCGTCGAGGCGATTCGTGCGTTTTGAACGACGTCCCGTCGTGACGCGCGCGAAATGAAGTTCGTTTTGGCGCTCCGTCGCAGCGACTTCGCGCACATTTTTCCGGAGATCCGACCGTTGGATCGGCGATTTCTTCGCTCCGTCGCAATCTCGGTATATCCACCTTCATCTCTGTCAATTTTCGTCCGTTAATTTTATCGTTTGATACATGAAAACCGGCCACCAAGTTGACCGTTTAAATTGTATTAAATTTGGACAGTTTCGCGGGGCCAACTTCGTCAGCTTGTATCTCCTCCACCGCAGCTCCGTTTGGCGTGCTACTAGTTCCGGTGCGAAGCTGGTATAACCCTCTTGGTACCCCTTCAGTTTCGTTTCATTGTGAGCTTGTTTGATTGGTTGAATTCGACGCCAAAGTTGGTCGTCCGAATTCGTAATTTCCAACTTGTAAAATTCCATTTTTGAACACGGGACTCCAGATTTCATTTCTGACACCACCATTAGACTTGTGGCGTCGTTCTGGCATGTTTTCATATAAAATTTGTTAGATTTGGAGAACGTGGGCCCGGGCACGCATTTCGGTGCAAAGCGGGTCCCACATTCTGGGTCAACGGGACTTTTTGACGCCGGCTCATCGGAATCCAATTCCGGAGATACCGTTGAGTTCGTATCGTCATTCTGGACTCGTTGACATATAATTTGCTAGGTTTTGGTGGACATTGGGTCTGGCACGCATTTCCGTGCAAACCGGAATTCCAAGTTCTGGTCAACGGGCCAAATGGAGATCGGGTCAACGGAATCCAATTCTGGAAATACCGTTGGGTTCGTATCGACATTCTGGTTGCGTGGACATATAATTTGTTATATTTTCTGGACTTTTTTTTCTTGCACGTATTTCGGTGCAAAACGGCTCCGACACGGACACCGTTTTGATCCGAAATTACCTTTTTGCCCTTGTGTCCAAATTGGACCGTTGGGTAGGCTATCCTAGCTAATTTGACCTTTCTGGACACGTTGGCGATGTTCATTTCATCGTCCGACAGTATTGTTGATAATTTTTCTAAGTTTAACCTTTTTATAATTGATTAAAAATTAATTCATATAATGTTCGTATTTCGGGATTAGTACAACGAAACTGGGATCAGTCAATTCCAGTGATCTCACATCGCTGAAATTGACAAGTTGGATACGTGGATCACTATAATAAGATTATCAACCTTACCGATAATCTTCTTATCTCGATTTACGTGTCGTAAGTTTCAACGTACAAATAACGAAGTACACTTTATAATAGACTAGAATTGACCCTGTTTGACCAGAGTTGACCAGTTGACCCAAAGTCAACTGTAAGTCAACACTTGACCTAGTTTGACTAAATTATTGACCGGAGTTGACCTAGAGTTGTTTTGACTTAGAAGAACCTAGAATAATGTAGATTGCTTGTAGAGTTTCTTTTATTACAACTTGAACCCCTTGTAACCTGTGTTGCTTTAAATAGGACTCTGTGGCTTCAGTGGGACCCCCCTATACTTATCAGCTGTTCAGGTTATCGAGGCGAGTACATTCTCTGATCATTTCATATCCTGCTTAGAATTATTTCCTGCAGTAGATTACTTTACTTGTACTGTCACGTTGGTCACACGGATTGGTACTATATGAATCCCTCTTTGAGATGTTATCCTTAGGAAGCATCGGATACTCTATGTTCTGTGCGTTTCACTTACATAGCGTATCACTATGCTTCGTTGGTTCTTTGATCACTTACGACATATACTCTTATGATCGTAGAGTCTTCTCAGAATCCTTATCCCATTTATGGGACTACTATGTATCACCTTCGGGGTCTATCACCTTCGGGGTCATATCACCTTCGGGGTCATATCACCTTCGGGGTCTACCACCTTCGGGGTCTGTTACATAGCATCACATAACATAACTTGGTTGGATTCTTGTGTATTAATTGGGGGTACGGGGGAGTATATGTGGACATGTGAATAATACACCAGTAGTGTAGCATCAGAATCATTCCATAGTGTAGCATCAGAATCATCCCAGGCCATTTACATGTTCATATTGTACTCTGACTCACTAGTCACATGCTAGTTCTCTATGTATAGTAGATATTTCTATTACAGTTATCTCTCTGTTTACATACTATTTTTCTTCAGTACCTGTATCTTACTTTACTGCATGTTATATGTTTTCTAACCTGCTATGATATGTTGAGATGTACTGTGCTCGCTCCAGTCCTGACTGGACCTGTTGATAAATTTTACAGATAGCCTGGAGGTGCCTGCTAGCCTAGAGGAGACACAGTAGGGTTTGTTTAGGTAGTTATTTCTTTGTCTGGAGTTGTATTTACTTTGTGGATTACTGTATCTTATTGAGTGTTGAGATGTACTTCTGGGTTCATGTATCTTAGACACTTAGACTTCTATCTCCTGTATCTCTTTTGGATTTCATGTTTTATCTATTCTTATCATGCTCTACCTTAGATGTGATTGAGTTTGTATCTGCTATGTCACCCCCATTCGGGGAGTATAAACTGTTTAGCCTTATACTGTTAGATGCATGAGACCTAGGACAGCGTTCTACCGCCGACACTGCGGCGTAGGCTGGGCGTCGTTACGTTCTCGTGCCCTAACTCTAGGGTGCGGGTCGTGACAATTTTACTGTAGGCACATAACACCACTTTGGGCGCATAGGGTGTTGGTGCATGGATACTGGATGATCGTGGATAGATCGTGGGGTTGATGTGGCCGCATGCTTCGGTACACGATTGCTCGTGGAGATTGATGTGGCCGCATCCTTGGGTGCACGACATATCGTGGATGTCGACTGAGTCGTAGGGATCTGCTGCCTTAGGCCTATAGTACGGGAGTAAGTTTATGCGCCCACACTTGGGTGCATGTTTAATCTGCATGAAAACAATGTTGGCTCATAGCCCCTCTTCGATCATATGGGCGCATAGCCTCCCTTTGGTTATGTGGGCACATAGCCCCTCTGGTTATGTAGGTGTATAGTACTCTTCTTCATGTGGGGTACATAGTCTTGTATTTTTTATGCATCTACAAGACCCCTTTCAAAGTTTTTGAGACTCAAACAAGTGTCTGAATATTTGAAAGAAGCATAAGAAAACTGTCTTTATTAGCTTCATGGGCGCATGATGGGTAAGACCCCTTTGGGTGCATAGTAGTTTGCCAGGCTGTCAAAATGTGGCTGTTAAGATCTTCTTTGGAAATTTCAAGTAATATACTCATTTTGGAACATAATTTGAAAAGGTCTTCTCTTTATACGATGTCTATGCATAGTCCTCATCAGCAAATGGCAGGCACATAATCTGTAAAAGATCGAGTCTCTGTGTAGGCCCATAGACCATATGGGTGTATAGATCGTGTGGGCACATAAGCCATATGGGTGCATAACTCCCCATTCGTGACTATAAATAGGCCTTGAGGGGAGAGGAAGTTACTTTCCAGGCGAGGAAGGAGGCATTGGCTAAAGAGATCAGTGAGCTGGCTGATCAGTATGAACAGTTTGATGCTGTAAGTAGGGCTCGTATTGCCTCGAAGAATATGCTGGCCATCCAGATCACTGAAAAAAACAATCAGATTGTGCAGCTTCACAAAAAGATTGCCCAGCTTGAGGTCGACTTACGAACAGTTGCGTATGAGCAGGAAGATTACGTAGTTCAGGCTTCTGCGACTGCCACAACTTCAGACCAATTGAAGGCTCAGTTGGTGAAGTTGGAAGAGGAACATACGAAACTGATTCCTTTCAAGGATAAAGCTGTTCGACATGAAGAAGCACGTCGTCGTGCCACTGTCAAATCTTAAGCTGAAATCAAGGCTCTGAGGGATAGCATCGATCGATTGTGTATCCCTTAAGTCTATTGTTTGTAATTGTCTCTTTTTAGCCGAGAAACTCTTGTATTCTGCCTTTTTGAGAATGATTCAAATAAAAAATCTTTTGGCTTTTTGAACTAATGAATATGATTTGTGAAATATCATAACTAGAGGTAATATAAACGTAGTACAGATATTTCTGATAGGTATTCCGCTGGAAAATTTGATGTGGACCTATTATCCATTTTATATTCAAGGTTCTTGAATATAGATAATAAGTTGAAAGAAGCTGCTAATAGAGATAATATAGACGTAATAGCAGAGAATGTTCTATATCTGACCAGAGGTAATATGGACGTGGACGGATATATAACATTAGGTAGGAGTGGATAGTTCAGAGGTAATATGGACATGATTATCTTTGATGAATGCTTTGCTCAGAGGTCATATGGATGTGGCAAAACATTTCTTAATTATCCCACTGGGGAAATAATCATCGAAAAATAGTTCAGAGGTATATGGACGTGACTGTTTTCATAAGACCAAGTTTGGGCAGAGTCTAAAATAAAGATAATTCCATTGGAGAATCTTTTTAGAGGACCTATTGTCCATGGCGTATTCAAGACTCTTGAAATATGGATAATAGTTAGATGATTTTTTGAATCATATAAACATTGTACTGTACATTTACATAATTAAAATAGGGTATATGTGAACGTTGTACATGAAGGTTACACATAATATTTTTTTAGGAACTTATCGTTGATCGGCATCATGATCAAGTCACCATCAGGTTCGGTTAGTCGATACGTACCGTTACAATACACTGATTCTATAACGAAAAGACCTTCCCATTTAGGCCAGAATTTTCCTTTTGTCTTGTACGTCATGACCATTGGTCTTCTCACTGCTAAGACCAGATTACCAACTTGAAAGATTCTTTCCTTCACCTTTTTATTAAAGGCTCTGGAAAGGCGTGCTTGGTGTAGCTCAATACGTTGTTGAGATAATAGGCATTTTTCATCTAGCGCTTTCAGCTCTTGTAGTTATAGACGGTAACTTTCTTCGACAATCAACTCACTGGCTAAGGTTACTCGAAAAGAAGGAATCTGGATTTCTGGGGGAAGAACTGCTTCACTCTCATAAACCAGAGAGAATGGTGTACTGCCTGTTGGAGTCCGGACCGTTGTTTGATAGGCCCAGAGACATTACCCGAGCTTCTCATTCTAATCGTGCTTGTTTGAAGACACGAACTTCTTAAGAAGTTTGACGATAGTCTTATTGAAGGCTTCTGCTAACCCATTAGCTGCTGGGTTGTAAGCAGTAAAGGCTACATTCTGAATTCGATTCTTATCGCAGAACCGATAAAATGCATGGCTCGTAAATTGTGGACCATTATCATGGATGATCTTGCGACATAGGCCGAAGCAGTAGTTAATATGATGTTTGATGAAATTGATCACATTCGACGTCTTTACTTCGAAGAGCGGTACAGCTTCCGCCCATTTGGAGAAGTAATCGGTTATAACTAAGATAAACCTATGTCCTCTAGAGGATGGCGGGCTGATTGGACCGATGATGTCCATACCCCAGGCTTAAAAGGCCAAGATACTGTCGTCGGGTATAGAAACTCCAACGGTTGATGAATGAAATCAACGACGAACTAACAAGCCCTATACATCTTTGTATATTCAACAATATCTGCTATCATCGTGGGCCAATAATAACCCATTCGTTTGAAGCGGTCTTGTAATTTAGCGCCTAGCTGATATGCACCACAAATTCTGTCGTGAGCCTCACAGAGTGCATATTTGGTTTCTGTGTTTGACAAACATCGTAACAGTAGCCCGTTATAAGAGCGTCGGTACAACATTTTAGTAGCTGTATCATAGTAAAATCTGAGGGATCATTTTTGGACAAACACTGCTACCTTTGGGTCCTCAAGAAGGATTCCGTCGACAGCGTAGTCTATGAAAGAAAATCTCTCGTCTTTAACGTCGAAGTTTGTTTCTGTTGCGTAACTATGATGAATATACAAGGAATCTTTCATACAGAATAACTCTCGACCAGACACTGTGATCGAATGCTGAGTATTGATAGGGACGGTCAATGAAGCACCAAGATCGGCTAAAGCATTTGCTTCTATATACTGTAATCGAGGCACGTGCTTGATGAATAATCCAGCCAAGGTTGAAGCCAATTCGATTGTCGCTTTGTGATATGGGATAAGATTTTTATAACGAACTTCATAATCCCCTCGGACCTAACTAACTATTAGCTTAGAATTGCCATAAGCTTCTAGATAGTTAAATTCCAGTTGTTTTGCCAATTGAAGGCTAATCAGTAGGGCGTTATATTTAGCTACGTTGTTGGTGCAAGGTTCTACGAGAGAATATGTACGGGGTGGTCGGGTGACACAAGCACGATGCCTAATCCAGCCAGGATATTTTCTTTAGGTCATGTTCTTGACGCACCATCAAAGACCATTCGCCAAATGGGGATTTTTTTAGTTGCGGTGTGAGACTCAACCACTTCAACCAGGATTTCATCATAGAATTTGGAAGATTCTGGCACCAGATGAGCTGCTAAGAAATCAACTAATGATTGGCCTTTCACTGCCTTCTGAAGGATGAACATAATATCGTATGAAATCAACACATTACCCATGTAGCTAAATAGGAACTAAGAGAACCCGGTTTAGTCATAAGTATTCTGAGAGGATTGACTTTAGATATAATATGGATAGTCTGTCCAGACACATAGTGATATGTCTTCTGGATAGCAAATATCAGTACGAGATATTCCTTTTCTACAGGTTTGTATCTGTGCTCGGCACCCACCATTGTGTGGCTAAGGTAGTAGATTGACTGTTCATGGCCTCCTTCATTCTTCTGAGCTAATAGGGCACCAAGGGAATGATCTATAGCACGTACATATAACAAGAAAGGCTTTTCCATTATCGGAGCCACCAATACTGGGGGGCTTGTAAGATACTTCTTGATGTCGTCAAATACGCATTGACATTGTTCAGTCCAGATGAAAGATACTCCTTTCTTCCTGAGCTGAGTAAACGGTTGACACCTTCTGAAAAGATTTGAAATGAATCGTCTGATATAGGTTCGCCTTCTTTGAAGTCTATGTAGCTCTTTAAGATTTCTTGGAGGACGCATATCGAGGATAGCTTTCACTTTCTCCGGATCAAGATGTATACCCTTTGAAGTGATAACAAAACCAAGAAACTTGCCGCTGGAGACTCCTAGAAAATATTTGGTTGGATTCATCTTTAGTTGGTGTGCACACATTAGTTCGAACACCATTCTCAAATCTTAGAAATGGTTGCCCTTGAGACAATTTTTAACTGCAATATCGTCTACGTAGCATTCTACTATTTTGCACAAATGATCGCAAAAAATTGTGTTCATAGCTCGCTGGTATGTCGCCCCTATATTTTTCAATCTGAAGGGCATCACCGTATAGCAGTATACCTCCAACGGTATTCAAAAAGTTGTGTGTTTTCTCATCATCGGGGAACATCTTGATCTAGTTGTAGCCTGAGAACCCATCCATGAAGGACGTCCACACGAAGTCGCAAGTATTGTCGATCAATACGTCGATGATCGAGAGAGGGAACTCATCTTTCGGGCATGCAGAGTTCAAATCATGGTAATCGATACAGACTCGAACTTTACCATTCTTTTTTATGACTGGAACAATGTTAGCGACCCAGTCAGGGTATTGTTCTTCGTGAATGAACTCACTTGATGTAAGCTTCTTGACTTCACTCTCGATGGCCTCCATGATATCTGGTCGAAACTACCATTGCTGCTGCTTCACTGGCTTAGCCTTAGACGAGATATTTAGGCGGTATATAGCAACTTTAGGGTCCATGCCTGTCATGTCTTCATAGCTCCATGCAAAGACGTTATTGTATTCTCTTAGAAGCTGTATAAGAGATTGTCATTCTTCACCAGACAGACTTTTGCTGATAAAGATTGGTTTAAGAGATGATTCATCTCCCAAATTAACTTGGATGACTTTGTCATCAGTAGGTGGTTTACGTTGTTCGAAACGTAACTCCCACCTGGTATCCATCTTTTGAGCCCATTGTTCGAGCTCGATTAATTGGACAGCTTCTATAATTTGGTCAACTGACACCATATTGACGGACAAAGTTGCTTTGAACATGTCTCCAATGCTGGAGTCTGAGTCCCAGAGGCAGGAATCAAAAAAATAAGAAAAATGATCCACTTTAATGCCTGATCCTTCAGGAGTTTGTTAGAGGAGTACATGAGTTGTTGGAGAAGTAACGAAACCCAAACCAACACCGTTTTGTTGATAATAGTTCTCAGGTTTGCTGGAAGGAGCAAAGTGACGTATTGGCAATCATCTTCCTTGACAGTAGTTTAGTTCCTGGTCGCTTTTTATATCATATCCCATATTCTGGTTGATATTCTCAGCCTGCCAACTATATCGGTAAAGTTATATTTTTCCAGAATCATAGTCAGCTTCAGTGTTGCAATTGGGAGTAGTAAAGTCCAGAAAGAAATTTCTTTCGCCAATTATTTGACCGAATATGATCAATTCTTCACCCTTCTTTCTAGCTGAAACGATGAAGTAGTAGATATCTTTTGGCTAAACTTTTTTTCTTTAGATGAGGCATCGTGACCGGCATGCAGAGATGTGGTCCTATGACTTGCTCTAGGGCGTACAATGTATCTATGTACTGGTTTACATATTGGTAGACATCGGAGTAATTCAAAGATAAATTTACTTAGAAAATATACAGTTTCTTCTTCAGGGATAACATCATCCACTGAAGGTATATTATTTTGAGTATTGATATACTCATTGAGAGGATCATTGTCCGAAACAGGAGTCACAGACTTGATTAAGTTCACCACATAGGGTAACTCGTTAGGATTGGGGGGACGGACTTCAGCAGGTTCCACCCGAGTTGTTTTGCGGAGAGTGATGGTCAATGGCTTGACAATATCAGGATTCTTCTTTTCAACCTAGATGGTGGGAGGCTTTAGAGTACTTTTTGGAGTAGTACGTCCTTTGACTCGGATAACCAGGGGACCATCACTGGCAGATGAACTCACTTCAGCTTCATCGTCAGCTTCGTTGCCGTCATCCTTGGAGGGCTGAGATTGGTAAAGTACTGAATCTCCAAAGTAGGCTTCAATACTCTTAAAAGGATCAACATCCGTAAACTTTGCCTTTACAATACCATCACCGTTGACGTACTTGAAGCACTGGTGAAGGGTAGAAGGAATGATCATGTTCTCGTGTATCCATAGACGTCCCAACAAGAAGTTGTAGGACACATTAGCGTCGATTAAATAGCAAGAAACCTCTGTTCGGAGATCACCAATTTGGCACTTGAGATGGATCTTGCCCAATGGGTGGCTTCTCCTAGCATTGAAAGCCATGATAGTTATATTGGTTGCAGATAGTTTGTGAAAAGGGATCCCTAGAATTTGGAGTAAACTTCTAGGGATGATGCTGAGGTAGGAGCCTGCATTCGATCCACCTTAATCGCTCTGATATATCCTGTATAGTACAGAGGTCTATCATGATAATTGTCTTTGAGTAGCATTCCTCTTATAAAATAGTGATGTTGGGCACCACTTCCATAGTGCTATGACAGTGAGGACAGGAGACGGGATCTTCAGCGGGGGCTTTGACTTCAGCGAGATAAGAGTCGGCATGTAGTAATTCCTCACTTAAAGCTTTTTGCGTCTCTTTGGAGAGTCGTAGAAGATCAAACAAAGACAACCTGGCAGGTGTATTGGCCGGTTGTGCCAGTATGTCAAAGTTGTATAAGGCTGATCTATGCCTTCGGGGGTTGGTGCCTTCAGAGACTTATCAAATTGTGTCTCCTTCTGCTTCGCTTTGTCGGTTGTTGAGGACTTAGATGGACCAGCTTCTGAACTTGTGGAATAGCAGAAGCTTGAGAAGTTACTGCATCTTCTTGTACGGGGTCATAATTCTGTAGGTAAGTCTTCCCAGATCGTATCTCGCCAGATAAAACTTCGTAAATGGGAGAAGACACCATATGGCATGATTTGTATTTTTTGCCCCTCTTTGCTTTGGAAGACAACACCCCCGGCATCATTTCTTGCACAAGGTCTGGGTGGACCCACATGATCTCGCCATGTTCTGTCGTGAGTGGCACCAATGTTGATGTTGAGTCACGAGCTGATGGCAGGTTGACGAATTCCATTACTGCCTTAGGAATTGGGACTACGCCGTATGGGACTTCTGTGGGAGAAAAGTCACCAAATTGAAGAGAGATCATGTTAGGAGATATGACCTTGTCTTCAGCTTCGAGGTTGATCACTTGGCTATCGATAAGCTGTTGTATCTTCTTCTTCAAGACAGTATAATCCTTGGTAAGATGGTGCACATACTGTTGATAAAGACAGTACTTGGGATCGTTGAGTTAGTTTACTTCCACAGGACGTCATGGTAGAGGCAATATCAGTTTATTACCCTTCATCAATGTGTGAAAAATAGTAATAACATCATCTTCGTCAAAGGAGAAAGTCTCCTTGGTTTTGTCAGGAGCGACCTGAGAATTGAAGGCTCCCATAGAAGTGTCGACCTTCAAGACTTCTTTTCCTTTACCCCCACGGACAGGGATAGTTTGGGGGTGCTTGCTTTTGTCTTCAGATTTGGGTGTCTTCAACCCCAGTAATTCTAGATTTGGGATATCATTTTCTGCAGCATCAGCAGCCCCAATAAAAGTGGGCTATGTATCATACTTATGTATACCCAGACAAAACTTCACTGCAGGAAGGAAGTTATGTCGACAAGTATCCATAAGCTATGAGTCTGGTATACCGAAGGGCATCTTCAACGCTAGTCACTTGAAGCGTTCGATGAAAGCAATAACAAACTTATTCCTCCTTTGCTTGGTCTCATGAGGGTGGACATACTAACATGCATGCCACTCTCATAAAACCTGTTGAGGAATAACCTCTCCAAGTTTTTAAAGGAATTAATGCAACCATCAGGTAGACTGTAGAACCATTCAAAAGCTACCCCCTGTAAGGTGGTGATAAATAGCTTTGACAAGAATGGATTGTCCCTTGGTAAGTACAGAGTTTGCGTGCTGAAGTATGTCATGTGTTGGCGAGGAAAAGTCATCCTGTCAGATAAATTTAGCGTCAGTGGCTTGTAGTTAGAAGGGCAAGTAGCATTCTTCCATTCAGGAGGATAAGGTTGAGATATCTCTATCTTCTGAAGCTCGTCTTTGTGTGAGATGGTATCGAGACGGGCAACAAGAGAATCAATTGCATCATGCTGATTGAGCAGATGTTGATAAACGGCTGTTGTACGGTTGTCAAGCATCGTTGGCGAAGGATCACCCCCAGCATTTATAGGATTTGGAGGAGGCGCAATGGAATGATACTCCTTTTCTAGTGAAGGAGGGTTGTTGCTATGAGCCGAACTAGCATGTGCCGAGATGTTCGGTTGAGGTGGAGGAACATTCCCAGCAGTTTGGACTGCCATGATACTGGTAAGCATATCAGTGATCTTGGCAAATGCCGTTTCAAGACTCTCTAGCCGTTTGTTGGTCTAATCACTGGCTTCTTCATGCCTCTCTCCATCCGCCATATACACAGATAACATACGAGGATGAACAGAGGAGACAGTACAACTGGTGCTTATACTGTCTGTCTCTGAGTTAAAAAGACCCTCGTCTTCAGGCAGGGGAGGTAGATAGTCACCGTCGGACTCGAAGAGATCATCGTCATCTGGAAGGCTACCCCCGGTGTGAAGGTCGTCTGCTTCAGATTCTGAGGGAATACTACCCCCAGTTGAAGGATCATCACCCCTAGCATAGGAGTTCTCGTCATCTATATGGAATCTCGTCCTTGACCGAGTACCCATATAGACTCCTTTAGATGTAACAGCTTGCTGGCTGTTTGTTGGCAGACTTCTTCTTATTCTGTTTGCAGAACTGAAAAAAAAAGTTGGGTTAGTAGTCCACCTTCTTTGATTGAGGCTCCCTTAAGGAGGATCCCATGAAGCCATGTTGGATGAAACACATAGCAGCTTTTCATCATCAGAGTATTGTAGTCGTCGAAACATGGACTGCCTCGGAGGCACCTTCGTTTCTTTGGAACAGCAACAGTTGATGACAATACTAGTGCACGGATGTACGTCATGAATTATAGTATCCTCCCTCGCTTTATGCTTATGATTTATCATGTTGCGTAAATCGATAGAAGAAAGTTTTGCCTCAAAACCCATGTCACATGCATCGTCGAGCTTTGCATTTAGATTTGTAAGTGGAGTTGGCGCATCCGGACTTAGTTTATGTGCAGGGGCAACCCCCCAACCTAAGTTACATAATGACCCTGAAGACAGCCCCGTACTATACGTGGTGGGGTCTATCTTTTTGTTGTGGGCGCATAGACCCTGTAGCATGCCCTTAGACGCATGATTCGCTGAAGTTCTCGCAGCATGCCTGGCCCTCCTGGAAGTGGGCATATAGAACGGGTCATCAGAGCCTGGGCACATAGCTCTAGGCGCATGGCCCTGGGTGCATAACCTGTCGAAGACAGAAGTCCTCTGGCCAGAGTTATGTGCCCATATTCTGCCTTGGGTGCATAGCTCTGGGCACGTGCTTTGAAAAACAGTAATGTTTTTTCCAGTTTTGCCTTTTTCATTCAAGAGCCTCGCTGAGTTTGTCCAGAGCATCGAACACTTCGATTCATGGCATCGTACTATTTTTCTTTGTCAAGTCTAGAGTGTTGAACACTCTGTTGTTGATTGCATAAGAGGGAAGTCGTTGGGCTAGTAGAGCCTAGAACGATATGTGCCTTTTTCGTATTTGGAGCCTCTGTGGCAGAGCTATATGCCTACATGGGAGCTCCATGCGCCCAAGTGGAACTCCTATGCGCCCACGTGACAGAGTTCTTCGG
This sequence comes from Iris pallida, assembly GCA_029216955.1. Taxonomy (NCBI): domain Eukaryota; kingdom Viridiplantae; phylum Streptophyta; class Magnoliopsida; order Asparagales; family Iridaceae; genus Iris; species Iris pallida. Next base: position 15,352,848 of record JANAVB010001997.1, read on the forward strand.
TTGTATATCTTCTATGATACTGGCAGGATATGCACTGCGAGCCTTCAGAGGCCATGTCTTGCGAGACTTATTTCGTTTCATTGATTTCGAGGGAGTAAAGCCGTCCCTCGAGAGCATTTCTTCGAATGCCTACTGATCGAACTTTACGATCAACATCTTCAGAGTGCTCCCTACTTTATTGGTATTGGATTGCGTTACCACCTTCTCGTCTGAGGAAAAGGTAGTTCTCTAGCAGAGTCACCATTTTTGTGGACCCACACAAAAAAGAAAAAGAAACGCTATCTTTTCTTATTGGCACAAGGTACCACAAATCAAGTACGCCTGAGAGATCCTGCGCTGAGGATCCCCGAGTACAAAAAGAATTCTAGAAAATGGAACGATGGAGATCGAGCGGCAGTTGCTCCTTTACTCCATTGACACTCCGATTACATAAGTTGGAGAAAACCTAAGAAAATTGCTAACTCTCGGCTCACTGGCAAGAAGGGCAGCAATTTGGCTCTTAAAATGCTCTACGCTGTCTTTTTGAAGAGGTATGAGACCCCTATTTATAGTCATTTTTGTACTAAAACGACTGTTATGCACCCATAGGTGGAAAATACACTGATTTTACTGTGGGCGCATAACACCCCTTTGGGCGCATAGGGTGTAGGCGCATGGATAATGGGTGATCGTGGGTAGATCGTAGGGTTGACCTAGACGCATTCTTCGGTGCACGATTGCTCATGGAGACTGACGTGGTCGCATGCTTCGGTGCACGGCTGATCATGGATATTGACTGAGTCGTAGGGATCTGCTACCTTGGACGTATAGTATAGGAGTAAGTTTATGCACCCACACTTGGGTGCATGTTTGATCTGCATGAAAACAATGTGGGCCCATAGCCCCTCGTCGTTTATGTTGGCGCATAGCCTCCCTTTGGTTATGTGGGTGGTCTCTGGTTATGTGAACGCATAGTTCTCTTCTTCGTGTAGGGTACATAGTCTTGTATTTTTCAAGCTTCTACAAAGCAGAACCAAAATAAATCCAAGACAACTAAACCAAGATTAGGCTAAACAAGACAAGTCTAACTATGGATCACCTGACAATTGTCAGAAATCCATATACGTAAGCTAAAAAATACGTATAACGGGAAATGAGAATGACAGTGCATCAGCTCATGCCACGCGAGGCACATGGGTCGATATCCCATCGGTACAGAACACATGATGCTGACGGCACATCTGCCATATGGTGCAGCCTCATTGGTCTGTTTGTTGATTTTTTCAAGGCATTAATGGCTATTTTGACTTGGCTAAATACGAAGAGGCAGATTCATCGTCATTATTGTAAATTTATTACACAGAATATGAGGAGACTGCCACTTGGCGCATTGGCGAGGGTTGCCCCGGCCTATAAATAGCTTTGTGAAGATTACTCATTTTACTTCTCATGGAGACAAACTCAATCGGTCCCCTACCTCAGCAAGTTATTGATCCCCTCGTTCGTAGAAGCTTTGACGATGAACTCATTCCAAAGACGAAGATGTACCGAGTTGGTTTATTCACCATCAGCCCCATTTTCGTACAAGCCTGTGAAAGTGCTTGTTGCATCCAAATATCGGCATCGTCATATCCTGACACAGGCTGAAGGTGCGTGTTGTATCCAACGATCGGGGCGATCGTGCCCCCATTTTTTGTTAGGCTGGAAGAGCCGCAGATCGGGGCTATCGTGCCCCGATTTTGTTAAGCTAGAAGAGCCACCCCTCCTGCTAGAGTGCCCGCACGTCGGCATGAAAGTGATTTGCTCTGACTATGCATGGGGATGCGCCTATGCTGATATGATGGAATGATGCACCTGAGTGAGGTCTCAGAATGATACTCCTAACAAGTGATGTGCCTGACAAGTAATGCGCCTGGCTGTAGCATTTAGGATTCTTTCTCTTTATAAAAGAATTCTACTTTATAAAAGAGTTTTAGACTTGTAATCGACTTTTATATGGAATAAAGGCCTATTTTCATATCTCTTTATTATTTTTTCTGATGTACCAAGTGTTCTGCTTTTCCGGAACATATTAATTTTTTGCGCATGAGAGTTAGGGTGCATAGGACCTCTGGCTTTTAGATGTGCCTGAAATTACATGCTTCTACAATTCCTCCTTCAAAGTTTCCAAAACATTCTGTCAAGTTTTTGGAATACTTTGAACAAGAAGCATGGGTAGTAGTTTGTTGGGACACATGTCCTCGTCTGGGCGCATGGATCTTCGGGACGCATGACCGTTGGGGTGCATGCTCTTTCTTAGTTTTAATGCAAGAAGATAATGTCTCAAATTTTGAAAGATTAATGATAATCTTTTGGAAGATATGCAGCAGTCAGTTTTATGAGACCCGAAGAGTTTTTGCTGATGTCAGCTTTTATCGGTTAACGCACATGGCTCATGCCTATAAATAGGCGTCTGTGAGGGAGAGAGAGAGAGAGAGTCTTATATTTTTGTTTTCTCCTTCTCCTTCTTCCTCTAGAGTCTTTCGAAAACCCTATCTTCTTTAGGGAGATGGCTCCAAAGACTCCCTGCAGTGGTGGTAGGCGAGAAAGGGGCAAGGGCAAGGAGCCCGTAGAGGTCGTCGTGGAGGATGTCCCCGTCGTTGCAGCAACGCCCACCGACGTTCGACCGGCGGTGATCGGTGGATGATCATCTGCCTTGGTGTTTTCACTTTGTTAAAACACAGTTGGGGTACATGGGTGTGACTGAAATAAGTCGCATCCCCATTGACACGCATAGGCTTCCCATTGCTGACGCGTATGGACTTTGTCCTGATGATGCGTCGAAGCTTCTTTTGCTTACGCACATGGACTTAGGTCGTGATGATGCACCAAAGCTTCTTTTGCTGACGCGCATGGACTTAGGTCATGATGATGCGCCGAAGCTTCTCTTTAAATGTGCCTAGGCCTCAGTCCTGTATGTGCACCTTTGGTGAGATTCTATTTGTGCGCATGGGTTTCAACACAGTTGATGTCCCAGATTATTGATGCACCTCAGATGCTTGTTTTGAGCTTCTAAGTCTTTTGCTAACTTTTCTTTGATTCTGTTGTAGTATCCATGCCGAACGCGGAGGCTGTCGTAAAAGAGGAGATATTGTCTCCTCTCGTCAAATAATCATCGATGACTGTTAATGAGGAGGTGTTACCAAAGGTTGAATTCAAGGAAGAACCAGTGACGATCAGGGAGGAAGTTACTCCCAAGGTTGAATTTGCTGTCAAGGAGGAGCCACTGTCAGAGGATAGTAGCACCGGGAGTTCTGATCCTCCTGCTCCTGTCGTGGATCTGAATCAAATAGAGCCTTCATATACAAAATGGCTAAGAGAATTGTACATGCCTCAGCACAGCTATGATCTCTGACTGTAAGGATTCGTAGGTTGCCTTGCAGTTGCTGTTTCTGGGAATATGAATAAAGTCAATGTCCCTATTTTGTCTTAGTGTTTCTATCTGTCTTTTGCTTTCCTTTGATATCTGAAGATGTAGTTTGCTTTTGCTTTTCTCCAACACTGATATAATCCTTATTGGATGAATAAAATAAAGAATTTTTTGCTTTGTTTATTTTTTGTGACTTTTGGTAGACATATTATCTTTTGCGCACCTTAGTTTCTAGGTACAGATAATAAGTTGGCCATGGAGGAAACCGACATATTCACTCAGAGGTAATATGGACGTGGTAAATATGGGATAATAGTAGAGTTTTTCTACTCAAAAGTTATATGGACGTGGTAGGAGTGAACTCTGTAGTAATGTATAGAACAACTCAGAGGTGATATGGACGTAGATGTTCTATGATTGACGTACAACAACGCGGGGATTGTTGTATGGGCCGTTTACATAGAGATAACATAGACATGGTAAACATAGTAATGAGCATGATCCTACGTAGTATAGAATTCTGCTTTGTGGGTGTAGAGAAGGAACTCAGAGGTGATGTGGACATGGTTGTTCTCCAACTGGGGATGCAACGGAACAACCGAGTTCCAAAAGAACTTGATTGTCAAAGAAGGGGAGTGAACTTCGTTGTCAGGTTCATAAATTCCCTTGCTGGGGAGAGTGAAGTACATTTCAAAGGATGTCAGTATTAATTTTTTAGGAACTTGCCGTTGATGGACATGATGAACAAGTTTCCATTAGTTTGAGTGAGATGGTAAGGACCGTTTGAGTATACCGTCTCTATGATGAAAGGTCCTTCCCATTTGGGTTCAAACTTTTTCGGTATCTTATGAGTCATCACCATGGGTCTTCTGACTGCCAGAACCAGGTCGCCTACTTGGAAAGTCCTCTGTTTGACTCTTCTGTTGAAAGCTTGTGAAATGTCGGCTTGATAAAGTTTGATGTGCTGTTGAGCCAAGAGGCATGTTTCATCCAACGCTTCCAACTCTTGCAGACGGCGACATTGATTGTCTTCTTCCTTCAGCTGGTTCATGATCGCCACTCGAAGTGAGGGTATCTGGATCTCTGGGGATAGTACTACTTCGCTTCCATGGACCAAAGAGAATGGTGTGTTATCCGTTGGGGTCCGTACCGTCGCGCGCTAGGCCCAAAGGCATTCACCGAGCTTCTTGTCCCAGTCGTGCTTGTTGGATGACACGACATTTTTTAGTAGCTTGATGACGGTTTTATTAAAAGCTTCAGCCAGTCCGTTTGCTGTCGGATTGTAGGCGGTTGATGCCACATTCTGAATACGATTCTTGTCGCAGAATCTACTGAATGCATGGCTGATAAATTGTGGACCGTTGTCCTAGATGATCCTCCGGGATACCCCAAAATGGTTGATGACGTGATACTTGATGAAGCTGATCACCTTTGTCAATGGTACTACTTCTGTCCATTTAGAGAAGTAGTTGGTGATTGCTAGGATAAAGCGGGGTCCCCTGGATGAGGGATGGGTAATAGGTTCCCCTATGTCCATGCCCTATGCTTCAAATGTCTAAGAGACGACAGTAGGATGTAGAGGCTCTGACGGTCTGTAGATGATGTCGGCGCGTAGCTGGCAAGCACGACATTTTTTTGCATGCTTGACAGCAACGGCCATCATGGTGGGCCAGTAATAGCCAATACGTCGAAGTCGATCCTGTAGCTTAGGACGTGGTTGATGGTCTCCGCATGTTCCATCATGAGCTTCTTAAAGAGCTTTGGCTGCTTCTTCGTTTGATAGACATCGGAGGAAAAGTCCATCGTAGGAGCGTTGGTACAGCATTTTAGTGGTCGTATCATAATAGAACCGGAGCGAGCACCTTCCGCCTGAGACTGCTTCTTTTAGGTCCTCCGGAATGATTCCGTAGACGGCAAAGTCGATGATCGAGATCCTCCAGTCTCTGACGTTGATGCTGGTGTCTGTATCCATGATATAAGTTGTCCGCATGTACAGATTATTTCTAGGGCATGCCAAATCCCGGCCCGCTACTGTAATAAAGTGTTACGTACTGACCGGTGCTGCTAATGAGACAGCAAGGTGGCCAGAGCATCAGCTTCTAAGTGTTGTAGCCGAGACATATGTTCTATGAAGAATTCAGCGAAGGTTGAGATAAAGTCCAACGCCGCTTTGTGAGAAGAGATCAGGTCTTCATGGAGGATCTCGTATTGTCCTCAGACTTGATTGACAATAAGCTCCGTAAGACTCAATGTATTCTACCCCCAGCTGTTTTGCTAACTGGAGTCCCATGATAAGGTCACTGTACTCTGCAACATTGTTGGAGCACGGCTCTAAAAGGGAATAGGCATGCTGGATGACCAACTTGTCGGAAGAGATCAGGACTACCCCTACTCCTGCGATTATCTGGCCTTTGGGGCCTGTTCTTGAAGCACCGTCGAAGAACATCCGCCAGATGGGATTTTCTTTAATAATGTTTGATTCTCGCACTTCATTTGGAATATCATCATAGAGTCTACAAGATTCTGGAATTGGATGCGCGGATAGGAAGTCGGCCAGCACTGGCCCTTGACAGCTTTTGTGGGACGAATACCATGTCCTATGGTGTCAATAGTATCGCCCAAATAGCCAATCGGAAGTTTAGCACCCCTGGCTTTGTCATGAGGACTTTGACCGGGTTGATTCGGAAGATGACGTGAATTGTTTGTCCCAAGACGTAATGGCGAGTCTTCTGGATGGCGAACATCAGAGCTAGACACTCCTTTTTGACGGGGTTGTACCAATGTTCGGCCCTGATCATTGTCCTACTGAAGTAGTAGATGGCTTGCTCATAGCCCATATTATTGTTCTGGCTAACAAAATGCCAAAGGAATGGTTCATTGCACGGATATAGAGTAGAAATTATTTGCCTGTGATGGGTGCTGCCAAGACTGGGGGAGGCTCGTCAGATAAGCTTTGATGTTGTCGAAAGCTTTCTGACATTCTTTCGTCCAGATATAGGAGGCTTCCTTCTTTATGAGCTTGGTGAAGGGCTGATATTTCCCAGAAAGGTTTGCGATAAACCTTCAGATGTATGTGAGACGTTCCAGTAGGCCTTAATGTTCTCTAAGGTTCTTCGGGGGGTCCATGTCAAGGATGGCTTTAGTCTTTTCGGGGTCGACATGGATGTCTTTTGCAGTGATAATAAAGCACAAGAACTTTCCATTGGAAATCCCAAGGAAGGATTTGGTGAGGTTCATCTTGAGCTATGCCCGCATGAGATCGAAGACTATCTTCAGATATTATAGGTGATCACCTCGAAAATGGCTCTTGACGGTGACATTGTCAACATAGCATTCGACTATTTTGCAGAGGTACTAGAGAAAGATGGTGCTCATAGCACTTTGGTATGTGGCACCTGAATTCTTTAGGACAAAGGGCAATACTGTGTAGCAGTAAACCCCCTTCGGAGTCTTCAACGACGTATGCTTTTTGTCGTCTGGAACATCTTGATTTGGTTGTAGCCCGAGTACCCGTCCATGAAGGATATGCGCTCGAAGCCACATATATTGTCGATTATTGCGTCGGTGATCAAGAGTGAAAACTCGTCCTTCGGGCAAGCCGAATTGAGGTCCCGAAAGTCAATGCCGACACAGATCTTCCCATTTTTTTGGTGATAGGGACGACGTTGGCTACCCACTACGGATGTTGCTCTTCGCGAATAAACCCACTACCCAGGAATTTATCTACTTCCTTGTCAATAGCGTCCATAATGTTAGGACGGAAGCATCGCTATTACTGCTTAACAGGCTTAGCGTTAGCTAAGTTATTAAGCTTGTGCATTACGACTTGTGGGTCGAGCCCCGACATGTCTTCATAACTCCAGGTGAAGACGTCGATGTATTCTTTAACCAGTTGGACCAAAGATTCTCAGTCCTTTCTCGCCAAGCTCTTGCTGATGAAACTATGTTTGAATGAAGATCCATCCCCGAGGTCGATCTGCTCGACTTCATCTTCGGTAGGGGGTTTTCATAATTCAAAGAGAGATTCCTATTGTGCACCTAGGCGTTGAGCCAGGGTTCTTCTTCGAAGAACTCTATTCTTTGATAGTCGTCTTCATCTTCTTAAGCATGTGTAGCTGTTATTTTGGCTGACAGCACCTTTCTGAAGATTGGGCCGACGCTGGTGTCGGAATCCCAAGTTGAAGCCTCAAACGAGTGAGAGTGTGCGACGTCTTCTGCTTCTGAACTTTATGGGATTGTTGGGGGCGTGATGTAGTCTACCCACCCCCCCCGTCGAGTACAGTGATAATAGCCTTGTGGCTTCCATTTTGGAATAGAAAGTCGTAAGGGAAGACGTCGGCCGTTGCCATAGTTTAGATCCTGGCCGCTTTTCAAGTTGTAGCCCATCTTTTGGATGAGATACTTGGCTGGATCATTATACCGATAAATTTGTATTCTGTCGGTGTTGGGTTATGGCTCCGTCGGAGGACGGTCTTGGTGACGCTCGACTTTATCAAAGATGATAGATTTTTCATCCTGGTTCCGAGGCAGGACTATATAACAGACTCCTTGGTACAGGATGACTCGATTTACATGATTAATAGTCGTTATTTGTGTTTACAACGACTGTAGAGTATTATCTAGAGTATACATGGCATTACAATGTGAAAGACTAGAATAATTGAAGGACACGCTTTTAATGATAAAATACGGGATCTTGTCCCGAGGGATTACGTCATCAAGGGACGGTGTGTCCACATTGGCGGATATGTACTCACCCAGTTCTTCAACAGTGAGTATTGGAACAGCCTGAGGTGGTTCGGGAGAACCTATTGGGAGCTTGACCTTTGTCAGCTCTGGTGCCGATAGAGATACGTGGGCCGTCTCTAGAAGCTTAAGAGGGGCTGAAGATTGAGGAGGTCTACCTTTAAGTCCCACCTTGAGAGGTGCCTCATTTGGTGTTCCGACGACTGGTGCCTTCCCAAGTAGTTTTGCTACGAGAGGAGCCGACACTTGGTGAGACTTCCCCTTGAGCATTATCTTCAAGGGGGCTTCAGTGGATGCTCCGCCTAGAGAAGTTGGTGCCCTCCCGCGAAGTTTGACCACTGTAGGAGATAGTGTTTGAGCGGCTTTCCCTTGAGTCGCACTTTCAGGGGAGCATCGATTATCATTTCTGCCTCCAAGTCAGCTTCGACTTCGGCTTCGGCTTCATCATAGGCTTCGTTGGCCTCATCTTCGAGATGAATCTGAAGAACAGATGACAACTCTAGAGGGGGTGAATAGAGTTTATAGCAATAATAGCCAATTAAAAAATCAACTCTTTTACAATCTAAAATTAATCTGAGTAAATACAGAAATAAATAAGGAGCAAGAGAGCATACGCAAACACAGCTGATTTTAACCTGGTTTCCCTCATGGAGGACTAGTCCAGGCCTGAGAACTCTAGCTCAGGATTAAATCCACTATTTGTGAAATAGTACTTATATCTCGTACCTTTTCTTCAGAAGAGCACATCAACTTCTTACAATGGGTCGCAGTGGCGATGCTTGGAATTTTCCAAGCTACTTCTTGAACTCTTCCACAAGACTCCTAACTGAGAGATGCTGAGCACTCGAGACTTAGGAAACTTGTGGCTAGTAGATGAAGAAGGGTATGGCTTATATTGAGCTTAAGAGAGAAGAGAAGAGAAGATTGGATGAATGAAAATGAGAGAATTCTTGGCCTATTTATAGGGTTTTAACAGACAGAATTCGGCCAGAATTCTGGTAGAAATTTTTAAATATTTGGCCGTTGGACAACTAGCAACCAGCCAGCCCTAAAAATTAGGGTGCTGATTTTTAGGGGACAGAGTTCGGCCCGGACTCTGTGTGGAGGCAGAGTTCGGCCCGAACTCTGTCTCCAGAGCACAGAATGGGTCCAAGGGTCCAGTGGGCTGATTTTGGATGTAGAGCTTTATGGATTTGGATAGGTTATGGGTTGAGTCTCAAGAGCCCAGCATAACTCAGCTTTCAGTCATTCTAGACTCAATAAATATAAAAGTACAGACTCGAAAAACGACTCGCATTTGCAAAATTGAGCTGTCGTCTGGCTTGAGCTGGATGTAGTCATCGTGTGTCGTATTGAATTATCACAAGGATTATTTAGTCAATGTTATCAATATTTGGTTGACTGTGACTTTGTGTCAACAATCTCCCCCATATTGATAATTGACAAAATAATAATTGTATATTCAATATCCATACCTGGACACATATAACGACATAGCTTCCCCATAATTAGTGCCGAGCTTAAGAATAGCTCCCCCATAAACAATGCTGTGAATCTTGTTGGCCTGTTAATAATATTCTTCCAAAAGCACATATAAACCAAAAAGAACAGAATAAACACATATCTCCCCCTTTTGGCATTTAGCAATATGAGATATATAAATAATAACTGGCAAACACACCCAAAAGAGAAGAAACTGCATATAAACTAAGATAATAACCAAGAGTCATAATGGCATAGAAACTGATAATAGAACTGCCAAAGTCTCAAAAGCACAACTCATAATAAGTCTACTACAAAGCAAGTAAAGAAAAGCAACTAAAGCAAAATGCATAAACATAATCTAATATCCTCAGTAGCAGCATCAAAAGTAGTGCATATCCATTATCGAGCATGAGAGGGCCCGGCATCGTCCGAAGCGTCAGTAAAGAAGTGACGTGGGTCCACAAATGCCACATCCGGATCCATGTAGCGACGAACCCAAGGGTCATCGATACGGAATCCCTCACGACCTGGGTCTCGCTCCATAGGAATGGGCATGGAAGGATGACGAGACATGGAATACCGAATATCATACAGCGAGTTGCTGATAGCACTCATCTGCAAGGTGGTCCGATAATCCAGCTGAGTCCATCGATCGTCCTCCAAAGTGAAACGATCTCGGAGCATAGTCTGAAGAGACTCGAGAGTGGCAGGAGGAGGAGGAGGATCCTGTCCGAGAGGAGGGGCATCTGGCTCATCATCAGAATGCTCAGATACGACGGGTGAGCCAACGGCCGCATGAAGCCTCCATGCCTTAGAGAGGAAGGCAGGGGCAGGTAAGAATGGACACTCATCAAGTGATACATGGAACGCACGAAAGATCATAGGAAGGTATAATGCATAAACCAAAGATCTTGGTTTCTACCTACAGTTGATCATCCAATCCATCATTGTGCGTGGAAGATTAAATGGAACATGAAAGTGGAGATGGTATAAGGCCGAGATCTCAAAATAAGTGACTTCATCGGTAGAACCCGCTTTGGGTAGAATGGTGTTGAAAAAGATCCGATGAAGTTCATATAAATAGGGATTGAGGAATTTAGCCAAAAGCTTACGAGGACGTGTGTTAGGGCTACACAAGTCATCCTCGAAGCTTTCAAGTGAAATTCCTTCGAGAAATATAAAGGATCTAGCTTCTACAAGCTTTTCCCGAGAATTTGGCTCTTGAAGTTCAAGATATTCGGCCAATTCAAAATCATCAAATGAGATATCAATTCCCGCAACTCGTGAATAAATATGAGTGTCATCATGGGTCAAGTTACAGTAAAATATTTGAATGGCACTACGATAAATGACCGAATTTGTGGTAACGAGTTCATCAAGGCAAAGGTCATGAAATAGTGCATCATATTGTGAGCATATAGTAAAGTTGATAGGGTGTCCCGCAAACACTGGACGTGTCCGAAAATTACTAAACCAATCATTCGAGGCGTCTAGTAATACAAAAATTCGATCGTCGTAAGTGTTTGGATCATGTGGACGTGGAGGATTGAACAACGGATGGATTGGTGGTTGTTGTTCATTGGCCGGTGCAACGGGTGGTGCAATGGGTGGCTCAACGGGAGGAGGAGCATTCGACGAGGATGCACCCTCAGTCCGAAGTCTCTTTCCTCGGTTGAGCAATCGTGGAGCCATAACACAATAGATAGAAGATAATAAAAAAAATTTGAGATATAGAAAAGTAAGGAATTATACCTCAAACTAGTGATGAACAATGGAAGAGAATTGAAAAATAAGCCTTCTCCTTGAGTTTGGGGAAGAATGGAGCACTAAAGAGGAGAAATTAGGGTTAGGGTTTTGAGAGAATTGTGTTTGAGAAGGTGAAAAGGTGGTAAGAAAGAAGGAGAGGGAAGAGACCAAATATAGGGGAAGGGTTTCTCTTGGTCGGACCTAATCATGGCCATTGGATCTAATTCTTGATCAACGGCTGAGACTGTTCCCGGTTTTGGAACAGTCGGGCCGAATTCGGCCCGAACTCTGGTAGGAGCAGAGTTCGGCCTGAATTTCGGATCCTGGTCACAGAACAGGAATCAGACAGAAATAGAAAAATATTGGTTAAGTAATAGACAAACCAATATAAGATATGAGTATAAAGATAGGAAAGATCCAATTAGTAAACAAAAGAATAACAGAAAGTGAGTTTGAAGCAGCAATATGAAATTAAAATCATAGTATTTCAGCATGTGATAAATGAAAATAAACCATATAATAAATAAGGAATTATATCATAATTTAATATTTTGAAGCTGCCATGGGTTAGCTGTAGGGGCCGGATCCAAGCTAGCGTTAGTCCTGAGGACTAGTGCACCGTATCGCTTAGGCTTTTACGCCTTGTTGTTAGAAGGGCCCTTTCGGCTTGTACCCATAGCAAGTTCATCATAAGAGAATCACGATATATTCGATATTTATGCAGGTTGATTTTAATTTATAACAGCTTCATCTAAAATTCCAAGTTCACGACAAAGAAAATTGAAGCGCTCTTCGGATAATGGTTTTGTGAAGAAGTCTGCTAACTGATGATCAGTGTCAATAAATTCTATGTTAATCATGCCATTTTGCTGATGATCACGCAAAAAGTGATGACGAATTTTAATGTACTTCGTGCGTGAGTGACAAATGGGATTCTTAGTCAGATTTATAGCACTAGTGTTGTCACAAAAGATTGGAATATGCATGAAAGATAAATTATAGTCTTTAAGGGTTTGCTTCATCCATAAAATTTGTGCACAACAACGCCCAGCTGCGATGTATTCAGCTTCTGTTGTGGATAGTGCGACAAAATTCTGCTTCTTGCTAAACCAAGAGACTAAAGCTTTTTCTAATAAATGACACGTACCGCTCGTACTTTTACGGTCGACCTTGCATCCGGCGAAGTCAGCATCAGAGTAATCAATGAGGTCAAATGATGTTGACTTGGGATACCATAGGCCCACTGTAACCGTACCCTTAAGGTATCGAAAGATACGCTTAACCGTGGTCATGTGTGATTCCTTAGGATTTGCTTGATATCTAGCACACAGGCAAAAGCTAAACATAATATCAGGGCAACTTGCAGTAAGATAGAGTAGACTGTCTATCATACCTCGATACTTACGTTGATCTACGGGTTTGCCACTATCATCTGGTTCAAGTTTGGTGGAAGTAGCCATAGGAGTGCTGATTGGTTTGACGTTGTCAAGGTCGAATTTCTTCATCATGTCCTTTGTATACTTCGACTGACAGATGAAGGTTCCATTTGACATTTGTTTGACTTGCAGCCCAAAAAAGTAGTTGAGCTCCCCCATCATGCTCATCTCAAACTCGGTCTGCATACACTTGGCAAAATCTTGACAAAGAGTTTCATCAGTAGAACCAAAAATAATATCATCAACATATATTTGTACTAAAAGAATAGTGTCTTTGAAAGATTTTATGAAAAGTGTAGTGTCAATTTTCCCTTTTGAAAAATCTTTCTCAAGCAAGAAATTGCTTAGCCGTTCATACCAAGCTCTAGGGGCTTGTTTGAGGCCATACAGCGCTTTCTTTAGCTTGAACACGTGGTCGAGAAATTTGTGATTTTCAAAGCCAGAGGGTTATTTTACATAAACTTCCTCCTTAATAAAACCATTCAAGAGAGCACTTTTAACATCCATTTAATAATTTAAAATTTTGAAAATTTGTAAATGCACAAAGCATTCGAATGGATTCTAATCTAGCAACAGGAGCATACGTCTCATCGTAGTCGATACCTTCCTCTTGGTTGTATCCTTGAGTTACTAGACGAGCTTTATTGCGTGTGACTGGACCATCTTTATTCATTTTGTTTCTAAAAACCCATTTGCTACCAATAATCGAGTGATTAGCCGGTCTAGGAACGAGTTTCCATACTTGGCTCCTCTCGAATTGGTTGAGTTCCTCTTGCATAGCAGAAATCCAAAATTCATCATTGAAATCTTCTAAAATGTTTTTCGGCTCAATTTGTGAAATAAAGGCAGTGCTAGCAATAGAGTCTCTTAATGATGTTCTAGTAGTTACTCCACGTGAAACTTTGCCGATTACCAAATTTTCTGGATGTGATGGCTTGAAAGAGAATTTCTTTGGCAAGCTCTCCAGAGAATTGGTTTCGGTTGTGGTGTTCATTGGAGTAGACGTTGATGGCTCAACATCATCATCAAGAGTAGCTGTTGTACTATTATCTTCATCAAAAGTCACATTTGTAGACTCTTCCACAATTAATGAGCATTTGTTAAAAACTCTATATCCCTTGCTCTTGGCAGCATAGCCAAGGAAAATACCATCGTCAGCTTTGGCATCAAATTTGCCTAAGTTGTCTTTGGTGTTGAGGATACAACATCTACAGCCAAAAACTCTAAAATAAGAAACATTTGGGATTCTCCCAAACCAAAGCTCATAGGGTGTTTTCTTCGTAATAGGACGAATAAGTACCCTATTTAAAATGTGGCATGCTGTACTGACAGCTTCAGCCTAAAAGTATTTCGGAAGTAAAAACTTGTTCAACATGACTCTAGCCATATCGCCAAGAGTCCTATTCTTCCGCTCCACAATACCATTTTGTTGAGGAGTTCTTGGACAAGAAAACTCATAATCAAAACCATTTGAATTACAAAACTTTTTAAAATCAGAATTTTCGAACTCGCCTCCATGATCACTTCGGATACGAGTAATCATGTAGCCTTTTTCGTTTTGAACTTTCTTAACAAAAATCTTGAAAACCGAAATAGCAACTCTTTTATTTGCAAGAAAGAAAACCCAAGTAAATCTTGAAAAGTCATCAACAATAACAAAGGCATAGAATTTTTCACCAAGACTGGCTACTCTACTAGGGACAAATAAATCCATATGGAGTAGTTGCAAGGGTCTAGTAGTGCTTACAGAGTTTATGGAATAAAAAGATGACTTGGTTGCCTTATTCAACTCACATTTGGCACATACGGTGTCCTTTTTGAATGTGATATCGGGCAAGCCTCTAACTAGCTTCTTGGTCGATAGCCTAGATATAGTATCCATATTGGCATGACCAAGACGTTGGTGCCATAGTAACCGTTCATCTTTATGAGCATATAGGCATCTACCTGCATTGTTAGTATTTCTAGACAGATAGAAAAATATAAATATTATCCTCTCTTACCCCTTCAAAAGTGATGTCTCCCGTTGACCTATCATAAATAAGGTATTTGTTTTGTCCAAAGTTAATGTCATATCCATGGTCAGCAAGATGACTGATGTTGAACAGGTTATGCTTTAACTCGGTCACTAAGCAGACATCCTTTATTATGGGAGAGGGAGGATGACCAATATTACCATTACCAATAATACAACCTTTTAGGTTGTTGCCGAAGGATACATATCCTTCTCTCTTCATCGATAGTGATGCGAAAAGATTTGCGTCTTCCGTCATATGCCGCGAGCATCCACTATCGAGAATCCACTTACTCTTAGTTGAGGAGGGAAGGTCCACCTACATCAAGAGTAGATGTGACCTTTGGTACCCAAGTTCTTGAGGGTCCTGAAAAGTTAGTTTTTGGAAACCATGCATATATCTTTCTATCTACTAATCTTCTAATTCTACATTATAGTGAAATGTGTCCATGTAAACCACAATAAGTACATGTAGCATTCCTATTTACATTAGGAGCATGCTGATGATGTCTATAAGCAGAGTAATGAGAAGAAGTGTGATGATATGTAGATTCAGCATGGTGATGATGACTATGTGGAGTAGCATGATGATATTGTCTATATGGTATGGCATGATGATATTGTCTATATGGCATGACATGCTGATTTCTATATGTAGCGTGATGTTGATTGTGTCTTTGTGCAACATGGTGATGATTGTATCTATGTGTAGCATGATAATTTTGTGATAATTATTTCTACGTGCATGTGGTTTATGTCCTTTGTGAAAGTGTGTATATATGTAAGCATGGTTACGTGTTGTAGGTGGATGACGTGGGTGACTAGTATGAGAATTATCATGCTTTGTGTGTGTCTCATGATATTGGGTTTGAGGTTGAGCAACCTGTTTTCCCAATTTAGTCTCTAGTTTCTTAGAGACAGCTTGCAGTTCAGTAACCTTAACATTCAAACCATGCATTTAGTAATAGAAATCTTGTGTCTACTCTTTTCTTCCGCAAGCTCCATGTTGAGTGCTGTGATTTCTTGTGTTTGTTGTTCAATACGTGCTTCGGCATCATGTAAGCTTATTTTAAGCTTAGATACCTCATCAGTGACATCCGTGGGTGAAGTGTCTCTAATGTTATCAAGTAATAGAGAAAGTCTTTGTATTTTGACTTCATGACTTTTGATTTTGTCCTTGGATGTTTGTATTTACCAATGACCTTTTTGTGATCATTAAATAAATCAGTGAAAGCATCGCCAAGTTCATCAAAAGTGAAGTCGTCAAGAGTTTCGTTTGATGTCTTGTCGGACGTCGCCATTAGGCACACATTAGCTGTATCTTGAGGAGAGTCCTTTTCTTCCTCGGAGTCACTAGCTTCGCTTTCATGCCAAATGCTTGTGTTGGCATATTTCTTTGAGGAGGTCTTCTTGTATGGCTTCTCATAGCGGTTGCTCTTCTTCAAGAATGGACAGTCTTTTCGGACATGTCCAGTCTTCTTGCAACCGTAGCAGGTTGGCTCTTCTTTGCCATCTTCTTGTGGTTCCTTCTTTCTTTGATTGAAGCGAAGGAATCTCTTGAAGTTGCGGACTATGAGAGCTTGATCATCATCTTCTGAGTTGTCGTCATCCGTCTCTTCGGGTTCAGCCCTCCGTCGGTGAGCTTTGAGTGCGATCTCCTTAGCCTTAGGAGCAGGTTTTTCGAAGTCCTTGAGGTCAAGCTCATGAGTCATTAGCTTTCCCATCAAGGTCTCCATGGACATGGTTGTGAGATCATTTCCTTCTATGATGGCTGTCACCTTAGGGTTCCAAATTTTTGGTAGCCTCCTAAGTAGCTTGCGAATCTTCTCGTAATTTGAATATTGCTTGCCGAGCGAGGACAGGGGGTTGATGATTTCGAGGAATCTTATGAACATTTGCGTGATCGTCTCATTGGGCTTCATCTTGAAAGCCTCGTATTCTTGAGTGAGACGGCTTATCTTTGATTCCTTGACTTTGATGGTTCCTTCATGCGTCACTTCTAGAAGTCTTCATACTTCATGAGAGGTGGTGCATGTAAAGACCCTGTTGAACTCATTTCTGTCTATAGCACAGAATAAAGCATTAATAGCTCTCGCGTCTAGACTTGCCTATTTCTTCTCCTCGTCAGAATATTTGTCATGTGATTTTTCAACGAGATCACCATTGACAACTATTCTGGCGGGCTTTTTGTAACCGTCAGTGACGATAGTCCACAGGTTAAAGTCTAGCGACTTGAGATAAAAGCTCATCCTTGTTTTCCAATACGTGTAGTTAGTTCCATCAAATAGGGGAGGCCTGTGAGTGGACTGTCCTTCACCGTGATTGGAAATCAAGGATTGTGTGGTTGCCATGGATCAGCTCTAGGATGTAAGTCCTTGTAAAGAGAACAGAGCTCTGATACCAATTGAAAAACAGATGGCAACTCTAGAGGGGGGTGAATAGAGTTTATAGCAATAATAGCCAATTAAAAAATCAACTCTTTTACAATCTAAAATTAATCAGAGTAAATACGTAAATAAATAAGGAGCAAGAGAGCATACGCAAACACAGCCGATTTTAACCTGGTTTCCCTCGTGGAGGACTAGTCCAGGCCTGAGAACTCTAGCTCAGGATTAAATCCACTATTTGTGAAATAGTAGTTACACCCCGTGCCTTTTCTTCATAAGAGTACGTCAACTTCTTACAATGGATCGCAGTGGTGATGCTTGGAATTTTCCAAGCTACTTCTTGAACTCTTGCATAAGACTCCTAACTGAGAGATGCTGAGCACTCGAGACTTAGGAAACTTGTGGCTAGTAGATGAAGAAGGGTATGACTTATATTGAGCTTAAGAGAGAAGAGAAGAGAAGATTGGATGAATGAAAATGAGAGAATTCTTGGCCTATTTATAGGGTTTTAACAGACAGAATTCGGCCAGAATTCTGGTAGGAATTTTCAAATATTTGGTCGTTGGACAACTAGCAACCCGCCAGCCCTAAAAATTAGGGTGCTGATTTTTAGGGGACAAAGTTCAGCCCGAACTCTGTCTCCAGAGCACAGAATGGGTCCAAGGGTCCAGTGGGCTGATTTTGGATGTGGAGCTTTATGGATTTGGATAGGTTATGGGTTGAGTCTCAAGAGCCCAGCATAACTCAGCTTACAATCATTCTAGACGCAATAAATATAAAAGTACAGACTCGAAAAATGACTCACATTTATAAAACTGAGCTGTCGTCTGGCTTGTGCTGGATGTAGTCATCGTGTGTCGTATTGAATTATCATAAGTATTATTTAGTCAATGTTATCAATATTTGGTTGACTGTGACTTTGTGTCAACAGAATCGACTTATACATATTAGAGTCAGTAAAGAAGGCCTAAATCCCTCTGAAAAGATTAACATCAGCGAACTCTGTTTGGACTATGCCGTTAGTGGATACATACTTCATACATTGATGGAGAGTGGATGGTACCACCATTTATTCGTGTAGCCACGGCCGCCCTAACAAGATGTTGTAGTTGACGACCGTATCCATAACATAACAGGCCACTTCGATCTGGAGATCACCGATATGATACTTCAGCCAGATCTTTCCGATGGCTCACTCTTACGGGCGTTGAAGCTAATGATTGTAGTGCGGGACGCTGTCAGACGATGCATCGGGATCCCCAACGTCTGGAGTAGAGCTCGGGGGATAATGTTGAGAGAAGACCCCGGGTCGATCTGCATTTAATCCACCTTGATGGCACCGACGTACCCTGTGTAATACAGTGGTTTGTTGTGCCTGTTGTTCTTAAGAAGCCTGTCTTGTTGAGTGAATATGATAATGGGGATGATCTCCCCCACACTATGGCAGTGTGAACCTGCTGCTGGATGGTCCTCAGGCTGCTTGACCTGACTGATGAAAGACTCAGCATCCTTCTGGGCTTCGTAGAGAGCCTCTCGAGTATCTTTAGACAGGCGGAGGAGCTCGAATAAGGACAGCCGAGATGGAGAACTGGCAAGTTGTGCCAGTATGTCAAAGTAGTGGGGTTTGGTTAACCCCAAAGCATTGTCTCTTCATAGAGGCCTGTCGAAGTGTGCCTCCTTATGCTTATGTTTGCCAGCTGCTGGAAGTTGGAAAGGACCTTCACCTTAATCAGCCGAGGTGGTGACGGAAGGTACCACTTTGATAGGGGCTTCCTCAGGCTGAGAGTTCTGTTGTGAACACATTTGTACAGGAAGTGCATCCTTGTGATAGGAGATCACCATTCGACAAGGCTTGGTCTTCTTGCCTTTAGCTTTAGAGGTAGAATGTAACCCCGGTTGAGTTAGTTCCAGAACGAGATCTAGGTGAACACACATGATCTTCCCCTGAGATATGGTGAGTGGAATCAGTCAACTTACATTGTCACGAGTAGGCGGAAGGTTGACCACCTCCATTGTCGCCTTCGTGATGGGGACAACACCATCTTGAGTTGTAGTAGGCGGTAAGGTACCGAATTGGAGAGACACCATATTGGCCGAGACTGTCTTCTCCTCATAATCGACTGAGATGACGTTCGCATTGATCATGCATTGTATGTAGTTCTTAAGGATGTAGCAGTCTTGAGTTGGATGTCCAACGAACCGATGGTAGTGACGGTACCTCGTGTCGCCCACTCTGCCCACCTCATCGGGATGCTTAGGATCAAGAAACTTGATCTTGTCGCTCTATTTCAGCATTTCGATGAGTTGTACAGTGTCCTCGTCATTGAAGGAGTAGACCTCCTTCAGCCTCGGTACAGGTCAAGGCTTCTGAGCGGGCCCCTGTGTGCTCTTTGAAGCATTGACATTCAATGCTTGCTTCCCTTTCGCCTTGTGCCCACTGTTGCTGGTAGCAGGCCGTTTCCCTTTGTCGTCGAAGGCGGGAAAGTTAACCCCCAGAAGGCGAGCATTACGTGCATTCTTTTCAGCAGCTTCGGCCTCGATGATCAACAAACTCCAATCGGGAGGTTGAGTGGAGTTGAGCCAGAGCTTGATTACGGGGATCATGTTTATGCTGCAGGAATCGATGAGTGCATGTTCTGGCATACCTAGAGGCAACCTTAGGCATGCTTGTCGGAAACACTCGATAAAGGCTTAAACAGTCTCCTTCTCTGTCTGACGTACTTCTATGAGGGATGATATGGTCATGTCTCTCCCTCCATCGTATAATTGATCGAGGAAGATGAATGTCAAGTCGTCAAAGGATAATATATAGTTCTTGGAAAGACTGCAGTACTATTCGTAGGCGACTACCTTCAATGCCCTGACGAACATGCTGGTGAGTAGGGCGTCTCCCTTCGGAAGATGTCCCATTTGAGACCAGAAGTATGTCAGATACCGGCAAAGAGAATCCTTTCCATCATATGGCATCAATGTTTGTGGTTTATACTTAGGAGCGTAAACCCCTTTATTCCACTCGAGGGCGTAAGGTTGCGGGATTCCCATCTTCTGACGTTCTTCCTATCTATTTTGTGCCTCGAAGCACTCGCGTAGATCTCTGATCATCTCGACCAAATCCTCTGTAGAGATGGAAGCATGCGAAGGTGGTACGACATGAAGCTGGGTAATTGAAGGAACCGACGTCCGAGGTACGGCATGATGATCTGCACCCGAAAATACCCGTTAAGGGGGTATACTCGATTCTCCATTGGCCCCTAGGTCGGGACTGGTGAAGACAGGTTCCCTTGCTAATGGTGGAGATGCCAGAGTGGTATGAATCTCAAATACTGCTTTGGTCAAGGTTTACATGGAGACAGAGAGGGTTTTGAGGCCCTGCTCTAGGGTGTCCTTGCGTTGTATGATGTCCAGAGCCGGAGTGTCTGGCTCTCCTTCATCACTACCCCCTTCCATGTAGACTGGCATGACACGGGTGGAGGTGGATGGATCGGTCGAGGCTTCGCTTTCGATCTCACTTTCCAGTGGAGATCCTATTCTTCTGAGGCCTCGCCCTGGATACCACCATCTACATCGAGGTTGGTTCTTTGGAGGACATCCTCATCTTCGAGAGGGTTATCATGGATAGCAGGAATTTGATCACTCCCAGCTGATGCTTCCGCTGGAACTTTCTTCCTTTACCGGGTGCTCTCAAACACCCCTGAGGACGGGACCATCGTTTAACTCTTCCTTGACTGACTCCTGGACGACGTTGCTGAGGTCGAGGAGTTGGTAGTTGCCTTTCTTCCTGATGAGTGAGAGTTGGAGACAACATGGAAAGAAGCGACCTTGGGCTCTAACTCAACTTCAATTAACACCTTTTTTCAAGACGACGTCGGATGAGTGCAACAGATTGCAGTCGCTGGAATACAGACTGCCTGGATGATGGAGCCATTGTTTGGCAACAACAACAGTTGATGGTGACCATGACACAAGTGTGCCCTATGAGGGGCGTATCGTGCTTAATGGTCAATTGTCCTGATCTACGTTTGTGAGTGGTCATATTACGCAAATCATGAGGGGAGAGTTTCACTTTCATACCCCCTTCAGGCGCATGGCGAGGCCAAGTACCGGGGTAGACATGTGAATGTTGTACCCCCTGATCGAGTTACAGCGCGTGAGATATGCCCAGATCATTGTTGGTAGAGCAATATGTATTGCTACTTGAACCCACTTCATGTACACAACCCTCATAGGCACATGGGTTCAAAGTCACAAGTTTTGCCTCGTACGACTTGGTTCCAAACTTAGAAGATGTGCCCAAGTGAGACGGAGACTTTGAGAGTCGACTCGTATCTGGTGGAAATGCACCCGAGTCGACTCTGTACAGTTTACAATCAGCAACGTACATGATTTTGAGTGTGTATCTCTGGTTCACTGTGGGCGTAGCACATTTGGGGTGCATGGCCCACGCTGCCTTGGATTTCTTCGTACCAGCCTACGAAGGCGCATAGTACTCAGAATCCAACTCATCCTCGCTTTGACAGTGAGTGATTATGTCAAAGACAAAGCCCTCTCATGTACGCCAGAGTTCATGCACGGAAAGCTGGACGCGGCTTTGTTTTGTCGGTACATCTTCTTCGACTAGGAAGAGGACAGTTGGGGAATGCAGTCAACACAGCATTTCCTTGGCAGATGTGCTGTACTGGCGGGCGCATCTTGCTTGCTAAGAATGTCAGCAGGAAGGGTGGGCTGAGGTGGCACGTGCCCTTCAGCGGTGGTGCTTGGTGCATCTCCTTTGCGCACCCAGACTTGGCGAGTCTTCTTCAGCTTTTGCAGCCATTCGAAGGACTTGTACTTCCTTCAGAGTTGAACTCCTCATACTCTTGTTGATTGAGGCGCACTACGATTGTCTTGTGGGAGGAGCCTTGCTTGGTGTCATCGAATTACGACCCAACTTTTTTGTCAAAAGAGAAAGAAGTCCCCAGCAGAGTCGCCATCTTGTTTGCCATAAAAAATGCGACAATATTTTTTTGTTTGATAAAACTTTGGTATTTCAATTACAAACAGAACAGTATACAATGCAGGACTTAGACGTAGTCCTAGAAGTACACTTTTGTTTTTATCTGAGAATTGTATCGCTGGAGCGAGTGGTAATGCATTGACTCTATTGAGGATCTGACGACGATCTTGAATTCTCTAAAGGTCTGGGTTGCTCTGGATGCTGGAGCGTTTGGAGAAGAAATAGATGTTACATGTATCTTCTTATCTCCGTTTGTAGATATGATGATCCGTCTGTAGATGAAGGAATGATCCTTCCATTTATATGGAGCAGACTGGTCTCCTCATACGCGCATATATAGGATGCGCCTATACGTAGGAACACCACGTGGCTGATGTTGTGGGGCGCATGGACGATGCATCCTGAGTTGAAGCCAAATCTGTTGAACTGATCTGTTAGGCTGCGGTGGAGCTGACACGTGGCAGTTGTGAAGATTTGGTTGTTGCTGAGATCTTGGGTGGTTAGCACCATTTTTGAGAAGAACTAAGTCAGAATACACGTGGGGCATGTCTGTGACTCAAAGATCTCTGATTTTGTGGAAGATGATCTGTCAGAAAGCGCCTAGGATTAGGCGTATGGGGGCGACATGGTCTATGATAGACCAATCTGGGTGCATAGCTTCTGAGGCGCAGGTTAAGTTTTGAGCGCATGGTTGTGGTGGCGCATGCAAAGACAGAGCTTGTCTATTAGGATCAGGAGCGAGTCGGGGCGCATGCGAACTTATAGGCGCATGACTGCAGGGGCGCATCCGAATGATCGGTCGGCCATGTGGCAAGGATAGCTGTACCCGATAAAAAAGCCAAATAATGATGCTAACATCAGCGGCTCTTCATTTCTTGTAAAAAGCTGCCGATTGGTCATTCTTTAGGGGATGTGTTGTCAACTCTGTCACGTAGCATTAAATGCTTGATGGGTAATGAGTTGTAATGGACACATCATCTCGTGCCATGCTAGGCGCATGGGTCAATATCCCATTGGTATAGATCGTATGGTGACGATGGCACATCTGCCACGTGGCGCAGCCTCATCGTCATTAATGCAAATTCAGTGCATAGAATATGTGGAGACTGTCACTTAGCGTATATGCGGGGGTTGCCCCGGCCTATAAATAGCTTTGTGAATATTACTCGTTTTACTTGGCTCTCTCTCATGGAGACGAACTCGTTCGGTCCCCTGCCTCGGCGAGTTGTTGATCCCCTCGTTCGCAAAAGCTTTGATGATGAACTCCTTCTGACGACGAAGATGTGCCGAGTTGGTTTATTCACCATCGGCCTTATTTTCGTATAAGCATGTGAAAGTTCCTATTGCATCCAAATATCGGAATTGTCGTGTCCTGACACAGGCTGAACTGTTGCATCCAAAGATCGGGGAGGTCGTGTCCCGATTTTTGTTAGGCTGGAAGAGCCGCAGATCGGGGCTATTGTGGCCTAATTTTGTTATGTTAGAAGAGCCATTCCTCCTGCTAGAGTGCATGCACGTTGGCAAAAAAGTAATTTGCTCTGAATATACACGGGGATGCGTCTATGCTGATATGATGGGATGATGCGCCTAAGTGAGGTTTCAGAATAATACGCCTGACAAGTGATGCGCCTGGCAATACCACTTTAAGTGATGCGCCTGACAAGTAATACGCCTGGGTGTAGCTTTTAGGATTTTCTTTCTCTTTGTAAACGAATTCTCCTTTTTAAAAGAGTTTTAGACATGTAATCGACTTTTATATGGAATAAAGGCCTATTTTCATCTCTTTGTTGATTTTTTTGATGTGCCAAGTGTCATGCTTTCCTTGTGCATGTTGATTTTTGGAGCAAGAAAGTTAGGGCACATAGGACCTCTGGATTTTTTCTCAATATTTTGTATAATTTTATTTTTTTCAGGATTTTTGGTAAAAATTTTGAGTTTTAGGAAATTTTTTCCATATTTGTTGTTTCTTGGATAGAGTATAAATTTTATTCAGAAAAATTTATGCTGTGTTTGGGAACACTAATCCCTTCCAGATGTGAGTTCATAGAGGAGTTTCATCCATTTTTTTGGATGTCAAAAGTAAGAAATGGTGGAGGACAAGAACTGTTATGGGCCAATTCAGAGGAAAAAAACTCATCCAATTTCCTTCAACCTTCCTGCTACCAAACAACTGAACTCGTTGGAGTTCAGCTGAGTTCCAAAAAATTTACCCAATTTTCTTCCACCTTCCGGCTGCCAAATAGTCCCTTACCTTCACCGTGGTCGAGCCGGATCCGCGCTTATAGTCCGGTAGAAAAAGAATGTTTAGCCTTGATGTTCACTGTTCAAAAGAACGACATTATATCACAAGCCAAACCATTCATGTCTACTCCCAAGTCAACCCTCTCCGAATTTTAATGAGGAAGCCCAGTACGCTCAATTCCAGGCTCGCTACATGGGCCATATTATTAGCATAGTACGATATGGTGTATGTTCCCCAAAAGTCTGTTAAGGGTCAAGCCCTTGCTAACTTCCTAGCGACTCATCCAATTCCTGAGATGTCTAAACTCTATGATGAAATTCCTGACGAAACCCTGGAATCCAATATGATTTCGAAAGAATTTTCTACTTGGCATCTATTCTTTGATGGAGCATCCAGAATCGGACCCAAAGGCACCAACGTCGCTGGAGTCGAAATTGTCCTTATATTACCCGATGGATTGGCTATTCAAAGAGCTTATTCTCTAGACGAATCGTGCTCCAAAAATGTGGCAGAGTCCAATGCTTTGCTCATTGGTCTCCAACTAGCTAAACAGCTGGATATTGAATATCTTGAAGTTTACAGAGACTCTAAACTGATCGTCAATCAGGTCAGAGGAACGTATAAAGTTCAACATCAGGATCTTATCCCATATCATGAGGCAACAGTTAAAATAGCTACATCATTCAACGGCTTCTTCATTGAGCATGTACGACAAGCATGAAATACAGAAGCCGATGCAGTAGCTAATCTTGTGGCAGTATTAGCAATTCCAGTTGAAAGACAGCAGATGGTTGTTGTCACGAACAGAGAATTATTTTGCATCGAGAATAATTCCAACATTGAATTCAGCAATTCAACAAAAATTAATGCCATCAGTGAAGACTGAAGAGCTTTTTTCATTGACTTCATGGGACACGACATCTTACCTGAAGATCCTAAAGAAGCTACAACTATCTGTTGGCGATCGCTCCGATTCTATTACAATCATATCACCAAGACACTCTATCGGCGAACGTTTGATGGTCTACTCATACGTTGTCTAGCGGGAGACAAAGCAAAACAAATACTATGTGAGGCTCACGATGGTGTTTGTGGAGCACATCAGCCCGGTCCTAAGCTACAGGATTGTATCCAACGTATGGGCTACTACTGGCCCACTATGGTATCAAATGCCAATGAATATGCAAGGAAATGCCCAGCTTGTCAAATCCATGCAGACTTCATTAATCAACCATCAGAATTTCTTCACCCGACTGCCGCATCATGCCCCTTTGAAGCTTGGGGCATGGATGTCATTAGTCCCATTAACCCACCATCATCTAGAGGACATCGGTTTATACTGGCTATAATTGATTACTTCTCAAAGTGGGCTGAAGCTATACCTTTGGCCGAAGTTAAGACCAGCAGCGTCATCAACTTCATCAAACATCAGGTAATACAAATTTGGTGTTCCTCGATGAATCATTCATGATAATGGACCACAGTTCATCAGTCAAAAGTTTAATCGGTTCTGCGATGACAACAGAATCGACAATGTCACTTCCACGGCCTATAATCCTACAGTTAATGGCTTGGCTGAGGCATTCAACAAGACCATCATTAAACTTCTCAAAAAGTTCATTTCTATTAACAAACGTAACTGGAGTGAGAAGCTCGGAGAATGTCTATGGGCTTATCGCACTACAGTGCGCAATCCTACCGGTTGTACACCTTTTTCCTTGGTATATGGGTGTGAAGCTGTGTTACTATTGGAAATTCAAATTCCATCCCTGAGAATTATAATTACCAATGAACTCACGATCGAGAACAATGATCGTCTTCGGCTTCAGGATCTTGAAGCGTTGGACGAGAAACGGTTACTAGCTCAACAGCATATTAAGCTATATCAAGCCCGTATCTCCAAAGCTTTCAACCGAAAGGTTAAAGTACGAGCATTCCAAAAAGGCAAATTAGTCCTTACTGTCAGACGTTCTATGACTATGACAAATATGAGAAAGGGCACATTCGAAGAAAAGTGGAAAGGTCCCTATGTTGTAAGCAAAGTTTTCTCAAACTGAGCTTATCTATTGACCGGAATGGACGGTCGAGTGGCTATGATGCCCATCAATGGCAAATTTATCAAGAAATACTATGTATGAATATAGAGTGACATCATGAACAAAGTATTTTCAATAAAGAATATAAATAAAACTCCTTTTATTGTATAGCCAAAATAGAAGGAGATACATAAACTCAAGGAGAGGAACGAGGACTAGTGCCTTCCTTATTAAAGACATAGTTTGCAAGAAGCTCGAAAATGCTATTGTCAGATGACACCAATAGTTTGCAGGCAGCCTTTCTTAGAGCTTCTTCTTCAGCAGTACTTCCAGGCTCCACAAGTCTAGCAAGAATGTCCTATTTCGATCCAGGAGCAGTCGAGCCTTCCTCTGCCTCTTTCTGAATGGGCAACGGAGGCACGTTAGAATAAGCATCCTTGATAATCTCAGTCTCCAAGATGACGTCAGTCTCCTTGGGTACATCTTCAGGAGCCATTTATACTAAAGGAGCAGGTGTTGGCAGCATCTGCAAAAGTTACATATTATTTATAGGCAGAAAGACTAAATAGTCTGTCGTGAGAACTGAAACAATTTCTCCTTGAAAAGATGTGATCATTAAGTCATTCATCGAACTTATTCACCTTGTGAATTGACCCATCGGTTAACAAGCGTCTCTCAATAAATTCTCCAGTGGAATACAATTCAAACTCTCTCGTGGAAAGTCACTACATAAATATTCCATCATCAAACATCATCCCCTTTTAAGAAGCCGGTTGCCTTAAAAAGGATCTTATGACCGATCGCCATGATAAAGTTCATGTCCATCATACATCTAAAACTTTATTTCTGCCAATTTATCTTTGGAAACATTTTTTTGATTATGTGTTCTCGCGAGAATGAATCGTTCATACAAGTTCTTATCACGTCCATAAACACCTCTGATAAGCATACTTAAACAAACGATACTCTTTCCTTATTTGGTTCATATATCAATTAAATGTTATTTCGATGATAAATTCAGGTATACATTAAAAGTTCTACTCACTGTTTAAGTTATGACAAACACCAGAACCAGAATACTGGAGAGCAGGAAACAGACACAGCCAGCTACGTACATCCAAGTGCAACCTACCTCGTAATACGGCCACGGCTGTCTAGATGTATGAGGGTTAAACTACAATCCATCGGTCTCTATGGTCAGGAACAAGCCTGGGGTCTCAATCTCAAGCAAGCAAATAAAAGTTACAAGATGTTAGATCATCAGACATACAAAGTAAGGTATCCCAAAAATTACATATTTAGATGATCATGAAGCTAGTCATACAAAATGTGAAGACTAACAAGAGTTTAAGTCATACATGATCAACCCTAGGATTTGCCACTCATGTAACAGCCCTTAGGCAGACAGAAATTTAAGTTTCAACATGAGCTAACACTTGCTCGACGGCTAAAAGTCTCAAAAGAATAATTTACGATATAGTGGAAGAGCAAAATAAAAAACCCACTCGTTGCCAAGATTACGTCTGGTGTTCAAAATCTAGCTGATAAGCAGGAAGATCCTCGGGTATCACTCCGAAAGATGGCCATACAAAACCAGCTGGGTCAAACCCAGAAAGAGCAAGTACCACATGGGAGGCTTTATTAAGGAACTAAAACTAGCAGATAATAAAATAGAAGAATAAATAAATGAACAAGCTTAAATGACAAGAAGACAGGGTTAGAATAAAATAATAGCTTGCATTAAGAGACGGAATATAATTCCCATGCTAATCACGAGCAAACATTCAGGCACGGCCAATCAAGTCCTACGGCTTGCTATCATTTGCTAACTAGGGTTATCACAGGCCTAGTTACTAGCAAGATGCAATAAGATGTTGTCGCAGTCACAAGCCCTGCAACTATCTAGGTTATCCAGGCGAGGTAATTTATTAGAGTTACAAGAGTTATCAAGATTACTGGTGTAGTTTCAGAACTTATGTTTTTAAGAAGTTCTCCATATGACAGTGGACTAGAAATGTGCCCTACTCGTCGGCACGCTACAAGTCCCTCAGGTGTGGCCGGGATAATGGGATCGCCTGTATGACAGTAGACTAGAAATGTGCCCTACTCTCTATATGAACTACTTGATCAATCTAGTTATTAACCTACTCAGATTCATTGTGAATTTCTGACCGTGGTAACTAAGAATCCATGTCCTAGACATGATGCAAGACGAGACAGGTAGCTTGTACAGACACAATCAAGAAAGTCAACCACGGTGTCAAGACAAGAGTTACATAGCCAGTCAGGGTAGCTATCGCTACAGCCTTTCAAGATTATACATGTCAGGTTACTTGTCATATCATGAGTACTTGTCTGGAGTGCACCTCGACGGGCCACTTATCAAGAGTTATCAAGACGGGTTCATATTATCATGTTTAAGTCAAGTTCAAGTTAATATCTCAAGACTATCAAGTGTCAAGTCGGGTCGTCGCAATTTAGGCCAAGTATAAAAAAACATGCAAAGAAAATCGAGAACATCCATGTGATATTGAAACTAAAAATCACATATGAACTCTGATTAAAGTGAGTCAGGTAGATTCTTGAAGTCAAGACAAAAACTACAACTTTTATGTTTTAAGTTCTCCAAGATTCTAGCTACAAAATAGGATGCGCGGACCAAAAGGTGCGCGAGGTGCAAGGAGCGCTGACCAAAAGATACGAGAGGTAAAAGGTGTGCGGACCAAAAGGTGCACGAAGTATAAAGTACGTGAACTAAAAGGTGCACGAGGTGCAAGGTGTGCAAACCAAAAGGTGCATAAGGTGCAAGGTGCGGGGACCAAAAGGTGAGCGATGTGCAAGGTGCACGAGGTACAAGGTGCGTGAATGAAAAGGTGCACGAGGTGCAAGATGCGCGGACCAAAAGGTGCATGAGGTGCAAGGTGCATGGACCAAAAGGTGTACGAGATGCGCACGAGGTGTGGGAGGTGTCGTCCATACCAGCAAGCTTTTGGCCATAGAGTTTTAGAAACTTCCAATGTCCGTAACTTGAGCTAAAGGACTCAAAATTGGGCAAAATAAAGGTATAAACTGAATAAAATTGAATTATCTACAACATGGAATAAGTAGTTTTCGAAAATAACAAAGTTTAAGAGATCAAAACCAAAAAAAACTGAAGAAAGTATAAACTTAGATTCACAAAAATGTAACCATCAAAACTAAAATCTCCAAGTTCTAAAGAGGCTTAGAATCAAGGAAGGAAGACAATAGAACAATAAAATATGAGGTCCATTATGAAGCAAGTTGCAGTTGCCTTGGGTTTCTTTGGTGGGTGGGGAGGAGTAATGGCGAAGATGAAGAAAATAAATGAAGAGTTATGGAGGAGAGAGAGAGAGAGGGGTTGACTTGTATACCAACATACTCATCTCAAACCATACAAAACCAAATCAAGCCAAGCCAAGTCAAGATGAACCAAAATAAACCAAGTCAAGCCATGATGAACCAAGACCAAATAAACCAAGGCTAGATTAACCTAGGACTAGGCTAAACAAGACAAGTCAAAACACGGGTCACCTAACAAACGTCAGAAATTCGTACACGTATACTGAAAATATGTATAACGGGAAACGAGAGTGACAACTCTACCCACCTTAGAAGAATTTCGTCCTTGGAATTTAATTAAGAGGCTAGAGATGTCAGGAAAAGCTACACTAACCACAGGCAATCTATGACTAGCAATTAATCAATCAATTTTTCATACAAGCCAGGTGTTAAAAGCATAAGGCATAAGGAAGATATTATACCTCATGAGTCAAACAGGTGTGGATATCGCGATCGAATATCATCCTTATGTTCCTATATTGACTCACCCAAAGAGTGATGACCCCAAGCAATACGGACTAAACTAATAGTCTTGTTCTTGTGTATCTTCTTCCTTCCGTCCAATATGGATACGGGCCTTTTCTCATACGAAAGGTTGGTACCAACAACCAATTCTGAATGATCAAGGATATGGTTCGAATCTAGGATGTACCGTCGTAACTGGGATACATAGAATACGTCATGTACCTCACATAACGAAAGAGAAAGAGCGAGACGATAGGACACATCACCTATTCGCTCAAGAATATCAAACGGCCCTATGGTGCTGACGATCTTCTGCAACTCGAAGATAATCTCTGACTTGTCTGACCACCGATAGTATGTGTAACCATGTCAGGACTAAGCATCTGTCTCTCGCCTACATCATCCTAGGCTAAAGGTGACCTGCATCTCCTGTCGTACAGTGCCTCAAACGGTGCCATCTAGATACTGGCTTAAAAACTGTTATTATAGGAGAACTCCAGTAGGTGCAGGTGATCTTCCTACGAACCACCAAAGTCAAGTGTACAGGATCGTAACATATCTTCAAGAGTTTAAATTGTGCGCTCCAACAGATCATCTGTCTGCGGATGATAAGCTGAACTAAACTTGATACGAGTCCGCAAACTCTCTTGAAGACTCTGCCAAAACTGTGATGTATATCTTGAATCTCTGTCTGATATGATTCTGACTAGCACTCCATACAGTCTGACAATTTGTCTGAGGTACATCTCTGCTAGCTGATTCGTCGACTGACCAATCCTGAAAGGGAGAAAATGAGCTACCTTCGTAAGTCGGTCAACTATAACCCATATAGCATCTCTCGCCGCTGGGGATTTAGGTAACCCCGTTACAAAATCCATGGTAATATGCTCCCATTTTTATTCTGGAATCGGTAAAGGTTGAAGAAGTTCAGCTTGTCTCTGATGTTCAGCCTTAACTTGTTGGAAAACTAAACAACGAGAGACAAACCAAGCTATCTTCCTCTTTATGCCATTCCACCAGAAATGCTGACGGATATTACTATACATCTTCGTACCACTGGGATGAATTGAATACTGTGAACTGTAAGATTTTGCCAAGATCTCTTGCCTGATGTCACCACTGGGTACACAGAGACGCCTTCTATGTTGGAGCGTGTCATCTTTGTGAATGCATAACTCTGCTCTTCGTCCAGCTTCACAAGCTGCCCTAAGCCGCTGAAGCTTAGAATCTGATGATTGTGCTATCTTGATTCTCTCCACTATACTGGACTGAACTTGCATACTAGCCATCAAGGCCATATTGGTAGGAAGAACAATCTTAATTCCCATTTTCTGAAGATTCGCTAATAACTCTAGATGTGCTGTTAGAAAATAAGCTCCTGCTCTTCTACTCAATGCATCTGCAACAACTTTAGCCCTCCCAGGATGATACTTCAGGTTGACGTCAAAATCTACCAATAGCTCTAGCCGCCTTCTCTGACGTATATTAAAATTCTTCTGGGTAAAGACATACTTAAGACTCTTGTAGTTGGTAAAAATCTCACCCGATCTTCGTACAAGTAATGCCTCCAAAGCTTAAGGGCAAAAACTGCTGCTGCTAACTCCAAGTCATGGGTTGGATAATTTCTCTCTTGATCACAAAGCTGACGTGATGCATAAGCTACTACCTTGCCATACTGCATCAAGACGCATCCTAATCCTCTGTCTAAAGCATCACAATAAACTAAAAATCCTCCAGTTCCATCTGGAAGTGTGAGAACGGGTGCCATCATCAATCCTTGCGTCAACTTCTCGAATGAACTCTGACACTCTGCTGTCCAAGCAAACTGTACATCCTTGCGGGTCAACTACGCCAATGGTGCTGAAATTCGAGCAAAGTCTGACACAAATCGTCGGTAATAGACGGCCAATCCTAGGAAACTGCGAACTTCTACGATGGTATAGGTTACTGGCCATGTCTCTATAGACACTATCTTCTAGGGGTCTACTTCTACTCTACCTCTGGTGATGATGTGACCTAAGTACGAAATACGATCAAGACAAAATTTGTACTTTCTGAACTTCACGTACAACTGGTGCTCTCGAAGAATCTGAAGAACTATTCGAATATGCTGCTCATACTCTGCTTCATTCTTACTATAGACTAAGATGTCATCTATGAACACTATCACGAACTGATCCAAATAGGGCATAAATATGCGATTCATGAGATCCATGAATACTGTTGGCGCATTAGTCGCTCCGAATGGCATAACGAGAAACTTCCAATGTTCATATCTAGATCTGAATGCTGTCTTTGGGATGTCTTGCTCTCTTACTCTGATCTGATGGTCCCCAACCGCAAGTCAATCTTCGAGAATACTGCCGCTCTACTGAGTTGATCGAATAAGTCATCTATCCTTGGTAGGGGATATTTGTTCTTGATTGTTACAGAATTCAAGGTACGATAATCAACACATAATCTTGACGTACCATCCTTCTTTTTCACAAGAAGCATCGGGGCTCCCCAAGGTGATCGGCTAGCACGAATGAATCCTTTGGTTTTAAGTTCTCCAATCATCTTGTAAAGGATCTCCAACTCTGATGGTGTCATTCTATAGACTCTCTCTGATACTGGTGCCGTCCCTGGAATCAAATCAATTGTGAACTCTATCTCTCTCTCTAGCGGCGTGCCTGGAAGCTCTTCAGAAAATACATCAGGAAATTCTTCTACTACTCTGGAAACTGAACTGCTGCTGCTACCGTCATCCGCAAGACTGGTGGAGAAGGTTCTACTTGACCTCTGGAAAATGAAAACTCTTTTTTGTCGGGAATACCAAAAATAATCCTGCCAACAAGGCTGTCTATTCTTACGTATTAATCCTTCAACCAATCCATTCCTAGGACCACATCATAGTCGACCATCGAAAATTCTGTCAATCTAGCAAAAAAATCTCTACCGTTAACTACGATTCGACATGAGAAAATGACTCAATCTATTCCCACAAGACCGTTACCAGTAAGTATATTGCGCCTTACTGATAATGACTCGGGCTTCAGTCCTATCCGTGTAGAGAATCGTGCAGACATAAATGAATGTGATGCTCCCGAATCAAATAATACTTATGCTGGAAAAGAGTTGACGAGAATGGTACCTGCCACCACCTCACCTGTTGCTAATTCTTATGCCACGGTCAGAGCCATAGCTTGACCTTGTCCTCTTGGTGTTGGTCTCCTCTTCTGGTGACCTCTCTGCCTATTCTGAATTTGAGCTTGGGCTCGAGCATATTGTTGAGCCTGAGGCGGTAACGGCCTCGGAGACTGGTACTGCTGTTGCTGCTGCTGCACTGGTGCTGGTGCCCTAACCGATAGACTGGTTAGGGTTGATGAAGATGAACTAGCTCTATACGGACAGGACCCAATTTTATGATTCGGTGCCTCACAAGCCAAGCACAATCTATGTGCCCTGTGGCACTCTGAAACTACGTGCCCAGGCTTTCCATAATAAGAGCAGCCCATTTCGAAAGATTGCTTCTGCCTCTGTTACTGAGGGTATGTCGGTGTCGAGTGCTCAACCGACGAAACTGTGGTTCCCTCCTAGGAGCTCCGATAGTTAAAGCCCTAGCTGTCGGGGCTAGTTATGATGATTTGGATAGCTGTCCCTGAAGCCTCTTCCATCCTCCAGTTCGATCTACTATCCTCTGGGAGGTATATTCATGCCTCCTAGCTGCTCTCAAAATAGCATCAAAGTCCTGGTGCTCAAACTGCTCCACTGCTAGAATGATCTCTAGGTGGAGTCCCTGCTGGAATCGTTGCGCTCAATCCAATTCGGTTGCCACCAATGTGGGAGCAAATCGACTAAGCCTAGAAAACTAGGCCACATATCCATCGTCCGTCCTTCTCATCTGCTTGATATTGTTGAACATTATCTGCAGATCATATCAAGCTACTACATCAAAGTACTTCGTTTAAAACTTGTCACTGAATACCGCCCACAAGACAGGAGTCGCCAATCCAACTGCTTGTATCGCCCACCAACTGCGGGCTAAGTCCAATAACTGCAGGCACACAACGGCCACCTTCCCTTCCTCTGTAGTCCTAGCTGCTTCCAGAATAACCTCTATATTCTATACCAAGCATCAGCGGCAATAGCATCTTTACTGCCATCAAAGAAAGGAGGGTTCAGACACTTGAAGCTGTTAGCCGTATTATTCCCTTGATAAACAACTCTGCACATGGCATCTCGTACTGTCTGCTGCAGGACATCGCCCCGACGATCTCGTGATGCAAGCAAGTCCCGGATGAGTCCCATCAGGGTTCTATTGTCAGGCTATACAGGCTGGGAAGGCTGAACTAGCGACTCTTGCTTCCCAGAAGGCATGACTCGGGATGCTGCCCCTGAGTGTTGGGTTTGGCCCCCAGGTTGCTGCTGGTTTTCTGGAGGTGCTCCACCCGGCTGATTGGTAGGATCATGAATAATTCCACTGAAGAAAATGACATGGTAAACAATAAGGAAGGACCAAAATAGATTAAGGATAAAGTACCTTATCAGGCTAAAATTTAAGAAGATTAGAAAAAGCACAAGTAGATATCAAGGGCGAATGCTGATTGAGACATCTATTCGGTAAAACCCTCACACATCTTGATTTATAAGACTTGCATGGGCCACCACTTAAACCGTGTCACACCCCAGAACCAAAATATTAGAAAGCGGGGGACAGACATTGCCAGCTACGTACATCGAAGTGCAACCTGCCTCCCAATACGATCATGGCTGTCTATATACATAAGGGTTAAACTACAGTCCATCAGTCTCTATGGTCAGGAACAAGCCTAGTTCTCAATCTCAAGCAAGCAAATAAAAGTTACAAGATATTAAATCATCAGACATACAAAGTAAGGCATTCCAAACATTACATATTTAGATGATCGTGAAGCTAGTCATACAAAATGCGAAGACTAGCAAGAGTTTAAGTCATACATGTCAACCCTAGGATTTGCCAATCAAGTAACGGCCCTTAGGCAGACAGAAATTTAAATTTTAACAAGTGCTAATACTTGCTCGGCAACTAAACACCTCAAAAGAATAATTTATAATAGAGTGGGAGAGCAAAATAAGAAACCGACTTATTGTCAGGATTACTTCTGGTGTTCACAATCTGGCTGATAAGTAGGAAGATCCTTGGATATCACTCTGAAATCTGGCCATACAAAACTAGCTGGATCAGACCCCATAAAGATCAAGTGCCACATGGGAGGCTTCATTAAGAAACTAAAACCAGTAGATAATAAAATAAATAAATAAATAAATGAACAGGCTTAAATGACAAGAAGACAGGGATAGAATAAAATAATAGCCTACATTAAGAGACAGAATATAATTCCTATGCTAATCACGAGCAAACATTCAGGCATGGCCAATCAAGTCCTACGGCTTGCTATCATTAGCTAACTAGGGTTATCACAGGCCTAGTTACTAGCAAGATGCAATGAGATGTTCCCGCAGTCACAAGCCCTGTAACTATCCAGGTTATCCAGGCGAGATGATTTATTAGAGTTATCAAGATTACTAGTTTACTTTTAGTACTTATGTTTTCAAGAAGTGCCCCACATAACAGTGGACTAGAAATGCGCCCTACTCGTCGGCAGGCTACAAGTCCCTCAGGTGTGGCTGGGATAACGGAATCGCCTGTAACTGGAAAAAATCTTTCTATATGAACTACTTGATCAATCTAGTTAATAACCAATTCTGATTCATTGTGAATTCCTGACCATGGTTACCAGGAATCCATGTACTAGACATGATGCAAGACGAGACAGGTAGCTTGTACAGGCATAATAAAGAAAGTCAACCACGGTGTCAAGACAAAAGTTACTTAGCAAGTCAGGGTAGCTGTCGCAATAGCCTTTCAAGATTATACATGTCATGTCAGGTTACTTGTCATGTCAAGAGTACTTGTCTGGAGTGCATCTTGACGGGACTCTTATCAAGAGTTATCAAGACGGGTTCATATTATCATGTTCAAGTCAAGTCCAAGTTACTATCTCAAGACTATCAAGTGTCAAGCCGGGTCGTCGCAATTTAAGTCAAGTATAAAAACATGCAAAGAAGATCGAGAACACCCATGTAAGATTGAAACTATAAGTCGCATATGAACTTTGATTAAAGTGAGACAGGAAGATTCTTGAAGCAAAGACAAAGATCTACAACTTTCATGTTTTAAGTTTTTCAAGATTCTAGCTACAAAATAGCTTAAACGGGCAAAAATAGTCATTTAGAGTGATTCGCGTTCGGACAAAAGGGGCATGGCACAAGGTGCAAGGCGCACGAGGTGTAAGGTACACAAGGTGTAAGATACACAAGGTGAGCGAGGTACAAGGTGCACGAGGTGCGCGAGGTTCAAGATGCACGGACCAAAAGGTGCACGAGGTGCAACGTACGCGAACCAAAAGGTGCACGAGGTACAAGGTGCACAGACCAAAAGGTGTACGAGGTACAAGGTGTGCGAACCAAAAAATATGCAATGTGCAAGATGCGTGAACCAAAAGCTGCGTGAGGTACAAGGTGCGAGACTTGCAAGGTGCGCAGACCAAAAGGTGCGTGAGGTTCAAGGTGCGTAAACCAAAAGGTGCACGAGGTACAAGAAGCGTAGACCAAAAGGTGCGCGAGATGCAAGGTGCACAAACTAAAAGGTGCGCAAGGTGCAAGGTACAAGATGTGCGAACCAAAAGGTACGCAAGGTACAAGGTACGTAAACCAAAAGGTGCACGAGGTGAAAGGTGCGCGGACCAAAAGGTGCATGAAGTGCAGGGTACACGAAACAAAAGGTGCACGAGGTGCACACGACGTGTGCGAGGTGTCGTCCCTACAAGCAAGCTTTTGGCCATGGAGTGTTTGAAACTTCCAATGTCCATAACTTGGGCTAATGGACTCGAAATTGGGCAAAATAAAAGTCTAAACTAAATGAAATTGATTTCTCTACAACATGGAACAAATAGTTTTCGAAAATAACAAAGTTTAAAAGATCAAAACCAAGAAAAATCGAAGAAACTATAGACTTAGATCTATAAGAATGTAACCATCAAAACCAAAATCTCCAAGTTCTAAAGAGGCTTAGAATCAAACAAGGAAGACAATAGAACAATAAAATTTGAGGTCCATCATGAAGCAAGTTGCACTTGCCTGGAATTTATTTGGTGGGTGGGGAGGAGTATTGGAGAAGATGAAGAAAATAAATAAAGAGTTATGGAGAAGCGAGAGAGAGGGGTTGACTTATATACCAACATACTCATCTCAAACCACACAAAACCAAACCTAGCCAAGCCAAGCCAAGATGAACCAAAATAAACCAAGTCAAGCCATGATGAACCAAGACCAAATAAACCAAGGCTAGATTATCAGGACTAGGCTAAACAAGACAAGTCAAAATACAGGTCACCTGACAAACGTCAAAAATTAGTACACGTATTCTGAAAATATGTATAACAGGAAATGAGAGTAACATGAATATCCATGTGGGTACGAAAATACAAAGTCCCAGTGACGTGTCTCCAAAAAACCACAAATATTCCTTTCAAAAGTTATCCTTTACTTCGCTCTTTCTCTAAAAAAGGATGTTTACATTTTAATGGAAATCTATTACATCTTGGATTTTCATTCTAAAGTAACAACAAAGACCTAATGGAAATCTATTACATCTTTGGATTTTTGCCATCTGGTCGTGTTGTTGGTAGTAATTCCTAGTAATCCCGACCCTCAGATGTAGGTAGGGCAACGGAATCACTCCTAGTCTTCTCTTTCAGAAAGACGAGAGAGAAAATGGAGGCAGACTGACGGCCTTCCACCGAAGGTAGGAATATGTTCACTTTGTGATATGATTCCTAATTATGCCGTCAAAGGAACTTTCCACCCAAATACTCGGGTTAGAGTTCACTCCACTATCTAACTCTCCATATATAAAGGCCTTTCCTACCATGTGAGGGAGGCCCTTATGAAACATGGAGAGTTCTGAGCTGTCTGATGTATGCGTCAGATCAATTCATCTTCACAACATCCAAAATCGTTGATACCGGTTCTGGGGAAACTTGCTAATTGGTTCCCTGAAAGAATTAAAAGGAAGAAAGTTAGCAAATTAATCAGATGAATATATTCAACTGGCGCCTTCTTCTCAAAAGTTAGGCGTCCACTTTCAACAAGTTCCCCTTCTAGAAGTCATGCACTTGCCTTCAACATGTGCCTTCTTCTAAAAGTTAGGCACCCATCTTCAGCAGGCGCCCCTTCTCGAAGACAGACGCTTGTCTTCAACAGGCACCCCCTTCTCGAAGTAAGACTCATGCCTTCAACATATGCCATCTTTCGCAAAGTCAGGCGCTCGCCTTCGACGGTCGCCTCCTTTTCGAAGTCAGGCGCCCTCCTTTTACATGTGCCTCCATCTCGAAGTTGGGTGCTCGTCTTCAACGAGCACACAGGCGCTCATATTTAGGCGACTTTAAGCGCTCAAACAAGCACCTCCTTCTTTAAAGTCGGTGCTCATGATTAAAGGCTACTGTATTAGTCTCCTAAAAATTACTATCAAGATCACATATATTGATGGTCGTCGATAATACACACAGCGGCCCAATACTCGACGAAGTAGTGTGTGATGGGATGGCAGCACGTTGTGGTGGCGTAGCGAAGCTTATAAGTGCCTGATCCTTCTCGACAGCCAAGATCCTGCGGAGAGCCATCGTCAGAGAAGAAAAAAATAACAAAGAAGTTTGGAAGATGATAGTACAATAGATTCTTTCTGTCTCTCCTTGTAGCCATTTATAAGCAATTGAAGCTGAAACGGCATGCCGCTTCCCTAGGGGCATATTTCGGGAAAGATAAAACACAAAAGATTTGAAATCACAAATAAATTGCCACGTGTCTCGCAGAAAAGACTAGACATTGAATCAGTCAGATTTTGGCGCTATCCACTAGAACCAATGAAGTTTGGGCACTTATTTGTATCAACAATCACACAACAAAATTAAAAAAGGTGCCAGAAATAAGATAAAACAAACTTTCTTTCATAGAGGACAGGCCGCTATAGATAAGTTGGCACCATAGCCATTCAGAGAAAGAGAGATAAATGAGGCGCCTTCATATTTCATTATTTCTTCTTCTCGTTAACATCAGTCTGACGAAGGGCAGCGGCCAACTCTCCCATGTTATGGATCCTCGAAAGGTGCATCAAATGATGGAATCCTTCTCTCTGTTGCGAATTGCCACACTCTTTAGAGGAAGACGATGGCCTACCACCTGAGTGATCGAAGACTTCTGGAGTCAGACCAAAGCAGTCTGGAAGATTCTCCATCCTCAAAGACGGGTCAGCCTCCAATAAGTAAGCCGTAGGCGCAGTATTAGGCTTCTCCTCAGGAGCCTTGCCGTCGACGTCGGTGCATGTCTCTTTCTTCATGTTTCCTTTGAATGCCATGAGGGTAAACAAGCTTGAAGGCTGTACAAAAGTTCCTTCTCATATATACATAGTCGAAACCAATCCCGTCGACGCCTCACATTCCTCATGAAAAGCCGAGCATCATTAATAAAAGCTTAAAAGGAGGAAGAAGAAGTATCATTTTGGAAAAAAGCACCTCTACATGAATAGGTTCATCATCGAAAATGAGCCAAGCATTTAATGTGCACCGTCATTTAAGGTATTCAAACGTTTGGGTGCCCAAGTTTGAAACGTTTGAAGGGGGTCTAGTAGGCGCTCAAAATATATGTATCTCTTAGGCACCTAATACTCTTAGGCGCCTGTAACGACCCGCTCCGCCCTAGCGGAACGCCGATTCAAACGACAAGTACAACGACTCAAACGAGCTGTCGACGCGAAGAGTTGGCATCGACTTGATAAAGAATCGATGCAAGGCTTACATTGGCCCGTTAAGATGAATCCAGACCTAGACATTCAAAGGCGCGCTCGGAGTATCGCTTGGCCGATGCGAACATCGCTAAGGTGGGTGGCTCCGATGAACCCGTCTTTACTTAGCCTAGACACATAATAATACGTACACTATTGATAGAATCGCGAGGCGATAACACTGCACATGCTAATAAATGAATGACTCAACGCACCTAGCTAAGGGAATAATCCTATCTTGCATGCTTGTATAGAATATGGAAAGGAACATAGAAAAATGTGAGAACTCTCGTACCGCGCTCCACGCTCGTGCTACGGCACAAGCTTACGTTCAAGTCCCTTACGCGTTCAATAATGAAACAATGAATGGGTTACAACAATAAAACGAAGACTATCGACATAATCGTTCCGAGTAGAGTATAGCAACATTGAAAGACTTCGGGACCGATGGATCGCCAAGGCGACTCCCTCACGGGGAGTTGCATAATGTATGAATGAATGAATGAATACGTGAAAAATGAATGAACGAACGAACAAGTGAAAGAAAGAAATGAAAGAGTGAATAAGAGATAAGACATGAAAGATGTTAGCGACAGGTATGACGGGCATGTGCAACGGGGCTCGCTACCCGCGCTGCACGGACGCCAGCCTGGTCGATAACGCATTATGGCTAAAGACAGCCGTTAAGTTAAATGACAAGTCAATACTAAATGGTCGTGGACAAATGGCACGGGCGATGGGGGAGAATACCGTGGCCGTCATGAGGAAGGATTCTGCGGCACGGGCGATGGGAAAAATACCGTGGCCGGCCTAGACGAAATCAGACATAGGGCTTATGGGCTGCTTTGAGTGGGGGCTAGGCCACTCAAAGCGACGTAATGTCAGGCATTTAAAGAGACTATCAAGGTGTACCAGCCATCACGCTTCGATAGGTGAGAATGCCCACCTGAACATGCTGGAAATGTAACATCCTGAACATGCTTGAAATGTAACGTCCTGAACATGCTAGAAATGTAACATCCTGAACATGCTTGAAATGCAACGTCCTGAACATGCTTGAAATGTAACGTTCTGAACATGCTTGAAATATAACACTCTAAACATGCCCAAAATGTAACACTCCTGAACATGCTTAAAATGTAACACTCTGAACATGCCTACGACGTGTTAGATAACGTGCCTACGACGTGCTAGAACATGCCCACGACTTGCTAGAACCTGAGGCAGGGACACGCCCTTAATATTGAATGTTTACATAAATCACGTTAAGTTATTACATGTGAATTGTTGACTAACTTGGTTTACTCTGGATAGGAAACGCCGGACGGTAAGTATGGGTAAGTCGTGCATGCATTTCCATGCGACACTTGAATTCGGCAACACGAGATAGGTTATGGAATATGTCATGAAACTGATCCTAAGGCAAGATTAGAAAGACAATAAATGATAGACGGTGCACAAAAGTAAATAGAACATGTTTGGTAATAATAGCATTATTGGCGAGCTAGTCTCCCCACCAGTGCATAACAATGTACTGATAACCCTACAGTCTGCTTGCAGGATGCAGGAAACGTCATCGGATATGGAGCTTCCCTCGAACGTGCTAAGGCGCGGAGCTATCTCTGAAGCCTTGGAGCGTTACAAGGGGCTGGAACACCATATACAGGACATAATGTATCGAAACATCGTCATGAATCATTCCATGTTGTAAGCCATTTGGCACGCCTTTTATGTTTCAAAGAGAGAGAGAGAGCGTGAGAGACTTGTAAACTCGGCCTAGCGCCGCTTGTAAACTTCTTGAATATCAATAAAGAGTTTGAATCCGCTTCTACTTGTGTTCATTTACTTTTTGCTGCACATGGGGACACTCTGTGCGACTCAGTGGCCTAGCTCAAATCGGCCGTTTCTGGACTTGGCCTTGCACGGGCGCAACCTAGGCCCGTGCGACATCACGCCTTAGCGAGGACGATCGCTCCTACGGGAGCGGGGCGTGACAGCGCCCCCTTGACTCTTAGGTGCCTAACTCTCTTAGGCGCCCATTGTTTCTTAAGAGTTCTGCTCTCCTAAGCTCCTTATACATCCAGGCGCCCATCTCTCTGAGGTGCCCTGACCCAATTAGGCACCTACTACTACTAGGTGCTCAACTTTTCAATGCACCTACTTCCTTGGGCTCATTTCTCAAAGTATTCAGTTTCCTGCTGATGTATTAATCTGCCATGCATACTGAATGTGGTGCACTACTCTGAGTTCTCTGAAGAACGTGTCCATCACTTGGCCACGACCACGCATCTATTCCGTATAGGCACCACATGTCA
Source organism: Iris pallida (assembly GCA_029216955.1). Taxonomy (NCBI): domain Eukaryota; kingdom Viridiplantae; phylum Streptophyta; class Magnoliopsida; order Asparagales; family Iridaceae; genus Iris; species Iris pallida. The sequence continues at coordinate 15,395,323 of JANAVB010001997.1, forward strand.
AAGGCACCCCTGCTTAAAAATGGCACCCAATGGCTTAGGTGCCTATCCAGAAAAAAGATGCCTACTTTGAACAATTGCCAGGTGGTTATCTCTTGGCTCTATAAATAGAGCTCCACTCCCCCAACATACGGAGAGAGAGAGAGAGAAGGGGTATAGTTTGAGCACTCATCGCACTTCCATCTTCTGTAATTATTAATTCTCAAGAGAAAGTTCTTCAACCGTTAATCGAAGCCGAAGTTCTATCGATAATTATATACGGATGAGCTGTACAGAAGATTCCTTTCGACAGAAGCTCCGAGGCACAGTGACAAACTTACTTCCATCCATAATTGCCTCGTCAAAGGGACAAAGCGGTCGTCAATCAGACCGGACTCCTACAGTTGTGCTTCTCCAGAATTCATTGTACTTGTGTACGATTCTTTAAAGTTTGTAATAAAAAACACTTTTGTTTTTTGTAAACAAATATAGCTTCTTGTAGAAATCTGATGTCCAATACTGCTCCATAAAATCATAAATAGATTTCTCCAAACTAAATCTGATGCATTGGATTGCATGGCTGTATGGGAATCTATATACCTTCTATCTACGACAACTACAATTCCAATCAAAAAGATTCACTAGGTGGGAGGAAGTATTTGCCATCACCTCAAACTCAAAATCACCAAACCGATATATCTTATAAGATACACCATCATCTGTAAAGTGCTTCAGTATATTCTCGCCGCAATAGAATCAATTTGCGATTGAAATCAATTGCATCCTTGTGGCGATCCGAAATCATCTTTGTTACGCCCCAGAACCAGAATACTGGAGAGTGGAAGAATGACTCAGCCAGCTACATATTACGGGTAGATGAATACCGTATAATACGATCAACGTTGTCTAAAAGACGAGGGGGTGCATACTATTTGTAAGTCTCACTATGGTCACTTCACATCTATTATCTCAATCATTCAAGCAAGAAACAGTAATAGAGAACATGTGAGATAAAGCAGTAAGGCATCCCAAACGTTCAGTCAAATATTCTTGATATCTGGCATTATAAAACATAGCCAGATAATGTAGCAAAGTATACATAATTGTTATCAGCTGCAGTCTGACTTAATTACAATTATGTAAGGGTAAGTACAAGATAATCCGACTAACATGTCGGTGCCAAACGGCAAGGTATAAAGTAAATAACAAAATGAGCGGGGAAGTAAGGAACCCACTCGAGTCCTCCTACGATCATCCCTCTAGTATTGACCATCTTGGAGGTGGAAGTAAGCTGAGTCCTCGGGGACCGGCTCTAAATCTGGCCATGCATAACCAGAGAGGTTAGACCTCTAATAGCAAGTACCGCAAGGAAGCATGAATTATGGAATAAAACTAGTAATAAGAAATAGGATACATAGATCTCTGCTTGCTACTGGGATTCACATCACATTATGACACTTCGAACCAACTTCCTAACCAAACAAGGACAGAAGTTAGCCCGTCATGTCTTGATATTCTGATCGTCTCAGTTAGTTGACAGAGTAGGTACAGTACACAAACAATTCAACTTAAACGGCCATTCAACCACTATAGCTTGTTACTATGAGTTCTAAGTTATCCTGGAAGTATGTAATAAGGATTCCTCAGTTCTTACTATGTGCAAGCAAGGCTAGTCTGTCCAGTCAATCATTTGCGCCAATCATGTATTAGACGAGTCCCAGCGGGACGCCCGTCGCTAATTATACCATGTACAATAAATAATATGAGCAGATACCGCTCCCTGCCCGTGTGGCAGATTTACAGTATCTGTGGGAACCAGCCGGCCTGTCGGGCACTTAATAGTCCCAAAGAGGGCTGCCATGTAAGAATTCGGGAATCCATTCTCTCTATGCAATTATTATTTTATTTAACTTAGTAACCTATATGTTAAGTAAAATCCCATACCGTGGATCATGGTCATTCCGTATGAATACTTCCGTACAAAGTACGATATGCCCAACTCTACAACAATACCCGTACGGCTATGTTGTAGGTCTTACATAGCGTAATGCAATAATCAAAACTAACTACGAAATAATCATGCCTTGACCATAAAGTACACATGCTGCTTTGTGGAAGAATAAATAAATTGAAGCCTGCACATGCCTGTATGCGGATATTCGGGATTAGCCAATCGATTTCAATAGTTCATAGTTTAATATGAACGTTTCTCATTCATTCAATTAAATAAGACGACTAGCCAGTCTCTTAGTTCTAACTAGGAATGCATGATCAACTATAAATCCAGATAATTAATAATTAATGCCAAGATAACAATCAATGTTAATTAATGCCAACTTAATTAATTAATGTCAATCAATATCAATTTGGGACAAGAGTCAGCCAAAAAGGCATTAGGGTCAGAGTTCATGCGGCTCGTGAAACTCGAGTTTTATGCGGCTGGGTATGGATGGGTTACATGCGGCTGGACAAGGGTAATTCTATGCGGCCGGAACAGAATAGTCCTATATGGCCAATATTTGCAAAGCCTTATGCAGCTAGAAATAGGGGTCTCATGCGGCTATGGGTAACATGCGCTCATGCGGCCAGGGTAAATTTCATGCGGCTGGGGGATAGCAAACCCCATACGGCTCGAAAAAACATGCGCCCATGCGGCCAGGGGAAATTTCATGCGGCTGGGGGATAGCAAGCCCCATGCGGCTCGGAAAGACATGCGCCCATGCGGCTAGGTAGGGTTCGAGTCCTTATGCAGCTCAGAATTGCATGAGCGTATGCGGCAGAGAGAAGTCAAGCGCTTATGCGTTCGAAAGAGACAGCGCTCATGCGGTCGAACGAAATTGGTCCTATGCGGCAGAGAAAATGTCAACCTATATGTTGCTCGAAATTGTAAATCTCATACGACTGAAACTACTTAATCAATATGCGTCTTGGGAGCTCATACACTCATGTGGCTCAGAAAGTCTTGTCGCATGAAAGAGTCATGCGGTCAATCACTGTACTTCTTATCCACTATTCCGAGAAGAAGAACCATGAAGACCTTACTTCCGTGCTCCATAAATCCTTCATTTCCAAGCCCAAATCTGAACTTCCAGGGGTCAAAATGGGGTAGAACAAAATTTTCTACAACATGGAACCATCAAACCTTGAAAAATAACAAAGTTACTAGATCAAAATCCAAAAAATCTGAAAATAGAATAAACTTAGATCTACATAAAATGAGCCGTAAAAATTGAAAATGCTAAAGTATCTAAAAATCTTGAGAGGAATACAATAAAACAACAAAAATGGAGATCCATCAAGAAGCAAGTTGGCACTTGCCTAGGCGGCTGGTAGGTAGGAAGAGTTATGAAAAAGAAGAAGAGTAAGAAGAGTAATGGTGAAGTAAATGAAGAGAGAGAAAGGTGATGGGTTTTAAATGAAGGGGTGGTGGTAGGTGGGGGTTTGTTTCGGTTCATGATGAACCAACATAATTAAAACCAATCCAAGCCGAACCCAAAGCAAGACTAAAGCAGGGTATAAAAGCAGAAAGTAAAATACAAAAATAAAATTACAGGAAATTAATTAACATAAAATTAAAGGGGTTTAAATACAGAATAATATATGATAAATATTAAATAAATATGTATTCTGGGAACGGAAAGTGACATCTCTACCCTCCTTAGAAAAATTCTGTCCTCGGAATTTCAAATCCAAGCATGATAGGAACATCAAAGCTAAACTAATCTAAGCATAAGCAATTGAGTAAGCAATCATTTCACAATGTCAGGTAGCAAATAACGTATCTATGTTTAACCATTGACGACACCAAGCAATTTTATTCATAAGGTGACAAGCATGAGGAGTTAAGACAATCGAGGTATACAGAAAGAGATATACCATGTAAGTCAAACAGGTATGGATACCGTGATCGGATATCATCCTCACGATCCCACTTTGACTTCCCTAAAGGGTGATGACCCCAAGAAACCCGGACAAGGCTAATTGTTCGGTTCTTTAGTATCTTCTCTTTTCAGTCCAAAATGGACACCGGCTGCTCCTCGTAAGACAAGTTGGTACCAACAACCAGCTCAGAATGATCAAGGATATGGCTTGGGTCCGATACATACCTTCACAAGTGAGATACATGAAATACGTCATGCACCTCTCGTAACGAAGGTGGAAGGGATAAACGATAAGCAACATCGCCTATCCTATCAAGGATAATAAATGGGCCCACGTACCGCAGACTCAACTTCCTACGAGCGCCAAACCTAATGACCCCACAGGTAGGTGAGATCCACAAGAACACGTGGTCCCCAACAGAAAACTCTAGCGGCCGATGATGCTGGTTCGCCTAATGACGATGCCGATCTTGCGCAACTCGAAGTCGCTCTCTAATTCCTTTAACAAATTCAACTATTTGAACAATCATTTTTGGGCCTAGCATCTTTCTCTCCCCGATATCATCCCATGCTAGTGGCGACCTACACTTCTTACCATATAGAGCTTTGAATGGCACCATCTGGATACTGGCTTGATAACTGTTGTTGTATGAGAACTCGACTAAGTATAGGTGGCTCTCCCAAGACCCTCTAAAATCCAGAGTGCAAGCTCGTAACATATCCTCTAAAGTCTGAATTATTCTTTCTGATTGCCCGTCCATCTGTGGATGGTAGGCCATGCTAAATCTTAACTTGGTACCCAGATTATGATGTAAACTCTTCCAAAAATATGATATAAAGCGGATATCTCTGTCTGACACAATACTGACAGGGACTCCATGCTGCCTGACTATCTGTTGCATATACAACTCTGCCAATTTTTTTGTAGATTGTCCTACTCTGAAAAGAAGAAAGTGTGCTACCTTTGTAAGCCGATCGACTATTACCCAAATAGCATCTTTACCACTTGGCGATCTCGGTAAACCGGTCACAAAATTCATTGTAATATGTTCCCATTTTTATTCCGGAATAGGAAGCGGTTGCAATAATCCAGCTGGTCTCTGCTGTTCTGCCTTTAATTGCTGACATACCAAGCAACGGAAAATAAATCTAGCTATCTCCCTCTTCATTCCGTTCCACCAGAAGTGCTGCTTGATATTTTGGTACATCTTGGTCCCACCAGGATGTATAGAATACTGAGAACTGTGATCTTCTGCCATAACCTCCTGTCTGATATATCCACTAGGCACACATAGACGTGATCCAAACCTAAGTTTACCATCTTTATGAATTCTTATCTCCTTCCTGAGTCCTGACTCACATTCTGCCCTAAGCTTCTGAATCCTTGGGTCCTGTGCCTGAGTTGCCTTGATCCTATCTACTAGGTCAGATTGAACCTGTAGACTCGCTAGAACTCCTATACCACTAGGAAGTATAACTTCGATGCCCATCTCCTGAAGGTCTTCTAAGATATGCTTCTGGGTTGTCAACATAAATGTGCCGTCTCTCCTGCTAAGAGCGTCTGCTACCACATTAGCCTTGCTTGGATGATACTGAAGCTCCACGTAATAATCCTTAATTAACTCCAACTATCTTCTCTGTCTCATGTTCAGTTCCTTCTGAGTAAAGATGTACTTCATACTTTTGTGGTCTGTGTACATGTCCACTCGATCACCATATAAGTAATGCCTCTATAGCTTCAAAGTAAACACTACTGCTGCCAACTCCAAGTCATGAGTTGGGTAATTCTTCTCGTGGTCTCGAAGTTGCCTAGACGCGTACGCTATCACATTTCCATACTACATAAGGACACATCCAAGTCCTCTACCTGACGTATCATAATAAACTGTAAAACCTGCGGATCCAACTGAAAAATATAAGAATAGGCACTGATATCAATTTCTGCTTCAAGTTCTCAAATGATGCCTGACATTCTGTCGACTAGACAGATGGCACGTCCTTTCGTGTCAAGCGGGTCATGGGTGCTGAAAGTCTTGCAAAGTCTGACACAAACCTTCTATAATATCTTGCCAATCCCAAGAAACTCTGCACATCAGCTACGGTCTTGGGTACTGGCCAACTCTCTACTGCTTCTACCTTCTTGGGATCCACTGCTACTCCAGCTTCTAATATGATGTGGCCCAAAAATGAGATATGATCTGTCCAGAACTCATACTTGCTGAGCTTGGCGTACAACTGGTTCTCTCTCAGAACTTGCAATACTTTCCTGAGTTGGTCTTCATACTAATCTTCACTAGCAGAGTATACGAGAATGTCGTCGAGAAATACTACGACAAACTGATCTAAGTATGGCATAAAGATGCGGTTCATCAAATCCATAAATATTGCTGGAGCATTGGTCAAACCAAACGATATTACCAAGAATTCATAATGCCTATACTTTGACCTGAATGCTGTCGTAGGAATATCTTCCTTCCGAACCCTCACTTGATGATAGCCTGAACGGAGATCTATCATGGAGAAAACTTTAGCTCTGCTCAACTGATCAAACAAGTCGTCGATCCTGGATAGTGGGTACTTATTCTTTACTGTTGTCGCGTTATGCTTCCTGTAATCAATGCACAATCTGGATGACCCATCCTTCTTCCCCACAAGTACCACCGGTGCTGTCCACGGTGATACGCTAGTTTGGATGAACTTCTTCTCCTTCAGTTCTTTTATGTGATAACATACCTTGGCCTGCTCTGAATCCTCCATTCTATAAACTCGATCTGAATTCGGTTTAGTTCCAGGTGCCAATTCTATACTGAACTCAATATCTCTAACCGGTGGTAGACCTGGAAGTTCTTCAAAAAATACGTCTAGAAACTCTTCAACTACCTTCGGGACTGGAACTTCTTCCATTGTCGCTACTACTCCCTGCTCTTGTTGAGTTGCCACTGATCTGACTAAGGTGAACCGCTTCATGCCTGGAATATCAAAAGATACACTCCTTCTATGACAATCTATTATCGTATGACTGTCTTTTAGCTAGTCCATGCCTAAGATAACGTCGAAATTTCCAACAGAAAATTCTATCAAGCTGGTGGGTAAGGAATGCCCGCAAACTATAATACTACATGCAAGAATAACTCTACTAACTCCTACGAGCCCACTACCAGTGAGTATATTCAACCTCCCTGGCAATACCTCGAACTCCATTCCTAGCCGTGTTGCAAATTGTGCAGATATAAATGAGTGTGATGCTCCCGAATCAAACAATGCTACTGCGGGATATGAGGCGATGAGAAAGTTACCTGCCACAACATCTCTCGATGCCAATGCCTCTTCTAAGGACAGAGTGAATGCCTGCCCTCGACCTCTTTGTTGGTTACCATGCTGTGGCCTAGCCTGGTGCTGCTGCTGGCCCCTTCCTTGGTGATGTTGGAGCGGTTTATGCTGGTGTTGCTGCATCGGTGGTCCTTGCTGCCGAAACATCTTAGCCTGCGACATTAACGGACGTTGTGCCAACGGCCTCACTGCTACCACTGGTCCTCGATACCTGCCTGCCCCTGGTGCTGACAGAGCAGAAAATTGTTGTCCTGGTCCTCCGGACCTTGAATTCATGGGACAGGTGGTAACCCGATGATCTGGATTTCTGCATATCAAACACAGCCCGTTCAATGTCCGGCACACATCTCTAGTGTGCCCTACCTTTCCACAATAAGTACAGCCCGCTTGGGGTTGCTGGTTCTTCCTTGGTTGTTGTTGCTGCTGCTGTCTGGGTGATGGTACTGGCCCTCGTATTGCTACATCGTGGTTGCGAATGCCAAGGGATGGTGCTGTTGCTCGGGGCGCTGCTCCTCCTCCTCCTTCAATCTGACTGTGGGATCTTTTCTGACCTCCAGTCCTTGCTCTAATCCTCTGAATGGTTATCTCATGCCTTCGGGTTGCTGTCAATACTTCATCAAAAATTTGGTAATTGTGCCCTTCTATCAATCGCAAGATCTCAAGATGAAACCCTTACTGGAACCTCATAGCCCTCTGGCTCTTTGTTGCTACCATCTAAGGGGCGAACCTACTCAATCTGCAGAACTCCGCTGCATAAGCATCTACCGTCTTGCCGAACTGCTTGAGGTTGATAAACTTTTGTTATAGCTCAAACTGCGCCACAACTCCATAGTACTTGGTCTTGAATCTTGCTGTAAAATCGTCCCAAGCAACAGGACGTCTGATGCCTACTTCCTCTGATTCCCACCAATCACGTGCGAGATCCTGAAGTAACAACTTTAGTAGATCCACACGTTCTTCTGCCGGCACCTTAGAGGCTGTCAAAATAGCCTCAATATCCTTAAGCCATGCATCTGCTGAGATGGCATCTTCCGTGCCCTCAAAACGGTGGGGGTTGTACTTGCAAAACCTGGCTGATGCTCCAGAATCTGTCCTCGCCCCTCTTTCCAAAGCCGTCTATAATCCTTGGTTAAGTAGTACACTCTGCTCTTACAACTGAGCGTGCATGTGCTGCTTGGGCTAACATTTGGTGTTGCTGAGTAGCCATCATCCCTCTCATGATCTCCAGAAGGGCCGGTGTGTCCACTTCCACAGGGGTGGGTGGAACTATTGGTGGTGTTGGAACCTCCGGATACTACGGTCTAGCTGTTGGTTCTACTATCACTTCTTCTTGGATAGTCTCTTGAGGTAGTACTGGTCCTTGTTGCTGATCAACATGGTCAGGTTGTCCATGCTGCCCTTGTTGTTGTTGCCCAGTCCTGACAAATGCGGACGAGGTACCCCTAAGAAAAGGGACAAGAGAACAATCAAACGGTCGGACAGAAAAGATCAATGAAGTCAAGGGATGCCGGAATGTCAAGCTAGAGTCGAGAGTAACGAATCATGAGATCAAGGGGGAACATATATGATTGAGACATCCTAAATACCCCAAAAGTCTGAAATCAGACCTGCATGGGCCACCACTAAAACCTTGTCATGCCCCAGAACCAGAATACTGGAGAGCGGGGGAATGACTCAGCCAGCTACGTATTATGGGTAGATGAATATCGTATAATACGATCAATGCTGTCTAAAAGACGAGGGGGTGCATACTATTTGTAAGTCTCACTATGGTCACTTTACATCTATTGTCTCATTCATTCAAGCAAAAAATAGTAATAGAGAACATGTGAGATAAAGCAGTAAGGCGTCCCAAACACTCAGTCAAATATTCTTGATATCTGGCATTACAAAACATAGCCAGATGATGTAGCAAAGTATACACAATTGTTATCAGCTGCAGTCTGACTTAATTACAATTATGTAAGGGTTAGTACAAGACAATCCTACTAACATGTCGGTGCCAAACGGTAAGGTATAAAGTAAATAACAAAACCAGCGGGGAAGTAAGGAACCCACTCGAGTCCTCCTGCGATCATCCCTCTAGTATTGACCATCTTGGAGGTGGAAGTAAGTTGAGTTCTCGGGGACCGGCTCTAAATCTGGCCATGCAAAACCAGAAAGGTTAGACCTCTAATAGCAAGTACCGCAAGGAAGCACGAATTAAGGAATAAAACTAATAATAAGAAATAGGATACATAGATCTCTGCTTGCTACTGGGATTCACATCACATCATGACACTTCGAACCAACTTTCCAACCAAACAAGGACAGAAGTTAGCCCGTCATGTCTTGATATTCTGATCGTCTCAGTTAGTTGACAGAGTAGGTAAAGTACACAAACAATTCAACTTAAACGGCCATTCAACCACTACGGCTTGCTACTGTGAGTTCCAAGTTATCCTGGAAGTATGTAATAAGGATTCCTCAGTTCTTACTATGTGCAAGCAAGGCTAGTCTGTCCAGTCAATTATTTGTGCCAATCATGTATTAGACGAGTCCTAGCGGGACGCCCGTCGCTAATTATACCATGTACAATAAATAATATGAGCAGATACCGCTCCATGCCGTGTGGCAGATCTACAATATCTGTGGGAACCAGCCGGCCTATCGGGCACTTAATAGTCCCGAAGAGGGCTGCCATGTTAGAACTCGGGAATCCATTCTCTCCATGCAATAATTATTTTATTTAACTTAGTAACCTATATGTTAAGTGAAATCCCATGCCGTGGATCATGGTCAATCCGTATGAGTACTTTCGTACAAAGTACGATATGTCCAACTCTACAACAATACCCGTGCGGCTATGTTGTAGGTCTTACATAGCGTAATACAACAATCAAAACTAGCTATGGAATAATCATGCCTTGACCAAAAAGTACACATGCTGATTTGTTGAAGAATAAATAAATTGAAGCCTGCACATGCCTGTATGCCGATATTCGGGATTAGCCAATCGATTTCAATAGTTCATAGTTTAATATGAACGTGTCTCATTCATTCAATTAAATAAGACGACTAGCTAGTCTCTTAGTTCCAACTAGGAACGCATGATCAATTATAAATCCAGATAATTAATAATTAATGCCAAGATAACAATCAATGTTAATTAATGCCAACTTAATTAATTAATGTCAATCAATATCAATTTGGGACAAGAGTCAGCCAAAAAGGCATTAGGGTCAGAGTTCATGCGGCTCGCGAAACTCGAGTTTTATGCGGCCGGGTATAGATGGGTTATATGCGGCTGGACAAGGGTCATTCCATGCGGTCGGAACAGAATAGTCCCATACGGCCAACATTTGCAAAGCCTTATACGGCTAGAAATAGGGGTCTCATGCGGCTATGGGTAACATGCGCCCATGCGGCCAGGGGAAATTTCATGCGGCTGGGGGATAGCAAGCTCCATGCGGCTCAGAAAGACATGTGCCCATACGGCCAGGGAAAATTTCATACGGCTGGGGGATAGCAAGTCCCATGCGGCTCGGAAAGACATACGCCCATGCGGCCAGGTAGGGTTCGAGTCCTTATGCGGCTCAGAATTACGTGAGCGTATGCGACAGAGAGAAGTCAAGCGCTTATGCATTCGAAAGAGACAGCGCTCATACGGTCGAACGAAATTGGTCCTATGCGACAGAGAAAATGTCAACCTATATGTTGCTCAAAATTGTAAATCTTATGCGGCTGAAACTACTTAATCAATATGCGGCTTGGGAGCTCGTACACTCATGCAGCTCAGAAAGTCTTGCCGCATGAAAGAGTCATGTGGTCAAGCACTGTACTTCTTCTCCACTATTTCGAGAAGAAGAACCATGAAGACCTTGCTTCCGTGCTCCATAAATCCTTCATTTCCAAGCCCAAATCTGAACTTCCAGGGGTCAAAATGGGGTAGAAGGAAATTCTCTACAACATGGAACCATCAAAACTTGAAAAATAATAAAGTTACTAGATCAAAATCCAAGAAATCCAAAAATGCAATAAACTTAGATCTACATGAAATGAGCCGTGAAAATTGAAAATGCTAAGTGCTAAAGTATCTAAAAATCTTGAGAGGAAGACAATGAAACAACAAAAATGGAGATCCATCAAGAAGCAAGTTGGCACTTGCCTAGGCGGCTGGTAGGTAGAAAGAGTTATGAGGAAGAAGAAGAGTAAGAAGAGTAATGGTGAAGTAAATAAAGAGAGAGAAAGGGGATAGGTTTTAAATGAAGGGGTGGTGGTAGGTGGAGGTTTGTTTCGGTTCATGATGAACCAACATAATTAAAACCAATCCAAGCCGAACCCAAAGTAAAACTAAAGCAGAGTATAAAAGCAGAAAGTAAAATACAGAAATAAAATTGCAGAAAATTAATTAACATAAAATTAAAGGGGTTTAAATACAGAATAATACATGATAAATATTAAATAAATACATATTCTGGGAACGGGAAGTGACAATCTTCATCATCCTCACTCGAATAACGTTTACAAGTGCTGAAATATGCATTTTCTTCTTAGCCTTTATCCATGCATTGTATGACTCCGCACAACTAGAAGCTATCTCACTGTATCTACATCCGAGGAAGAATGCATTTGACCAATGTTCAAGTTTTTGTTTATCCATCCAAGTCACAACTTTACCACATTTCAAATCATAAATCTTCTTAACTGCTTATTTATACCCACCTTTATAAAAAAAAGGAAGTCAAGGCACAAGCAGATAAAAAAGGGACCATTCTTCGTGTTAAAATCACGGAGAGCAGACATTCTCCGTTCAAAAATAACGGAGAATGGTTATTCGTCGTGCTACGCACTACGGAGAACGGACATTCCCCGTGAGAATTACATGGAGAATTGTCATTTTTTGTGTTAAAAGAACAGGAAATGCTCAGAACAACTGTATATATCGGTCTGATTTACAAACATGGTATTAGAGCATATACTGCTTGCCTCCAAGCTTTAAGTACAAGCGGATACACTCTTTCATTTCCTTTCTCCTTCAGCAGTATGTTATTCTTCATGTGATGATAGCAATAGCTATGGTAAGCAGTAGGGAACACTTTAGGAACTTCAGAAACTAAACCGGTGCCTTGATCTGAAAGAAAGACCATATGCCTACTACATCCAACAATATTTATGAGATTTTTAAGGAACCATTCCCAATTGTTGCCATCTTCGCCCGCGACTATACCGTAGGCAAGAGGGTAAAACTATTGGTTACCATTCTTCGCTGTAGCAGACATCAAACAGTCTTTAAACCTGCCTATAAGGAAAGTCGCATCCAAATATAGCATCGAGCGACAGTATTGAAGCCTTTAACGCAAGCCCCATATGAAAGAAAAAGCCGTTGAAACCTCATTGTTGTATCATCTTTTGAAAAGTCGATAACGGAACCAGGATTGATTTCCTTTACCTTGTCAACATACCAACACAAGTCGCTGTAACCTCTAACATCATCTCAGTACATTTCTTGGTGCACCAGCCTAATATCGTGGTATGCATGTCCGTAAGTAAGAGATAAACTGTAGTCAACCTTGAATTCGTAGACATCTGATTTTGCCGACTTTTTAGGATCCATCTGAACAATTTCACTAACCAAACTTTTCATAAACTTTTACTACAAAATACAGGCAAATAGCGACTAAATTATTAGCGACGGATAACTCAGTCGCCTATTAGCGACTGAAAGACGACTGATAGGCGAGGACGTAGTTTATTAAAATATGTCATAACTTTAGAGACTAACTAGTGACATGATAGCGAAGGATAATGTCTAACGACGTACAAGCGATGGCAGAATTCGTCTTTACATTTCTGTAAAAATCGAAAGAGAGGGTTTTATTTTCATTCTGAAAATTTTTAACAAAATTCTACTCTCTTCCCTGATCACCCGACCCCTCCGGTGACCCCCCCTCCGTCGACCCCCCCCCCCCGGAGACCCGCCCTCCGACGACCCCTCCCCCTTCAGGTACTCTTTTTTCCACATCTCCCTCTTATTTTTTCCTTAATTTTTGGATTTTTGTAATTTTTTGCTTATTATGGTTTCGATTATGGGCGAGGGGTTTCGACTAGGTTTCGATTAGGTTTTGACTAGGTTTTGATTAGGTTTCGACTAGGTTTCGATTAGGGGCGAGGGGTTTCCTATTTATCATTTCAAGGCTCCTTAAGAAAAAGGCCCAAAGTGGCAATACGCCTTCTACATATCTAGTTTAATTATAATGTTACCTCCCCTACCCGGGTGTTTGATGCAATTAACCATCTCATAGCAAGCATGATGCTATCCGTAATGGTTCTACCTCTAACAAAGCCACTCTCTCTATGGATATTATCTTCGAAAGAAGCCCCACCATCCAGTTGGCGATAGTCTTCGATATAAATTTTTTCAGAAATGTGCACATGCTCAATGGTCTGAAGTCATGAAAGGTGGAAGGGTGATCCAATTTTGGGATGAGAACCAGAGTAGCACAAGAAATAGCCTTAGGGTAGCTGAGTCCTTGGAAGAAAGCCACTGCGGCATCCAACACATCATGCTGAATAATGTCCCAACAACACCTATAGAAAGAGCCCATAAATCTAAGCGGGCTCACCACACTATCTTTGCTAAGATCCCAAGTCACACCTTTCAATTCATCCAACGTAAGGAGCATAGAAAGGGAGAGGGGGTCGATCGGTTGCTTCCCTACCGATCTCAGAAACATAAGGGATAAGTTCTTCGTTTTTGTTTGCTTGCTCCCCCGCCGCCTACTTCTCGTTCTATGTTTCAAAGTTCTCGAAGTACTTCGGGATCCATGTTGTTCCATATCACGTTCTAACTCGTTGGTACTAGATATTCATTCCTCCTCCGGGTGTATATATTCGTCGCTGGCTACCTCTGCAAGGATTGCTTTGGCAGCCGACTTGGACGAAGTGGCAGTTTTCTAAGCGGTCGCGCCGCTCCCATCTTATTGTGATCAACATCTCCTCCAATCTAGAACACTCTCCAGATCGACGCCGAGGAGCGGTTGTGACAATATGGATATTGATAATAAATTAGGAGTTTATCCCTACCATATACCATAGAAAATTTTAATGCAAAACTAGGTAGCGCTAAAATGCTTCTAGGAAAACATAGTTAGTAGATTTGAATGCAAATTTTAATACAAAACTGGATAGCACAAGGAAACATGTATTTATATATTTAAAAAATCATCATGTCATAGCTAGCTGGGAGTTTTTTCTTTCTTTCTTTTCATCCATATCGACATCAACGAATGGATTTAACAAGGTTGATTATTCGACATGTGAGGTTAACAACCATTTATAATATTTAATTAATTGTTCATTTAATTCAAATTGGTAGCGTGTCGGATTCTTCTAGGTATATATAGCTTCTCCAAGAACAAAGTGACGATGATTGTAAAGCAAAATAGAGTATGTTTGCTCCATAGTTATTTAAGGGTCTCGTTATCGGAATAACACTCTAGAATTCCCTTCCTTTGAAGTCACATATGCGATCGGGTTGACAGCCTATAGGTTAAAAAAGTGTAAAAAATTAGATTGTATCATGTGTCAGGGTGTTTGTGTGTGTGTCTAGGAGTCGAGTTGGGACTGAGTATAAGGCTCAGGGGATAGAATATGTATGAGGGCTTATCCAGGGACAGAGTTTTAGTAATATAGGATGTCGACCCGCCCTCCGGCGACCCCCCTTCATAGGACCTATACGAGTATAGATGTAGCAGCAGCAGAAAACTTGCATGCTGTGTTTTAGGTACACTTTTATGTTAAGTTTGGGTAGGGGTGTAAATGTAGGATTGGAAATTCACATAGTTTAATAATGGTTGAGTCTCAGACAGGAAGGGAATGTGTATGTATTAGTAGTTAGGTTTTATGTATCGGAAACATATGTATATCTTGGTTACAAATAGCAAGTATTAAGTATACAGAATTGAAAATATGTGTATTACATATACATTTTTAGATTTGCCTATGGTGGGAGGCAGAAGTGGACGTGTACGTGATTCAGATTTGCCTATGGAGGAAGGCAGACGTGGACGTTTGTAGCATGGGTCTGGATCACATCCGGCTCGTTTAGAGCATCCAAGCCATCCACCTGTCGATGAGGACGAGTTTCTAGATGTTCATGATGGGTTATCTTCGGGCGCGGCCCGTTCATCGGTCGGGAGAGATACTCCTTTGGCCAATACTCCGATGACTACTCCTACGACCACTCTGGCCGCTTCTACCCCTACGGCCGCTCCCATTGCGGCCAATCTCTATCCAAACTTGGTGGTCGAGCGCGGAGTCTACAGATGATGCATAGGAGATGCTCCGACATTGCAGAAACGCCGAGCCGACGTCCATCTTTCAGAACTGTGGGCTGATGGAAAGACGTAAGTATATGTATTTTAGTTTATTGTAAATTCATATATTTATTCATATATTCATCATAGTAGCTGATGCCGTACATTGTTTTCTTATCTCAAGTTTTTTTCGATCCGTGCCGGGCGAGATCTAGGCGACTTGATTCGCCGTAATTTCCATAGGCCGTACCTGAACTTCGGTGACATCCCAGCATTGATGCGGTTCATTTGGCTTAACACACTGAGGGTATTGTAACTTCACCTCTCAAATTTTATAGCAAATCATATAATTCCTGAATTATTTTCTTGATTTGATTATTTTTATTCCATAGACTTTATTTATTTTAGCCATTAGTTGGGCTTTCTCAATTAACTAAGTGATTAATTGGGTTGTAGCTTTAGCCATTCCAGGAAGCCCATTAGGCCATTCCAGGAATCTATTTTTCCCTGAGGAGAAACCCTTTCTCCATTCTTCTATAAACGACCAGCACATCCATGTGCTTTTCTAAACCGAATTTCTTCTCTCTCCAAATTATTGTTTCCCTCCCATTTCCTTCTGTTTCAATTGGAGGAGGACTCGACTGAACCCGAAATTCAAAAATTGAATTCTCCTTCTAACAAACTTCCACTGTAGCTGTAACACCCAGTTTTCCAAATGAGGGTATTTTGGTCATTTTTAAAATTTTAGAATTTAATTTGAATTATTATTATTATTTATAATTATTGTGATTTTTGAGTGATTTTTAGAATAATTGTTTTTGGTGTTTAGAGACTTTGACTTAAGTTGACCTTGTAAACTAACCTAGTGGCTAACCTAGGTCTTGACTTTGTGATTAGGATTTGAAAACCTAGGATGACTTAAGTTCATTAGGATGAACCCATTGGAATTAATTTGGTAAAATTAGGAGTTAGTTTCATATGGAAATGGCTTGTGAAGTCACAAGTCATTTTATGACTAATAGGCTTAAAGCCCATAGGCCCACCAAGTAGCTAACCCTAATTCTAATCAGCCCATGGCTGGACAAATGATCCTCCCCATCCTATTTAATCCCCTCCCAAAGTTAGGGCTAGCCTCCATTAGGAAATTTTACCAAGTTTTAGAAAGAGGTAATGTTCCATCTTCATAAATTCATATTAAATCCAAATTAGGTCCTTTATCCTTCAAACAAATTCCTATAGGCTCTAAATATTGTTCTCTTGCTGTTGGGATTGAATTTTGACAGGAAAGGAACAATTTGGAAGAGTTTTGGTAGGTTGAGAAATCCTTCTCTTTGAAGCATTTGGGAGTTTGAACACCTATAGGTATAATCCTCTCTAATTCATTATAAATTCTGTAAAAATCATTTCTAGGTTGCCCTAACCCTAGCCAAACTACAGGAATAGGGTTTCCCAAGTTTTTGTGTCGTTTCATGTCCATTCTGGACACATATCAGTGTGTATTACTGAGTGTTTGTTGAAATGCCCTAATGGGCATTTCGTGTGAGATTTTGAAATCTTTTTAAATAGAAAGCTAGATCTAGGTGTCGTCTAGGGTTCCCTTGTGTCGTGTGCTATTGTTTGTCCTGTTGTGTCATGGGGAGCACGGGACACGCGTGTGCGGACGTGTGCGTGCGGCACTGTAGCTCCCCTGCTACTCGGGGGCTACTACGCGCTGGACACGCGACGCCGACACGTAAAATTTGGCCTATGGTATGGGGTAACGACTGACACGAGGCTCGTCAAGTTTCACGAGTCCTCGTGTCGTGTCGGACACGATATTTGACGTGCACAGGGAAGGCTGTGTGCGTGCATGTGCAGTGTATGGTTGTTTATGTTAAAATGTATTTAAATGATTTTTAAATGCTGGTTAATGGTTATTTAGATCTTAAATATCATGTTTAGATTCCTGTTACATTAAGTGACACATTCGTTTGGGTTTTTGATTGATGTTGGGTTCGAAAATTGTAGGGACAGTGAAGAACACTGATACTACACTGACACTGTTTTGTTTCCAAGTTTCAAACTGTTAATTCCTATCTCCTGTTAATATTTCCTCATTTAAATTGAACCCACATGTCAGATAATATGCTAGGTAGGTAATTGCATTTGAATTTGGCTTGGGGATTTTGTTTATAGAAGTTTTGATAGTTAGTTGTTTCATTATGGGTGAACTGAGTTCCTGTGTAAGGAACAGGGATTAGGTAGCATTGTTCATTCACTGATTTAAATCCTAAATGTAGTTGTTTTGATTTGTTCCATGTTTCCCCTGTCATTTCACTGTTTTCTGTTAACTTAGTCTAATGGATTTGATTCATTCCATTTTTTCCTGTTATAACTGTTAGCTATTAACTGAAATGTTAAACCTGGGAATTGGTTGTAGGACTGTTCTGATTTTGGGTTGGTTAAGGAAATTCAAGATGGGAATTAGATTCCCTGTTAACTGGTAATTGGAAGTTGTGGTTGTATTTTGAACTTGAGTTAAATAGGGAGTTGGTTAACTAGTTGTACTGTCATGTGCTAATGTTAAATCTGGCAATGGCCTGGAACCATTGTATTAACCCCTGTTTCCTTCCTGCATTTAACTTCATTTACAAACTGGAATGTTAATCCAATTGTTCACTGATATTTTACCTGCAAACTGAAATATGAGAATCCATATGGGACATGCCATTGTGATGGAGAATATGAGTTTTCTTGATTTATTTCCTGGGTTTTACTGTTTTACAGTCAACAAGGGAATTGGTTTAAGTCATTGCCATTGTTCCCTGTTGTTCTGGGCATGAAGAGTTAAACCTGTGAACTAAATTCTTCCTGCATATAACCTGCACTATAAAACTGAATGGATAGCAATTGTTAACTGTCTATTAGACTACTGCATTGAATTCCTTTCCATTCTTCCTAATCAGTTAACTGTTGGGTTTTAAATTATAGAACCTGTTATCATTGGACTGAATTCTGGGTAGTTGTTGAAGTGTCCTGTTGCTATGTGAACCTGAGATACTTGGGCTTTGCATTGAACTGATTTCTTCCTACAAAATTGCCTTCACTGTAATAACTGATGTGGATTACCTTGTTATTTCATTTGATAACTAGTTAGCTGTTTTTGAACCTGGATATTCACCCTTGTATTAATCACTGTCATGCCCTCTCTAGTTACACACACCTTATACACATGTGTTTTTCTCCCCTCTCTCCCTACCTATGTATATATAATATATGCTTTGTGACAATTATAAGTTTCCTAATATGGGTATATGTATTTTGTATAGGTATTGTATGATATGGTGTTTGTAAAGATGTAGCTAGTAGGCTATAGGATAGATATATTAGTTTTATATATATATATATATATGAGTGTATGTGCCTATATATATATATTTAGATATATAGAGTAGGGGAATACCTTTAGATGCAAGGTATTATACATATATGTGTTATGTGTAGATAGCCTATGGGTATTGATTTGCTATAGAGGACGTCTTGGTAGTTGTGTTATGGTAGATTAGTCATGGTATAACCTAGAATAGTTGGTTAGACCTAGATTAGACTAGTTTTGACTTGGTTGACCTAGTTTGACTTCTAGGACTGACCAGAGTTGACCAAGAGTTGACTTTGGTCTAGATTGACCTAGATTCATGTAGAACGCATTGTAGTGCATCTTATTTCCATTCTGGACTTGTTGTGACTTGTGCTGTTCTAATAGGAGCCAGACACCACTCCTCGGACAGTATTTTCATCTCGGACTTTCAGTTAGCAGGCGAGTACATTCTCTGATCTTTTTATACTTACCTGGATTATATTCTTGCTCTAGATTACTCTACATGATGCTGACACGTATCTTCACGGATTAGTACTATATGGATCCCTTCCTGAGATGTTATCCCTTTACGGGTGCATCGGGTATTTCATGTTCATGTACTTTATCATGTGCATCAGGTACTCCTTGTACTCGTACTAGTTCATGTTTTTACATGTTTTCATGTGCTTTCACGTGCCTCATATACTACTCGTTACATGAGTTCACATATCTTAGTTGTATTCATGTGCTTATAACGTAACTTGAACGGATCCTTGTGTATTGATTAGGGCGGGGTGAGTAGAATTGGTTATGTAAACACTATCCCCAGTAGCTGTATAAATGTGCCTCTTTATTTGTATTCATGTGCCCCCAAGCCATTTACATAACCATTATGCTCTAAATCACGTAGCCACTTACAGTCTCTACTATCATGTATTTACTTTCTTTTCAGCACTTCCTGTATTTTACTCTATTGCATGATTTATACTCCTAACCTGCTATAAACTGTTTTTGAGAGATATGTGCTCGTTCCCGTCCTGACTGGACCTGTTGAAAATTTTACAGTGAATGATGAGGCTCTGGTGTCTATCCCTCTTGGTGCAGCATTAGACATCACTAGTGACTTGGACCTGCTAGCAGTTGGTGTTACTTTCATTAGTTTAGGATTATCTTACTATTTTGGGATTACTGTACTAGACTTTGAGATATTCTGAGATGTATTTATTTTAGTCACTTAGATTCTGAATTTGTATCTTTGTGATGTTACATTCCTGGATGTTATCTATCTTTATCTTTCTATCTCATTCCTGTTCTATCCTAGATGTGGTTGAGTTATATTGTGTTATGTCACCCCCATTCGGGGAGTATAACTGTATATTACCCTTATCTGTTAGATGTTATGACCTAGGACAGCGTTCTACCGCCGATGCTGCGGCGTAGGCTGGACGTACCCACGTCACGTGCCCTATTTCTAGGGTGCGGGTCGTGACACGTTTTTATTGGTGGCCCATGCAGGTCGAGTTTATGTAGTGGTATTCGAACTAGAGTATCACTACAGCCTGCAGTAGGATTAGAATATATTTTAAGGGTACTCAATCACGGTTAGGATTCCTTGAAAGATTCCTGGGACGACCCTTGAGAATCTTATTTAAACTTCAATTTGAATCATTTCCCCTTGTTTGTTCGCTCTCACTCCTTGATTATTGAATTTGATTTTGATGAATCGTTGTTGATTTTGATTTTCCTATCGAGATGAATTTTATAGCCTGAGTTACGATATTTTCTGATAACATATATTGACGGAAATACAGGGACGGTAAAACGTCTACATGATTATGGAACCTGTAGTTTATCGCAGCCATATTAGCTGGCGTGGCGGAAACATGGAGACCTGGCTTCGGATGTACGTATCTTGGTTATGAGATTTGGAATTTCTTGCAGCTATACTAGTCGGCATAGCGAGATTTCCAGACGACATGATTGTAGAGGTGCATACACTAGTTATGGAATCTATCGTTATTCGCAGCCTTGCTTACTGGCAGGGCGAGGACCCTGAGTAACATGATTTTGGACAGACGCATATGATTATCAGATTGTATCTTGAGAAGGTTTTAAACATATCATCTCTATCGTACCATTTTGTTGTATAAATTGTACCCATCATCAAATAACTTAGGAGTAGGAGTAGCTTAGCTATTATTATAAGATTGTGTAACTTCTTGCTATAATTTCTTCCTAATACAATGAATTGGTGAGTTTGCTAAACCTTGACTTAGATTGATGCTATAGCTCTGGTTTCAAATAGTTCATTCTTTAAACAGATAGGCAGAACGGATTTTATCATTATTTTCTCTTGCCATTATTTCTTGTCTTACCCCAATATATGTATATAGTGGACACAGATACTTGCCTGACACGTATGCATACTACACTTGTTTACCAACCTATCTAAATGCATGTTAATATGATTAATGTTAAGTTCTCAAATCCTAGTATTCTAATATAGTACAGTATCAGTGACTAGTTCTATGTTCTCCATATTAAATTCGTAATTTAAATTTAAATTTCATGTTATTAGTTGCTTACATCACTACACATGTATGTTATATACAGGGCTTTATTTCAAAAAAAAAAAATTGGTTGAGTTTTGTGTTGAATTGTCAAATCTGAGACTGTGTACATAGTAGACCCTTAACCTTGAATTCTAAGTGTTAGTTTAAATTATAGTTTTAAATTATAATGATTTGAGCCGTATACATTGCTGTGTGTAGGTATATAATGTTAGGTCTCATAACCCTTGCATGTTAAGTTGTGGTTGGGTACACATTGAGTTGATTTTTATGATAGAATTTCTCCAAAATTTTGAAAACTGAATACATGATAACATTTTTTTATTGCTTTCAAATGCGTAGTTCAATTTCAGATCTAATATGTAATGTTGAGCTAGCTGAATGATTGAACCCTTCATTTCAAGTCTTAACCCATGTGCACTTGACACTCTATACTAGTATTTACAACTGCCATAAAAACCTAACCTTCCATCTCTATGTTATGTTCATATAGCTATATATATATATATATATATATATATATATATATATATATATATATATATATATATATATATATATATATATATATATAGTTCTGTAAACATGTTATAATGTATGTAGATGCATAATTAAATCTTTACCTCTCTATACATATAGATATGCTGATATTATACGGTTAGCCATACATGTTAGGAGTAATAGCTTGTGCCTTGTAGATTGCCTAACTAATATGCCATGAATAGTGTAACTTGATAGCTATAGTTGAGACCCAAATCCTCCTATAACACCTTCATGTATATGCCACAAACCACTTGACCTTTACATAATGTTAGCTTTTCCCTCTAACACTCTCTCTTCTATATATATTAGATTGTGATTGGATTCAATGCTATTGACTTTCGTTCCTTAAACTTTTGGTTTTGATATTTTCTTAAATAGTACCCTTTATAGATGATTGGTAGTTGTCTTATTTTATTTCTTGATAAATACCAGTTTTACATATAGGATGGTAGACTGCTGTACAGCCTTATGATTGTTGTGTTTTATCCCTTCCAGTATGGCACCCATGACCCGAGCCTGTCGCCTGAGAGCAGCTGCAGCTACTGATAGTGTGCTTCCACCTCCTATTGCTCAGGAGATAGTAACCCCTCAGGCTGACCCAAGGGTAGTGGCACCTCCCGCCATCGAGGAGGTGTCAGCATCCTTACCAGAGAGTCTTCCTCCACCACCTGTTACTCAGGAGAGAGTGGCAGTCTCATCTGAGACCAAGAGTTCTTCCCCATCTCCTCCTATGCCTCCAGGAGCAGTACCCCATACCATACCCTCGGCAGGTTTATTTCCTGACGGAGCTCAGATATCCAGACTTCTCCAGGATGTGTTGGAGACACAGAGAGTTCAGACTGAGATCCTAAAGGAGCAGGGTCGTAGAATCCAACTGCTGTGGGATTTGGTACATTCAGGAGGGGAGCCTAGTTCTAAGAGGCCGAGGAGCAGTGTATACCCAGAGCCCCATGAGCACCCAGACTATCAGCCTAGACCAGCCTACCCAGTCCAGACTCCTGTTCAGCAGAGGCCAACTGAGAGAGTGCCTACCTGCACCTTCTGTAAGAAGCCTGGACATGTGTGGGACATCTATAGGAAGAGAAGAGGAGTGTGCCTGTTGTGTGGGTCAGCTGCACACAGACTGCGAGACTGTCCTGCTGTACTTATCTCAGCCAGGACTCCGCCTTCGGGAGGGAGTTCCAGCCATCAGACCTAGTTGGAGGTGAGTCCTTGACCTATATCTTAGCCAGTCTTTGAAAATTTATGCACTCTACCATATTGTTGTATGTTTTGATACCTTGTGATTGCCTAGTACTGTAGCATGTTGGTGTAACTTGATGAGACCCCAAACTGATACTACATGCCATGACCCCATAAGTTATATTTTCCAACTGAATGATTTAAATAGGTTCTGAGATTTTGATTGTGGGGGTTTGACCTAGGAGGGGTACGATCATTTTAATTTCGAGGACGAAATTTTTCTAAGGTGGGTAGGATTGTAACATCCAGTTTTCCAAATGAGGGTATTTTGGTCATTTTTGAAATTTTAGAATTTAATTTGAATTATTATTATTATTTATAATTATTGTGATTTTTGAGTGATTTTTAGAATAATTGTTTTTGGTGTTTAGAGACTTTGACTTAAGTTGACCTTGTAAACTAACCTAGTGGCTAACCTAGGTCTTGACTTTGTGATTAGGATTTGAAAACCTAGGATGACTTAAGTTCATGAGGATGAACCCATTGGAATTAATTTGGTGAAATTAGGAGTTAGTTTCATATGAAAATGGCTTGTGAAGTCACAAGTCATTTTATGACTAATAGGCTTAAAGCCCATAGGCCCACCAAGTAGCTAACCCTAATTCTAATCAGCCCATGGCTAGACAAATGATCCTCCCCATCCTATTTAATCCCCTCCCAAAGTTAGGGCTAGCCTCCATTAGGAAATTTCACCAAGTTTTAGAAAGAGGTAATGTTCCATCTTCATAAATTCATATTAAATCCAAATTAGGTCCTTTTTCCTTCAAACAAATTCCTATAGGCTCTAAATATTGTTCTCTTGCTGTTGGGATTGAATTTTGACAGGAAAGGAACAATTTGGAAGAGTTTTGGTGGGTTGAGAAATCCTTCTCTTTGAAGCTTTTGGGAGTTTGAACACCTATAGGTATAATCCTCTCTAATTCATTATAAATTCTGTAAAAATCATTTCTAGGTTGCCCTAACCCTAGCCAAACAACAGGAATAGGGTTTCCCAAGTTTTTGTGTCGTTTCGTGTCCATTCTGGACACATATCAGTGTGTATCACTAGGTGTTTGTTGAAATGCCCCAATGGGCATTTCGTGTGAGATTTTGAAATCTTTTTGAATAGAAAGCTAGATCTAGGTGTCATCTAGGGTTCCCTTGTGTCGTGTGCTATTGTTTGTGTCCTGTTGTGTCGTGGGGAGCACGGGACACGCGTATGCGGGCGTGTGCGCGCGGCACTGTAGCTCCCCTGCTACTCGGGGGCTACTGCGCGCTGGACATGCGACGCCGACACGTGAAATTTTGCCTGTGGCATGGGGTAACGACTGACACGAGGCTCGTCAAGTTTTACGAGTCCTCGTGTCGTGTCGGACACGATATTTGACGTACACGGGGAAGGCTGTGTGCGTGCATGTGCAGTGTGTGGTTGTTTATGTTAAAATATATTTAAATGATTTTTAAATGCTGGTTAATGGTTATTTAGATCTTAAATATCATGTTTAGATTCCTGTTACATTAAGTGACACATTCGTTTGGGTTTTTGATTGATGTTGGTTTCGAAAATTGTAGGGACAGTGAAGAACACTGATACTACACTGACACTGTTTTGTTTCCAAGTTTCAAACTGTTAATTCCTATCTCCTGTTAATATTTCCTCATTTAAATTGAACCCACATGTCAGATAATATGCTAGGTAGGTAATTGCATTTGAATTTGGCTTGGGGATTTTGTTTATAGAAGTTTTGACAGTTAGTTGTTTCATTATGGGTGAACTGAGTTCCTGTGTAAGGAACAGGGATTAGGTAGCATTGTTCATTCACTGATTTAAATCCTAAATATAGTTGTTTTGATTTGTTCCATGTTTCCCCTGTCATTTTACTGTTTTCTGTTAACTTAGTCTAATGGATTTGATTCATTCTATTTTTTCCTGTTATAACTGTTAGCTATTAACTGAAATGTTAAACCTGGGAATTGGTCGTAGGACTGTTCTGATTTTGGGTTGGTTAAGGAAATTCAAGATGGGAATTAGATTCCCTGTTAACTGGTAATTGGAAGTTGTGGTTGTATTTTGAACTTGAGTTAAATAGGGAGTTGGTTAACTAGTTGTACTGTCATGTGCTAATGTTAAATCTGGCAATGGCCTGGAACCATTGTATTAACCCCTGTTTCCTTCCTGCATTTAACTTCATTTACAAACTGGAATGTTAATCCAATTGTTCACTGATATTTTACCTACAAACTGAAATATGAGAATCCATATGGGACATGCCATTGTGATGGAGAATCTGAGTTTTCTTGATTTATTTCCTGGGTTTTACTGTTTTACAGTCAACAAGGGAATTGGTTTAAGTCATTGCCATTGTTCCTTGTTGTTCTGGGCATGAAGAGTTAAACCTGTGAACTAAATTCTTCCTGCATATTACCTGCACTATAAAACTGAATGGATAGCAATTGTTAACTGTCTATTAGACTACTGCATTGAATTCCTTTCCATTCTTCCTAATCAGTTAACTGTTGGGTTTTAAATTATAGAACCTGTTATCATTGGACTGAATTCTGGGTAGTTGTTGAAGTGTCCTGTTGCTATGTGAACCTGAGATACTTGGGCTTTGCATTGAACTGATTTCTTCCTGCAAAATTGCCTTCACTGTAATTACTGATGTGGATTACCTTGTTATTTTATTTGATAACTAGTTAGCTGTTTTTGAACCTGGATATTCACCCTTGTATTAATCACTGTCATGCCCTCTCTAGTTACACACACCTTATACACATGTGTTTTTCTCCCCTCTCTCCCTACCTATGTATATATAATATATGCTTTGTGACAATTATAAGTTTCCTAATATGGGTATATGTGTTTTGTATAGGTATTGTATGATATGGTGTTTGTAAATATGTAGCTAGTAGGCTATAGGATAGATATATTAGTTTTATATATATATATGAGTGTATGTGCCTATATATATATTTAGATAGATAGAGTAGGGGAATACCTTTAGATGCAAGGTATTATACATATATGTGTTATGTGTAGATAGCCTATGGGTATTGATTTGCTATAGAGGACGTCTTGGTAGTTGTGTTATGGTAGATTAGTCATGGTATAACCTAGAATAGTTGGTTAGACCTAGATTAGACTAGTTTTGACTTGGTTGACCTAGTTTGACTTCTAGGGCTGACCAGAGTTGACCAAGAGTTGACTTTGGTCTAGATTGACCTAGATTCATGTAGAACACATTGTAGTGCATCTTATTTCCATTCTGGACTTGTTGTGACTTGTGTTGTTCTAATAGGAGCCATATACCACTCCTCGGATAGTATTTTCATCTCGGACTTTCAGTTAGCAGGCGAGTACATTCTCTGATCTTTTCATACTTACCTGGATTATATTCTTGCTCTAGATTACTCTACATGATGCTGACACGTATCTTCACGGATTAGTACTATATGGATCCCTTCCTGAGATGTTATCCCTCTACGGGTGCATCGGGTATTTCATGTTCATGTACTTTATCATGTGCATCAGGTACTCCTTGTACTCGTACTAGTTCATGTTTTTACATGTTCTCATGTGCTTTCACGTGCCTTATGTACTACTCATTACATGAGTTCACGTATCTTAGTTGTATTCATGTGCTTATAACGTAACTTGAACGGATCCTTGTGTATTGATTGGGGCGGGGTGAGTAGAATTGGTTATGTGAACACTATCCCCAGTAGCTGTATAAATGTGCCTCTTTATTTGTATTCATGTGCCCCCAAGCCGTTTATATAACCATTATGCTCTAAATCACGTAGCCACTTACAGTCTCTACTATCTATATTTACTTTCAGTTACAAAATATCTCCTGTTTACTCGTACTTCCTTTTCAGCACTTCCTGTATTTTACTCTATTGCATGATTTATACTCCTAACCTACTATGAACTGTTTTTGAGAGATATGTGCTCGTTCCCGTCCTGACTGGACCTGTTGAAAATTTTACAGTGAATGATGAGGCTCTGGTGTCTATCCCTCTTGGTGCAGCGTTAGACATCACTAGTGACTTGGACCTGCTAGCAGTTGGTGTTACTTTCATTAGTTTAGGATTATCTTACTATTTTGGGATTACTATACTAGACTTTGAGATATTCTGAGATGTATTTATTTTAGTCACTTAGATTCTGGATTCGTATCTCTGTGATGTTACATTCATGGATGTTATCTATCTTTATCTTTCTATCTCATTCCTGTTCTATCCTAGATGTGGTTGAGTTATATTGTGTTATGTCACCCCCATTCGGGGAGTATAACTGTATATTACCCTTATCTGTTAGATGTTATGACCTAGGACAGCGTTCTACCGTCGATGTGCGGCGTAGGCTGGATGTACCTACGTCACGTGCCCTATTTCTAGGGTGCGGGTCGTGACAGTAGCATCATTCAGTAGCTATAAAAAACCCACAAATCCTCATTATTTCTCCAAATCACAATTTCCTCCCAAGCACCTTTTCTTCTCCTTCTTCTTTCCAGAGCTTATGATGATGGCAATGGCAGTAGGAGTAGCTGTTCACTGAAGAAGAAGAACGACGACGACGACGTTCCTGCAGCAGATCAGCATGATCTCCGGCGATCGACAGTGAGTATAGGCCGATCCTCCTTTATTTTCGATCGTTCGCATTTCCAGTTGTTGATCACAAATTTGTGTGATCAGTCTTTGAAATCGACTGTGATTGATCGAGTCTTCGTGCGGTGGAAAGACGATCTGCTCGTATCAATAATCAACCAATTCGAGTAAGTTCTAATTTCCTTCTCTCTGTTCGCTTTGAATTCAGTGTTAGAATTTAGTTATTGGCGTGGTCGGATGCAGAGGTATTCCTTGTTTTGATAATAGGAACGAGTGGATGGATCATGATTTGGTCGATGAGCTGAGGATTTGAAGGATTTGTGTCCTTGATCGAATTGTGAGTATAGAAATTATGTTTGAACTTGTTTTTCCAATTTATTTGGTTTAACGAATTCAATTGCTTATGACATTTCATCTAAACTCTGATACGTCGCAACTGTTTGATTAAATGTCTGATCAGAGTTTTCTACTCCCAAATCGATCTTCGGAACTCATTTTCGACTCATCGTTGCAGTATAATTGGAGATTTATATCTATCTATAGGTATGCATTATCTTGCCTTGCTTTCCGTTCAGTACAGTAATCGAACTACTAGTTATGAGAAGGTAGAGTATGGTTGTTCATGTTTGGGAAGGGAAGGCCAAACCGAATGCAGTAGCCGTTGAGTTTGAATTCTGTGGTAGCAAATTAATTCTGTATTGTAGTCGAGTGTGTGACTGAGGGTTAGGGGTATACAAGAAATAGTTTTATTGCAGTATTGTGATTTAGTCCATGAACTGGGCTTCATATCATTGCCCTGGGTTCAGAGGAATCTCAGTGAACATGAGATTTAATCTCAGTGAACATGGGAATTAATCTCAGTGAACATGAGATTTGATCTCAGTGAACATGAGGTGGAATCTCAGTGAACATGGGATTTGGTCTCGGTGAACATGAGATGGCACTCAAAATGAACCTGGAACCTCATATTCGATATGGTTGCTTATCTCTTGCCCTAGTCCATTGGGAAACAGAGAGTTAATCTCAGTTAGTCTGAGAGTAATCTCAGTTAGACTGGGAACATTTCCAGTGTAACCTGAGAGCATTTTCAGGGTAAACTAAGGTTAATCATCATTGTAATCTGAGATTGAGGGGTCTCAGTAAAATCTGAGAATGGTTGAGGCTAGAGAGCATGTCTTAGACTCTTTAGGATTTTCATAACAGTTGATTGTGATTCCTGCAAACTTGACAAACAGTGGGAATGTGGAAACAGTAGGATTTTGGCCTGTAAGCTATCAGAAAACCCTGTATAACAGTAGGATGTGGCATAACATTGCATAGCATTAATATGTAGGTTTTTGTATAATGATTGAATGACTTGAAACTTCATATGCAGTGTTTTGGTTCATTGATGAACCTGAAACTTCACATCAGTGTTTTGGTTCATTGATGAACCTGAGACTTCATATAAGTGTTTTGGTTCATTGGTGAACTTGGGATCTCATTACAGTTTGTGGCTCATTCATGCCCTGGTCCATTGGAACCCTGAGAATGACATCTCAGTGAAACCTGAGAATGGTGTCTCAGTTAAACCTGAGAGTAACTCAGTTGAACCTGAGAGATATCTCAGTTAAAAACTGAGAAATAATCTCAGTGTGAAATTGAGAACTTATCAATTTATTAGCCTGGACTTCAATTCAGTATTGGTCATGTATGTATCAGAGGCTTTAGGCACTGTCCTAGTAATTTAAGGAACTGGAGATTTCCTATAGCATGGTTTTGGTAGTTGTTGAAACCTGAGAATTAAATCTCAGTGCACTATTGCACTAAGAAAGAAGACTCTGTTTCAATTTAAGTCTTTTTGCTTAATGATAGACATTAGTGGGAAGAAGTCCTTGGTCATTCAATAAGCCTGCATCCTAAGTCTTGGTATAACTTATGTTAAAATTCTTCCTTTTACTCTAAGTTAGTTTCCACATGTATTGTTTAGAGTTACATTGTCAATTTCCTATAATATTTTCTTGGATAAATTTAGTAGTATAGCAATGTCATTTTTACGAAGTGAACCATATGTTTATAATCCTGCAACCCTTAGTGTTAAACATTGGTTAGTTATTACATCACATGTTAAAGCAAGATAATAATGTAATTGGTTAGTCAGTAATTATTAGAAGTTAACCAACTTGTACTCAATAAACCAGGAGGATATCCAGCTTCTTTGATTACCAGTACATTTCCGGAGCAAGGCAAGTACTCTTCTACGGTTTTGTACATTTACATTCCTGTACCCCTTCTTGTGACACGTCATGTCACGATATTCATGTACTCCTGTATTCCAGTATTCTTGCTCTTATACTTGTTAGTGTCGGGTGGGGAAATACACTAGCCATGTGACCAACCCCGGTTACTATATTCCTATACCTAGCTTAGGCCTCGCACTGTGCACGCGGGTCCTAAGTCATACCTTATTCATGTACTCCTGTACGTGTACTTACCCCAGCCGGTCACATGGACTAGATGTATTTCGATATTGTGTACTTGTCATGTCTGGTACTTCAGGTTTATAGTTCATTCCTGTACATTACATGTTCCTGTACTTTACATTCATGTACTATATTTCCTGTACTCATTTCCTGTACTATTTTCCTGTACTTTCATGTTCATTCCTGTATTTCATTTCTTGTACTCCTGTACTCTGTTCATGTCATGTTCATGTTTCATTACCTAGAACTGTACTTTGCTCCGCTCCTGAATAGGATATGTTGCAGGTGAGTTGGAGGCCCTGTGCGACACCTATTATGGACATGATGTTGCTATTATTGCTGAGCCAGCTGGAGCTGTGTTGGACTTAGAGGCTGTAGAAGCCTAGAGGTTGCCTTACCCCTTTACAGTTTTACTTTGTACTTGAGACTAGTAGACTCTACTTCTTATTCTGGTGGAATGTAATAATTTCTGATACTTGTACTTTACTCTGGATATGGGGACACATTTATAGATGCTGTGATTTTATACATGTTCATACTTATCTGGTTAGTTTACCCTAGCTTGGTACAGCTTACTTCATTGTGTCTAACAATGAAGGCTGGGCGTATCCGACTCGTGTCCGATTATTCGGGGGCAGGTCGTGACATGTTTTTAGTGGTGGCCCATGCAGGTCTATCCTAATGGTACCTAGGTTTTAGCGTACTATTGGGGGACTTGATTTATACTAGGGAAACTTGAATCACAGCATAAGGAAAATGGGTATATCGGGTACATATGGTTATTATACAAACATTTACATTTTTCTGGTAGGTTAGGTTTTTATCAATCACGAAGTTTTCTTTTTATGCAGGATGGTCGCCACTAGGAAGACCGCAGATCAGCCAGGAGTTGCAGGCGGTTCAGGAGTTGCAGTCAGCACTGGAGTTGCAGGTGGTTCCGAGCAGGCCGTACCGGACGTTCAGACAGATCCGCTTCCGCCAGCGCCTCCTATCTTTCCAGCACTGCCACCGACGATGATATTCGACGGCGCTCAGGTGATGGCGATGTTCCAGCAATTTATGGAGGCCCAGAACCACCAGGCTGCACAGTTCAGGGAGGCCCAGAATCAGCAGGCAGCGCAGTTCAGAGCGACTGTCGTTGATGCGCTTAGGACCAGAGAGCCGGCAGCTCCAGCACCAGCTCCAGCAGCAGTTCCAGCGCCACGAGGACCGAGACCGGGGACAGCCAAGGAGTACCAAAACCTTTGCCCGATGGACTTCTGGGGCGACGAGGGGATCATCTATGCAGATGAGTGGCTGGAGAATGCAGAGAGGACCTTGACCATGGCGAACATTCCAGAGGACCAGAAGGTGACAGTGGCTAG
Source organism: Iris pallida (assembly GCA_029216955.1). Lineage (NCBI taxonomy): Eukaryota > Viridiplantae > Streptophyta > Magnoliopsida > Asparagales > Iridaceae > Iris > Iris pallida. Next base: position 15,426,915 of record JANAVB010001997.1, read on the forward strand.
CATGCGACTCTTTGACTTGGCGATAGCTTGGTACCGGGAGGACCCCCAGTTGGCGGAGCCCCGGGTGTCTTGGACAGTTTTCAAAACACTGTTCAAGGAGAAATTCTTTCCAGAGGTGGAGCGTGATGAGTTGAGGATGCAGTTCGAGGCGCTGTAGCAGGGGACGATGACGGTGGCACAGTACACTTCAGAGTTCACGAGACTCAGCTGGTTTTCTGAGAACTTGATTAGAAAGCCAGAGGACAGGGCCTGGAGATTCAAGAAGGGTCTCACCAGGGAGCTGCGACATGCGGTGGCGATTAGCCAGGAGACTACCTACTCTAGCATCCTTAAGATCGCCCAGGCAGTTGAGAAGGAGGCAGACCCAAGGTTGAAGAGGGACCGAGACGTGGGCAGCAGCAGTTTCCAAACACCGACGAAGAGGGTCCAGACCCAGACTCAGACGAGACCCCAGCAGCCGGCACAATAGCAGCATCGACCAGCCAGAGCTCCTGCACATCAGCATCAGAGACAGCAGCAGGGGATTACTTGTACATTCTGCTATCGACCGGGACACCGCTTCGACGAATGCCGCAAGAGGCTCGGACTCTGCTTATTTTGCGGATCAGACGCACACCAGATGAGGGACTGCCCACAGGCTACGGCTAGACTGACTGAAGGACCGAGAGGAGCTGGAGGACCACCACCTGTACCATCCAGAGCTCTACCAGCTATACCACAGAGGGGGGACCAGCTTTACCCATTCAGCAGCAGCAGTTTGCACAGCGTCAGCAGAGGGGAGGACAGCAGCAGGGACGTGCTTACGTCATGGCGGCAGTTGAGAAGGATGAGGCAGTACCGGATGTGATCACAGGTTCTATACTTTTACATTCTTTTCCTGCCATTGCATTATTTGATTCTGGAGCCACACATAGCTTTGTATCATATGAGTTTCTGCATAGACACGGCTTCACACCCAAACCCACTAGGAGGAACTTTCGGATTATGACAGAAGGAGGGTTAGTGCCAGTGAACGAGATGGTGGAATGCCCAATCACTATTGCTGGTAGAGAGATTAGAGCTCGACTTCTAGTGATGCCACTGCCCGGATTCGATATAGACCTCGGCATCGACTGGATGAGCGTGCAGTTTGCCGTAATAGACTGCCACGAAGGGAAGGTGATCTTCAGTCCGCCAGGAGTTCCACCATTCGAGATCAGCCGACGAGTTGCAGAGAGGCCAGAGGGAGTCTACTTTGGAGCTATTGCAGAAGACCAGGAGTTGCCACATCCATTTATCACAGAGTTTCTCGACGTCTTCCCCGAGGAGCTGCCAGGATTGCCGCCAGATCGAGATGTGGAGTTCAGCATCGACCTATTGCCCGGATCAGCGCCGAAGTCCCAGCACTGTTACAAGATCAACCCGAAGGAAGCCGCAGAGTTGAAGGCGCAGATTGATGAGCTAGAGGGCAAGGGATTTATTCGATCCAGTGCTTCACCCTGGGGAGCACCGATACTTTTTGTGCCCAAGAAGGATGGGACGGTGAGGATGTACATTGACTACCGTGCACTCAACAACATCACCATCAAGAATAGATACCCTTTGCCACGGAATGATGAGCTGTTCGACCAGCTTAGTTGTCACCCTCATTTTTTGTATTTCCTGTATTTCATATTTGTACTCGTAATTTGATTTTGGCAAGTATTTTATTTTCTCGACTTGTGGATTTGGTTTCTCGTAAATGGGTTTTGGACCATGGCTTGGTTTTATTTTGTGGAGTTGGTTTGGTTCATCATGAGAGGAATACCTTAGCCTATTCTCCACCTCCATTCTACCACAACCCACCATCATAAATCTCCACCTACTTTTCTCTCTCCTCTTTATTTTTATTTACTTCTCCAACTTCTTCTTCTTCCTTCTTCCATACAACACCAACACCCATAGGCAAGTGCACCTTGCCACCACATGAGAACCACTTTTTATTTGTCCATTAGCTAGATTAGGCCATGGAGAACAACATTAGAACTTGACATTTTGTGATTTGGAGTTTCCATTGTTCTAGATCTAGGTTTTTACTATTTTCGGATTTGCATGATTTTGATCTATTTAACTTGGATTTTAGTTTGTTTTGATGCTTCCATGTGGAAGAGAATTCAATTTTACTCAAGTTAGAGCTTTGAAAATCTAAATTTCATTTTGATTTGATCAAGTTATGAAGTTTTAAACTTTGGAGTTCTTGGAGTCTTCTTCTCGGCCTGGAGAAGAAGACAGCAGCCTGCGCTCTTTGGCGCAGTGCTGGATTGTACATCCCCCTCGGCCAGCGCTCATTAGCGCAGCGCCGACCGCGCAGCTTGCCCCTTGGCGAACTGCGCTCAACCCGAGTACGCATGGATTCTTGCGCAGTCTGCTCATGCGCAATCTATCCCTGCGCACTCCACTCATGCGCAATCTGGCCCTGCGCCATCCATTCCTGCGCAACCTGATCCAGCGCAATCCATCTGCTGCGCACTTGGCACCCTGCGCAGTTGGTACCCTGCGCAGCTCACCCTGCGCACTTGGCACCCTGTGCAGTTGGTACCCTGCGCAGCTCACCCTGCGCATTTGGCACCCTGCACAGTTGGTACCCTGCGCAGCTCACCCTGCACACTTGGCACCCTGCGCAGTACATACCCTGCACAACCTACTTGTCTATGATGAATTTGTCATTTCTTGATCTTGGCTCTTCTATAGTCCTATTTTATATTAGTATTCTTGATTTTACTTAATATATTTGGAATGACTATTGTACATGGCTTGGTATGACATGGAACTAGCATAACACGATAGTGACCCGTAGTGGTGCACTCCTGACATGACCAACCTGACTTGATAGTGGCCCGCGGCGGCGCACTCCTGACTTGACTTGACTTGACTTGATAACTTAACTTGACCTGCCTTGACACCGTGGGTGGTTCTTTCTTGCTTGCTTGTTAAATCCACTTGTCCAGTTTTGCATCATGTCTAGTATGGGACTCCTGAGTACCACGGTCAGGAGTACCTACTAAAATGGATTAAGGCTAATAACCAGAATAATTCAGTAGTCATGAGAGATTTCCCCAGTTACAGGCAATCCCGTTATCCCGGCCGCAATTTTTGGGACTTGTAGCCTGCCGTCGAGTAGGGCACATTTCCAGCTCACCGTCGTGTGGGGCACATAATTATTTATACTGCTTAATGAATTCAAATCGCCTGGATAACCTGGATTAGCTGCAGGGCTTGTGGCTGGTGGAACATCTCATTGCATCTTGCTAGTAACTAGGATTGTGATAACCCTAGTTAGTTAATGTAGAAAGCCGTAGGCAATGATTGGCCGTGATTGCTTGGATGGAGTCTAGTCCAGTATAGTATTGTCTAGAAATGATTGATTGTAAGATTGTACCAGAGTGATTGAAGGATTGTCACTCCAGATTGTCACTATAATGATTGTCACTCCAGATTGTTACTTGGCCTGATTTCTTATATTTATCTTGCCGATAAATGGTGAGAAAAACTATGTTCCGTTCAGACGAAGGGTTACAACCCTGGTCCTTGTTTGGTTTACGGGTTGTAACCTGGCTATCTGAATAGTCCCATGGTTATCTCATCGTATATCATCCTGTCATGATTTTCCATATGTCCTGTCTTTTTAGTAATTCTATACAAGATTGTCTTTCATATTACCCATCATGTTTTTCTTAAATTACTGTCTTTTATTATGTAATTATATTATTGTGCTGATTGCTGGTTTTTTGTTCTTATTTCGTGGCCTCCTTTGTGGCACTTGCTCTTTCTGGGGTCTGACCCAGCTGGTTTTGTATGGCCAGATACGAGAGCAGCTCCAGAGGATCTACCTGTCTTCCAGCCCGATGGTGACAACCAGGCGTAACCAGGGCAACGAGTGGGTTTTCTATTTTGTTTCGCTCACTCTATTGTAAAAATTATTCTTTTGAGGCGTTTAGCCGACGAGCACCTGTTAGCTCGATGCACTCTTACTTACTGTCTGCCTACGGGCTGTAACATGATTGGCAACTCGAGGTTGATCATGTACGACTTAACTCTTGCTAGTCCTTACATTTTGTACGACTAGCTTCATGATCATCTGGATATGTAATGTTTGGGATGCCTTACAATTGTATATTTAGTGATCTGATATCTTGTAATTATTATTAGTTGGTTGAGATTGAGACAATAGGATAATTTATGACCTTAAGAGACTGATGGCTTGTAGATAAACCCTCATATATCTAGACAGCCGTGACCGTATGGTGAGATGGATTCCATTTCATCATACGTAGCTGGCTATGTCCGCCCCTGCTCTCCAGTATTCTGGTTCTGGGGCGTGATATGGTTTAAGTCGTAGCCCATACAGGTCTTGTCAATCAAGATATGTGGGGGTTTACCAGATAGATGTCTCAATCTGTACTCGCCTTTGATCTCCACTCGAATCTTCTTATCTCCTTGGATCCCTGATTTGATAACATGCTTGCATCATTGTTCTATCATGGTCCTTCCTTAATATCCCTGATGTTATTGCTTCAGTGGCATCATTCCTGTTGATCAGCCGTAAGGAGCTCAGCCAGCAGCCCAGCAATAGCAAGAAGATCAAGATCAGTCCTCATCGGCCGCCTCTCGAGCCATGCCTTCTGGAGGACCAGTGCCCCCAGTTCAGCCAGTCCAGCCAGTAGAGCCTGATGATGGCACTTTGGAAGGTCTCATTAGATCATTGTTAGCTTCTCAAGATCGCCGAGGTGATGCATTACACCAGGCAGTACAAGATGCTCTGAACAGAGGCGGTCATCCGAAAAATAGTGCAGCCAACAGTTTCAAGCGCCTGAATCCTCTATTCTTCGACGGCACCGAGGATGCCATTACCGCAGATGCTTGGCTCCAGGATACAGAAGTTATTCTAGAGGCCGCAAAGACTCCAGAAGACGAGAAGGTGGCGGTGGTGCGCCTACAGTTATTAGATCTAGCCCGCAACTGGTGGGCCATACAAGCGGTAGGATTGACAGCACATGTTCCCTGGGCAGTGTTTAGCGAAAGATTCCAGACCAAGTACTTCGACGTGGTGGCTCGATATGACCTGCAGACCAGATTTGCCAACTTGAAGCAAGGAGACAGGACGGTCGACAGTTATGCATTGGAGTTTTCTAGACTCAGTCGGTTTGCTCCCACCTTGGTAGCGACCGAGTTTGATAGGGCCCAGCGGTTCCAGCAGGGGCTCCACTTGGAGATCATATTGGCAGTAGAACAGTTCGAGCACAGAACTTTTGATGCCGTCTTGCGAGCAGCGAAGAGACACGAGTATACCTCCCAGAGGATAGTAGACAGGACCGGAGGTCGGAAGCGGTCCCACAGTCAAATGAATCAGTCTTCAGTACCAGCCCCGGCAGCTAGGGCTTTGACTATTGGAGCTCCGAGGCGAGCAACCTCAGTTACGTCGATCCAGTACTCTATCCCGACGTACCCTCCGCAGAAACAGAAGCAGGCGCAACCCTCCGCCGTGGGTTGTTCTTATTGTGGGAAGCCTGGACACGTTGTGTCAGAGTGTCGCAAGGCACTGGAATTATGCTTGTTGTGTGGGGCACCGGACCATAGGGTGGGGTCCTGCCCATTCAGAGTCGATTCAGCATCAACAGTATCTAGTCCCTCGGTTAGGGGACCAGCACCAGCACCAGCACCAGCTCCAGTACCAGTCCAGCAGCAGCAACAGTTGCCGAGGCCATTGCCGCCTCAGGCCCAAGTATTTCAGCAGCAGTACCAGCCTCCGAGACCATTACCGACTCAGGCCCAGGCCTTCCAGCAGCAGAGGCCTCAGCAGTTCGCCCTGGCCCAGGCCCAGATCCAGAATCGACAGAGAGGTATCTGTGACCTATTGTCTTACTTTTCGCCGTTGTTATGCGGGACACGTGTCATGATTCATGTGTCCTAATTACCACGGTATATCCCGGGTCCGAGCCATGTCCTAGGTCATTCGAAAACGGTTATTGGTACCAACCCTTTTTCGTATGAGGAAAGGCCCGTGTCCCTGTTTGACCAAAGAGAGATACCTCAAGCGCAAGACTATCAGTTTAGTTCATGTTGCTTGAGTTTATCGCTCCTTGAGAGAGTCAAACGTGGGAGTGTGAGGATGATATCCGATCGCGTTATCCCTACCTGTTTGACTCATAAGGTATAATGTCTTCCTTATGCCTTGCGCTCTTCATTCCTTGATTGCATGTATGATTGTATGATTGAACTGCTTAGTGTAGCTTGTCTGTGCTTAGTGTAGCTTATCGTGGCAATCTCTAGCTCCCTGATTAAATTTCGAGAATGAAATTCTTTTAAGGTGGGTAGAGTTGTCACCCTCATTTTCTGTATTTCCTGTATTTCGTATTTGTACTCGTAATTTGATTTTGGCAAGTATTTTATTTTCTCGACTTGTGGATTTGGTTTCTCGTAAATGGGTTTTGGACCATGGCTTGGTTTTATTTTGTAGAGTTGGTTTGGTTCATCATGAGAGGAACACCTTAGCCTATTCTCCACCTCCATTCTACCACAACCCACCATCATATATCCCCACCTACTTTTCTCTCTCCTCTTTATTTTCATTTACTTCTCCAACTTCTTCTTCTTCCTTCTTCCACACAACACCAACACCCATAGGCAAGTGCACCTTGCTACCACATGAGAACCACTTTTTATTTGTCCATTAGCTAGATTAGGCCATGGAGAACAACATTAGAACTTGACATTTTGTGATTTAGAGTTTCCATTGTTCTAGATCTAGGTTTTTACTATTTTCGGATTTGCATGATTTTGATCTATTTAACTTTGATTTTAGTTTGTTTTGATGCTACCATGTGGAAGAGAATTCAATTTTACTCAAGTTAGAGCTTTGAAAATCTAAATTTCGTTTTGATTTGATCAAGTTATGAAGTTTTGAACTTTGGAGTTCTTGGAGTCTTCTTCTCGGCCTGGAGAAGAAGACAGCAGCCTGCGCTCTTTAGCGCAGTGCTGGATTGCGCATCCCCCTCGGCCAGTGCTCTTTAGCGCAGCGCCGACCGCGCAGCTTGCCCCTTGGTGAACTGCGCTCAACCCGAGTGCGCATGGATTCTTGTGCAGTCTGCTCATGCGCAATCTATCCCTGCGCACTCCACTCATGCGCAATCTAGCCCTGCGCCATCAATTCCTGCGCAACCTGATCCAGCGCAATCCATCTGCTGCGTACTTGGCACCCTGCGCAGTTGGTACCCTGCACAGCTCACCCTGCGCACTTGGCACCATGCGCAGTTGGTACCCTGCGCAGCTCACCCTGCGCACTTGGCACCCTGCGCAGTTGGTACCCTGCGCAGCTCACCCTGCGCACTTGGCACCCTGCGCAGTACATACCCTGCACAACCTACTTGTCTAGGATGAATTTGTTATTTCTTGATCTTGGCTCTTCTATAGTCCTATTTTATATTAGTATTTTATTAGGTATTTTACGTCTATTTTATATCCTTACGCCTTTTGTCATGAACTTTATTTTCCTTAATATGTTTGGAATGACTATTGTACATGGCTTGGTATGACATGGAACTAGCATAACACGATAGTGACCCGTAGTGGTGCACTCCTGACATGACCAACCTGACTTGATAGTGGCCCGCGGCGGCGCACTCCTGACTTGACTTGACTTGACTTGATAACTTAACTTGACCTGCCTTGACACCGTGGGTGGTTCTTTCTTGCTTGCTTGTTAAATCCACTTGTCCAGTCTTGCATCATGTCTAGGATGGGACTCCTGAGTACCACGGTCAGGAGTACCTACTAAAATGGATTAAGGCTAATAACTAGAATAATTCAGTAGTCATGAGAGATTTCCCCAGTTACAGGCAATCCCGTTATCCCGGCCGCAATTGTTTGAACTTGTAGCCTGCCGTCGAGTAGGGCACATTTCCAGCTCACCGTCGTGTGGGGCACATAATTATTGATACTGCTTAATGAATTCAAATCGCCTGGATAACCTGGATTAGCTGCAGGGCTTGTGGCTGGTAGAACATCTCATTGCATCTTGCTAGTAACTAGGATTGTGATAACCCTAGTTAGTTAATGTAGAAAGCCGTAGGCTATGATTGGCCGTGATTGCTTGGATGGAGTCTAGTCCAGTATAGTATTGTTTAGAAATGATTGATTGTAAGATTTTACCAGAATGATTGAAGGATTGTCACTCCAGATTGTCACTATAATGATTGTCACTCCAGATTGTTACTTGGCCTGATTTCTTATATTTATCTTGCCGATAAATAGTGAGAGAAACCAAGTTCCATTCAGACGAAGGGTTACAACCCCGGTCCTTGTTTGGATTACGGGTTGTAACCTGGCTATCTGAATAGTCCCATGGTTATCTCATCGTATATCATCCTGTCATGCTTTTCCATATGTCCTGTCTTTTTAGTGATTCTATACAAGATTGTCTTTCATATTACCCATCATGCTTTTCTTAAATTACTGACTTTTATTATGTAATTATATTATTGTGCTGATTGCTGGTTTTTTGTTCTTATTTCGTAGCCTCCTTTGTGGCACTTGCTCTTTCTGGGGTCTGACCCAGCTGGTTTTGTATGGCCAGATACCAGAGCAGCTCCAGAGGATCTACCTATCTTCCAGCCCGATGGTGACAACCAGGCGTAACCAGGGCAACGAGTGGGTTTTCTATTGTGTTTCGCTCACTCTATTATAAAATTTATTCTTTTGAGGCGTTTAGCCGACGAGCACCTGTTAGCTCGATGCACTCTTACTTACTATCTGTCTACGGGCTGTAACATGATTGGCAACTCGAGGTTGATCATATATGACTTAACTCTTGCTAGTCCTTACATTTTGTACGACTAGCTTCATAATCATCTGGATATGTAATGTTTGGGACGCCTTACAATTGTATATTTAGTGGTCTGATATCTTGTGATTATTATTAGTTGGTTAAGATTGAGACAATAGGATAATTCATGACCTTAAGAGACTGATGGCTTGTAGATAAACCCTCACATATCTAGACAGCCGTTATCGTATGGTGAGATGGATTCCATTTCATCATACGTAGCTGGCTATGTCCGCCCCCGCTCTCCAGTATTCTGGTTCTGGGGCGTGACATTAGCGGAGCGAAGGTCTTTTCTAAGATTGATCTTCGGTTAGGGTACCACCAGATGAAGGTTCAGGAGCAGGATATTCGAAAAATAGCCTTCAACACCCGATACGGCCAGTATGAGTTCCTGGTGATGCCGTTCGGACTCACTAATGCCCCAGCTGTGTTTATGAACCTGATGAATAAGGTTTTTCACAAATATTTGGATAAGTTTGTCGTAGTCTTCATTGACGACATTCTTATCTATTCGAAGACAGAGGAAGAGCATGTAGAGCACCTGCGAATTATTTTGGAGATTCTGCGGAAGGAGAAGCTGTACGGAAAACTCTCGAAATGTGAGTTTTTCTTGGACCGAGTGGAGTTTTTGGGGCACGTAGTGACTGGAGAGGAGATTTCTGTGGATCCCAAGAAGATTGAGGTAGTGGAAGCATGGGCACCTCCCAAGTCAGTAGCAGAGATTCGTAGTTTCTTGGGACTAGCAGGATACTACAGGAAGTTCGTGAAGGACTTCGCCAGGATAGCAGAGCCTATGACGAAGCTTACGCGGAAGGACGAGGAGTTCATCTGTAGCGACGCCTGCCAGTCAGCATTTGAAGAATTGAAGAGAAGACTCACGACAGCGCCAATTCTAGCTTTGCCATCAGGATCAGGAGGATTCGTCATCTACAGCGATGCTTCGGGGAAAGGCTTGGGATGTGTGCTGGAGCAAAATAAGAAGGTTATAGCTTATGCTTCTAGACAGTTGAGGCCCCATGAGAAGAATTATCCCACACATGACTTGGAGCTTGCAGCAGTCATATTTGCCTTGAAACTGTGGAAGCATTACCTATATGGAGAGAGAGTGGACATCTTCACGGACCACAAAAGCCTGAAGTATGTCTTTACTCAGAAGGAGCTGAATATGAAACAGCACAGATGGCTGGAACTCATAAAGGATTTCGACATCAGTCTGCAGTACCACCCTAGGAAGGTGAATGTGGTAGCGGATGCTCTTAGTCGATATCATGTTGCCATGTATCTCACTATGGACCGGCATCTATTGGAGGACCTTGAGCGCCTTAGGATTGAGGTTGTTCTGCCAGGGTATGGAGGACAGATGATGCACATGCAGATACAGTCGGGACTGCTAGAGAAGATTAAGGAGGCCCAGATTCTTGATAAGGAGCTCCGATGTCTTAGAGCTCGAGTGGAGATGGGTTTGCTCGACGACTTCACCATTGCGGAGGACGGATCCTTGAGGCACGGGAGCCAGCTGTGTGTGCCCAAGGACTTGTGGGAGGAGGTGATACATGAGGCCCACCAGTCGCAGTATTCTATACATCCTGGATCTACCAAGATGTACAAGGATTTGCGTGAGTATGTTTGGTGGTATGGAATGAAGAAAGAGGTTGCCAGATTTGTTTCCAGATGCCTTGTGTGCCAGCAAGTCAAGGCAGAGCGCCAGAGACCAGCAGGACTACTCCAGCCTTTACCTATTTCGGAATGGAAGTGGGAGCACATTACCATGGACTGTCTCTGGATTGCCGTGTACTCCCAGTGGCAAGGACGCTATTTGGGTGATCGTGGACAGATTGACAATGTCTGCCCATTTCATTCCGTTCAAGGTTGGGCTGTCGACCGAGAAGCTTGCAGACCTTTACATGCGTCAGATCGTGAGGATTCACGGGGTGCCGGTGAGCATCGTTTCAGATCGAGACAGCCGCTTCATATTACACTTCTGGAGGAGTCTACAGCAGAGCTTGGGGTCCCAGTTGAAGTTCAGCACCGCTTATCATCCACAGACGGACGGGCAGTCCGAGAGGACCATTCAGACGCTGGAGGACATGCTTCGAGTTTGCACACTCGACTTCGGCAGTTCGTGGGAGGACCATTTACACCTAGTAGAGTTTGCCTATAATAACAGTTATCAGGCCAGCATCGAAATGACTCCATTCGAGGCGCTGTACGGACGGAGATGTCGCACGCCGTTATCTTGGGACGACGTTGGCAAGAGAGCTTTTCTTAGGCCAGAGATGGTGGTAGACTCAGCAGAGAAAGTCAGACTGATCAGAGAGCATCTCAGGGTTACGCAAGATCGGCAGAAGCATTGGACGGACAGCAGCAGATGGCCACTTGAGTTCGAGGTTGGAGACAGAGTGTTCCTGAAGATCTCACCGACCAGAGGCGTCATTCGGTTCGGCAGAGGCGGGAAGCTCAGTCCGAGATTCATCGGACCCTTCGACGTGACGGCACGGATTGGCGAGGTAGCTTATCGTTTAGCACTACCAGCTAGCTTGGAGGGAGTGTACGATGTCTTCCACGTATCTCAGCTTCGACGATACATTCCAGACCCCAGCCACGTGGTGGACTATTCCGAGCTAGAGGTGGGCTCGAGATTGACTTACGAGGAGCAGCCAGTAGAGATCCTGGACCGGAGGGAGAAGCGATTGCGGAACCAGATCATTCCTCTTGTCCGCGTAATGTAGAGACACCACTCTCCGGGAGAGTCCACATGGGAACGCGAAGACGAGATGCGAGAGCGCTACCCCGATTTGTTTAGTTGATTTGACTATGTCTTGTATTCAGAATTTTCCTTAAATCAAGAATGACCTACCTTGAATTTTGAGTTGGGTTGGATTTTATTGTTGCCTTTCAATTTTGAGGACGAAATTTTTTTCAGGAGGGAAGATTTGTAACTTCACCTCTCAAATTTTATAGCAAATCATATAATTCCTGAATTATTTTCTTGATTTGATTATTTTTATTCCATAGTCTTTATTTATTTTAGCCATTAGTTGGGCTTTCTCAATTAACTAAGTGATTAATTGGGTTGTAGCTTTAGCCATTCCAGGAAGCCCATTAGGCCATTCTAGGAATCTATTTTTCCCTGAGGAGAAACCCTTTCTCCATTCTTCTATAAACGACCAGCACATCCATGTGCTTTTCTAAACCAAATTTCTTCTCTCCCCAAGTTATTGTTTCCCTCCCATTTCCTTCTGTTTCAATTGAAGGAGGACTCGACTGAACCAGAAATTCAAAAATTGAATTCTCCTTCTAACAAACTTCCACTGTAGCATCATTCAGTAGCTATAAAAAACCCACAGATCCTCATTATTTCTCCAAATCACAATTTCCTCCCAAGCACCTTTTCTTCTCCTTCTTCTTTCCAGAGCTTATGATGATGGCAATGGCAGTAGGAGTAATTGTTCACTGAAGAAGAAGAACGACGACGACGACGTTCCTGCAGCAGATCAGCATGATCTCCGGCGATCGACAGTGAGTATAGGCCGATCCTCCTTTATTTTTGATCGTTCGCATTTCCAGTTGTTGATCACAAATTTGTGTGATCAGTCTTTGAAATCGACTGTGATTGATCGAGTCTTCGTGCGGTGGAAAGACGATCTGCTCGTATCAACAATCAACCAATTCGAGTAAGTTCCAATTTCCTTCTCTCTGTTCGCTTTGAATTCAGTGTTAGAATTTAGTTATTGGCGTGGTCGGATGCAGAGGCATTCCTTGTTTTGATAATAGGAACGAGTGGATGGATCATGATTTGGTCGATGAGCTGAGGATTTGAAGGATTTGTGTCCTTGATCGAATTATGAGTATAGAAATTATGTTTGAACTTGTTTTTCCAATTTATTTGGTTTAACGAATTCAATTGCTTATGACATTTCATCTAAACTCTGATACGTCGCAACTGTTTGATTAAATGTCTGATCAGAGTTTTCTACTCCCAAATCGATCTTCGGAACTCATTTTCGACTCATCGTTGCAGTATAATTGGAGATTTATATCTACCTACAGGTATGCATTATCTTGCCTTGCTTTCCGTTCAGTACAGTAATCGAACTACTAGTTATGAGAAGGTAGAGTATGGTTGTTCATGTTTGGGAAGGGAAGGCCAAACCGAATGCAGTAGCCGTTGAGTTTGAATTCTGTGGTAGCAAATTAATTCTGTGTTGTAGTCGAGTGTGTGACTGAGGGTTGAAGGTATACAAGAAATAGTTTTATTACAGTATTGTGATTTAGTCCATGAACTGGGCTTCATATCATTGCCCTGGGTTCAGAGGAATCTCAGTGAACATGAGATTTAATCTCAGTGAACATGGGAATTAATCTCAGTGAACATGAGATTTGATCTCAGTGAACATGAGGTGGAATCTTAGTGAACATGGGATTTGGTCTCAGTGAACATGAGATGGCACTCAAAATGAACCTGGAACCTCATATTCGATATGGTTGCTTATCTCTTGCCCTAGTCTATTGGGAAACAGAGAGTTAATCTCAGTTAGTCTGAGAGTAATCTCAGTTAGACTGGGAACATTTCCAGTGTAACCTGAGAGCATTTTCAGGGTAAACTAAGGTTAATCATCATTGTAATCTGAGATTGAGGGGCCTCAGTAAAATCTGAGAATGGTTGAGGCTAGAGAGCATGTCTTAGACTCTTTAGGATTTTTATAACAGTTGATTGAGATTCCTGCAAACTTGACAAACAGTGGGAATGTGGGAACAGTAGGATTTTGGCCTGTAAGCTATCAGAAAACCCTGTATAACAGTAGGATGTGGCATAACATTGCATAGCATTAATATGTAGGTTTTTGTATAATGATTGAATGACTTGAAACTTCATATGCAGTGTTTTGGTTCATTGATGAACCTGAAACTTCACATCAGTGTTTTGGTTCATTGATGAACCTGAGACTTCATATCAGTGTTTTGGTTCATTGGTGAACTTGGGATCTCATTACAGTTTGTGGCTCATTCATACCCTGGTCCATTAGAACCCTGAGAATGACATCTCAGTGAAACCTGAGAATGGTGTCTCAGTTAAACCTGAGAGTAACTCAGTTGAACCTGAGAGATATCTCAGTTAAAAACTGAGAAATAATCTCAGTGTGAAATTGAGAACTTATTAATTTATTAGCCTGGACTTCAATTCAGTATTGGTCATGTATGTATCAGAGGCTTTAGGCACTGTCCTAGTAATTTAAGGAACTGGAGATTTCCTATAGCATGGTTTTGGTAGTTGTTGAAACCTGAGAATAAAATCTCAGTGCACTATTGCACTAAGAAAGAAGACTCTGTTTCAATTTAAGTCTTTTTGCTTAATGATAGACATTAGTGGGAAGAAGTCCTTGGTCATTCAATAAGCCTGCATCCTAAGTCTTGGTATAACTTATGTTAAAATTCTTCCTTTTACTCTAAGTTAGTTTCCACATGTATTGTTTAGAGTTACATTGTCAATTTCCCATAATATTTTCTTGGATAAATTTAGTAGTGTAGCAATGTCATTTTTAGGAAGTGAACCATATGTTTATAATCCTGCAACCCTTAGTGTTAAACATTGGTTAGTTATTACATCACATGTTAATGCAAGATAATAATGTAATTGGTTAGTCAGTAATTATTAGAGGTTAACCAACTTGTACTCAATAAACCAGGAGGATATCCAGCTTGTTTGATTACCAGTACATTTTTGGAGCAAGCCAAGTACTCTTCTACGGTTTTGTACATTTACATTCATGTACCCCTTCTTGTGACACGTCATGGCACGATATTCATGTACTCCTGTATTCCAGTACTCTTGCTCTTATACTTGTTAGTGTCGGGTGGGGAAATACACTAGCCATGTGACCAACCCCGGTTACTATATTCCTGTACCTAGCTTAGGCCTTGCACTGTGCACGCGGGTCCTAAGTCGTACCTTATTCATGTACTCCTGTACATGTACTTACCCCACCGGTCACATAGACTAGATGTATTTCGATATTGTGCACTTGTCATGTCTGGTACTTCAGGTTTATAGTTCATTCCTGTACATTACATGTTCCTGTACTTTACATTCATGTACTATATTTTCTGTACTCATTTCCTGTACTATTTTCCTGTACTTTCATGTTCATTCCTGTATTTCATTTTCTGTACTCCTGTACTCTGTTTATGTCATGTTCATGTTTCATTACCTAGAACTGTACTTTGCTCCGCTCCTGAATAGGATATATTGCAGGTGAGTTGGAGGCCCTGTGCGACACCTATTATGGACAGGATGTTGCTATTATTGCTGAGCCAGCTGGAGCTGTGTTGGACTTAGAGGCTGTAGAAGCCTAGAGCTTGCCTTACCCCTTTATAGTTTTACTTTGTACTTGAGACTAGTAGACTCTACTTCTTATTCTGCTGGAATATAATAATTTCTGATACTTGTACTTTACTCTGGATATGGGGACACATTTATAGATGCTGTGATTTCATACATGTTCATACTTATCTGGTTAGTTTACCATAGCTTGGTACAGCTTACTTCATTGTGTCTAACAATGAAGGCTGGGCGTGTTCGACTCGTGTCCGATTATTCGGGAGTGGGTCATGACAGGTATGTTTAATGGTCTTTCTTTACAATATGTATCAAAAATTTATTCATTCATGTGCGTTTATCTTATTTGCAGGCGTCGTACTGGTGGCCGGAGCATAGGGACCAGGCCATCCGGAGGTGCTACAAGACCGTATCCGGCAAAAGGATACATGACATAATCCATGACCAGAAGGTGCTGGAGAGCCTGAGAGATAGTGGATCAGAACATGGGTGCAAGGAGTGGCTTAAAGCAGATTTCTGGGCGGAAATAAAGAAGAAAATGGAGACCCTGGCCTATCTGGCCAAGTCTGAGAAGGCGAAGGTTGCCCGTGCTAAGGCTGGTCAGCACACGGATGGTTCGATCCCGTCTTCGGAGCACATGCGCCGATTGATGAGTATTCTATTCAATTGTCAAATTTTTAAGTCTTAAACTCCACAAAATGAGTATTAATTTATGTTTAATTGTACAAGCATGAGGAGGTCGCCGCGAAAGGCAGAGATCTGGACACCGTCGACTTTCCAACAGTCTTTGCGCATACCCACAAGCGAAAGAGCGATGAGAAGCTCGTAGATGAGCGGGCCGCCAAAGCTTATGTAAGTTTTCTTATTCTTTATATGTATTAAATTTTTTATAATTGTAGATGATCGGACTATGAGTATCGATATCGGTACTCCATACTCGTATAGTAATGGGCCGATACCGATTTCAATTGCGATACCGATACTAACAGGAATGGTCTGATACTTAGAGTATCGGTATCGGGTCATTCCTATGTGAGCATCGGTATCGATCTATTACTATATGAGTATGAGTATCGGTATCGGCCCACTACTATGAGTATTGATATCGGTATCGGTACATTACTATGAGTCTTTATATTAACTCTAAATTTATTTACGTTTATATAATATATGAGGAGTTTGAGAGTCGGGTCGGTGAGGGGGGTGAGGGAGGTGAAGGGGCTGGACCTAGCCTGCCGACGGATAGGAACAAACTATGGGTAGATACGGTCGGAGTAGGAAAAGGCGGCAGTATATACGGTATTGGATCGTTTGCATCCCAGTTGTCCGTCGTTTCCAGAGCTCCACCTCCACCTCCACCTGTACCACTACTTCCCACCGGCGGTGCTGCCGTCTACGACCAGGTTACTATTACCCGTATATTATGTGTCACGACCCGCACCCTAGAGTAAGGGCACGAGACGTAGGTACGTCCAGCCTACGCCGCAGTGTCGGCGGTAGAACGCTGTCCTAGGTCACAACATCTAACAGTATATTTCCAAACAGTTTATACTCCCCGAATGGAGGTGACGTAGCAGTAAAACTCAATCACAACTAAGGAAGAGATAGCACGATATGAAATAGAACTCAAGGAAATAAATAGATGGAAAGTAGTCTAAGATAATCCCAGCAATATCCAGAGAAATACAAACTCAGCTACAGCATGAAAGAATATATACATCTCAGAATAAGTCTAGCTAAAACTTGTCTCAAGACTACATAAATAGAAAGCCTAACTAAACTAGTCTAGACAGTCGGGGGAATATCCTCAGCTACAGCTGGGTCCTCCTGGGAGTCCAGCTTACAGGTGTCATCTAAGGCTGCCCCGTAGTAGGTATCCAGGCAGGCCACCTCCTCGACCTCTGTAATATTTTCAACAGGTCCAGTCAGGACAGGAGCGAGTACAGTACATCTCAACAGTTCATAGCAGGTTAGAAAATATAAACATGCAGTAAAGTAAGATACAAGTACTGAAAGAAGTGCAGTATGTAAACAGGGAGAGAAGGCTGTAATAGAAATATCTACTATAAATAAAGAGCTAACATGTGGCTAGTGAGTCAGAGTACAATATGGACATGTAAAAGGCATAGGAGATTCTGATAAGACACTATGGAAGAGATTCTGATAAGATACTACTGGTGTATTATTCACATGTCCAATTCTACTCCCCCGTACCCCAATCAATACACAAGGATCTAAACAGGTTATGTTATTGCACATGATATCACATGGGGGCCAATGAAAGGGTGCACATGATAGTATACATGGGGGCTCCGTGAACATGAGAGTATAAGATTCACAGGAGTGTACATGTATAATGAAAGCATATGAGTACATGATGAAAGTGAAACGCACATGACACAATGTACCCGATGCTCCCGAGGGGGATAATATCGTATGTAGAGATCCATATAGTACCAATCCGTGAGACCATCGTGACAGTACAAGTAAAGTAATTTACTGCAGGAAATAATTCTAAGCAGGATATGAAATGATCAGAGAATGTACTCGTCTGTATCTGAGTGTCCAATATGAAATGTACTGTCCAATGAGTGGTGTCTGGCTCCTAATCAGAACAGCACAAGTCACAACAAGTCCAGAATAGTAAAATAAAGTTCTACTATGCATTCTACATGATTCTAGGTCAATCTAGGCCAAAGTCAACTCTTGGTCAACTCTGGTCAACCCTAGAAGTCAAACTAGGTCAACCAAGTCTAAATTAGGCCAAACTAGTCTATACTAACCTACACTAGCTAGCACAACCCTAACCAGGCTATGCAAGCCTATACTAGCTATAACACAACATAGCTAGTAGCTATTACTAGAATACATTTAACAAGTCTACATCATCATCATTACACCTATTGATTAAACACTTTACATAGCCCATAATACAGTACATTAGGACACCACATATTTATATATATATTTCTAGGCTAAGTACTATACCTATAGATATACATCACACATAGTACATATGTATACACATTATACATAAAGCATTGCACACACCACATATATAGATATTCATATCTAATATGTACATACATGTGCACATAGAGAGAGGGAAGGCCTGTGTGTGTAGGCAGGAGAGTACAATGTGTGAGCAGTGTGCAACAGGACTTGTGTGTGTGTGTATGAGTGTAGCAATGTGCAGGAATACAAAACAGTGAAGAGAGAGGAGAAAGTGTGTGTTAAGGGTCAACTGTTAAGGAAATGGGGAGGAAAGCAAATAATTCCCAGGTTTTGAAAACTGGAATTCAAAGCTCAGGTTGTACAGTGAGAGCATTGATATTTCAGAAATGTAGGAAAATATAGGATACCTAAATTCTCAGGAAAAGAAAAGGGAACTCAGGTTTGAGTTCAAAACATCAAAGCAATCTCAGTTTGCCTATTTCAGACTTTAAAAATAGTCTTAAAACTTCCCATTTTATTTCAAAATCAAAACACAATCAAAATCCCCCAAAATTTGCACACAGGTAGATTACTTATAGGAGAATAATGTTAGGGACTTAAACATGAGATTAACAACATTTAAATGGGTTAATAGATTGACCAAAGTTCAATTTAAAACTGGAAAATAAACTGAGATATGCTAGGTATCAGTAAAAATGGGAAAAATGGAGATTAATGGTCTAAATCATTCTAAAATGTAAATCAAATGGTTGGTAACACATACTAGATATGTGCACGTGTCATACAGACCAATTCGTGTCCACCATAGCCGGACACGGCGTGTCCACATCGCAGAAACCCAAAACAGTGCACAGTGAGCTGTTCTTCGTGCACGTGTGCACGCGTGTCGTGCACACGACACAGCACGTGTTAGGCCACATGCTCGTGCACATGTGTACCCCTATACTAGGGCTAGGTCTAGGTCGACCTGCCCTGTGTCCCAGTGTCCGCGTATCCGATTTACACACGCGTATCAGTGGTAGTTATAGCTCGTGTGCACAGACAGTGCAAACCCCGTGCACCATCATTTCCTCCCTCGACACGACACAGGGACACGTGGGACTTGACACGTGGCATGTCAGTCAGTGCCCCATGGCTCGTGTCGAGTTGCACGTGTCGTAGAGGCGTGTCGTGTCCGCTACATGGCCCGTGTAGCAGGGGATCCCTGTAGCACGCGCGCGAGCGTGTGCACACCACGAATTCGACACACAGCGACACGAACACTAACACACAAGAATAGGAATCCATAAGTAAGATCAAAACTAATATTCCTATTCAAAAATACTGCACAAACAAGATCGAAATGCCCTGTGAGGCATTTCGTCAAACACTCAACCCAAGCTCTGATACGTGTCCAGAACGGACACGAAACCCAGGACACCCGACGCAAATCCTATCCAGACTCTTAGGGGACCCTTAGGGCTTCATATTCAATGAAGACAAATTGAAAATCTATGGATTATTGAGAGTGTTACCTCTTGATGAACTTTCAATAAAAAATCCCTATTCAAATGCTCTCCTCTTGATGAACTTTCAAATCAAATCATCCTCAAACTGAACCAAGGTTCCAATAACAGCAAGAACAATAATATTAGAATCTAATGCAACAAGTTTGGGGAAAATAGGACCTAAAATGGAATTTATATGAATTTAGGAGGATGGGAACTCACCTCTTTCTTCTTGAAATAAATTTTCTAAGGAAAGGAGGCTAGCCCTAGATTTTAGGAGGGGTTTTATAGTGGGGGAATCCCAATGAAACTAGGTGGCCGGCCATGATGGGCTAGGTTAGGGTTTGGTAGTTTGGGCTTTGGGCCAAGTTACATAAGCTATGGTTTGATTTGATTAATAAGGACTCTAAATCATAAGTCATGGCTTATGGCTTTCTAATTTCTATAGCTAAATAGGTTCTAATGACCAAACCATAGATTAGGCTAGGTTAGACTAGAGTCACAAATCCTAACCAAGCTCATACTAACTAGGGTTAGCTCCTAGGTTGATCGACATGGGTCCAAACTAGCCAAAATTAATCTAGTCCAAACAATTCCAAAATAATTCCTAAAAATTCTCATAAATTCTAATTAATTCTAATAAATTTAAAATACCCCAAAAATAACAAAAATACCCTCACACTAGAAATGTGGTAGTGACAAATCTACCCTCCTTAAAAGAATTTTGTCCTTGAAATTGAAAGGCGAAATACAACTGATGAGAAGGATAGAAAGCATACCTTACGGTCCAAAAAGATAAGGGTAGCCCTCGCGCATCTCATCCTCCCGCTCCCAGGTACACTCTCCTGGAGAATGATGCCTCCATGCGACGCGCACCAAAGGTATCACCTGGTTCCTCAGAACCTTCTTCCGTCGATCCAGAATCTCCACCGGCTGCTCTGGATAGCTGAGAGAAGGCCCAACCTCTATCTCTGAATGATCGAGCACATGGCTAGGGTCAGCCACGTACCATCTCAACTGTGATACATGAAATACGTTGTGGACCCCCACTAGTACAGGCGACAAGTCTAGCCTGTATGCAACGTCACCGACTCTCATTCTGATAACGAAAGGGCCGATGAAGCGCGGGCTAAGCTTCCCGCCTCCACCAAAACGTATCGTACCATGAGTCGGAGATATCCTCAAGAAAACCTGGTCTCCGACATACTTTTTCGTCCATATACCGTCACAACATTAATCCTGGAATACGTCGCGGACCCGTCGGTAGTTAGTCGGTAAAAGTAGCAACAGAATTTTCGTCGCTAATACGTTGCATTTTGTAATAAATAGCGTGTCGCTAAATCCGTCACTAATCAGTGGCTATTTCTGACAAACTAGTGACTAATTGAAATTAGCGACACGTGATTTCCCGACAAACTGTTTCTGACGCTGATATGTTGCTATTTGGCTTTAGCGACGGAAAAAAGACTTTTAGCGACGGATACCGCCGTCGCTAAAAGCCTTTTTTTGTAGTGTTTACTGGAACAACTAGAAGACCTTTATCCATATAGCCAGCTCCATAATTGTGTCCTCCCATATACCTCTTCACCTCAAAAATTTGATTATCTTCTAAAATAGATATAGCATGGAAGCTCCACAAACAAGTACGGGTCTTGTAATTTTTGCAACAAACAGTGTACCTCCCCAGCTTAGATTTTAAAATATGGAATGGATGACGAGATTCAAAACAAACCTTTCTAACAGCGTGCTTAACTTCTTCAACACCATTTAAAAAAATCTGACCAACGCCGGTAATTGATCCAAGCCACATATCTGATTTCTTTTTTTTTTACTGTCCCAAGCGAGCCCTCATAAAATTCTACTACTTGTTTATACTTTACAGTAGGAAAACATCTGCTCAAAGATCTAGAAGACAAAGATGAAGGTACCATAGGAATGTTTTGACAAGGAAAAGATGTCGATAAAGAACATGGAGGATATACTTGCTCTACAAATAGATCAAAGCTCACGTGATAGGTTCCATAGAAACCACCAACCAATGACCAAAGCCAAAAATCCCTGTCAACGTACAATTTAGTCCCATTAGAGTGCAAGAACTTAAAACGAAAGTGGATCCAAAGAAGTCCATCGATCGCATACTTGATGCTTTAAAAATTCTACGATACTTTCCTAAGTGACGCGACAGGAAAGTAGGTCTCCCTTGAAACAAAGATTAAATAAATAGCTTGAATCCATTCCCCTCAAAACATAAAAATAGAAGAGATCACAAATCAGAACAACACATTTATGATCATTCGTTATTCTAATATAACGGAGAATGATCATTCTCTGTTTACTTCTCACGAAGAATGATCATTCTCCGTCCTACTATAATAAAGAATGACGATTCCCCGTCATGTGTGAAACAAAAAATGGTAGTTCTTCGTGAAAGTGAATGAAGAATGATCTTTTTTTGTGACAAGTGAATGGAGGATGACCATTCCCCGTCATATTAGCACGACGAATATCATTTGTCGTCATATTCGCACAAAAGAACCAGATTAAAGATCTCTCTAATCGTTTCTCAATTAAAAATCTTCATAACAAATTCAAATTCAGCAAAAAATTTAAGATCTACAAAGATGATGAATAAATTGTTACATATCTGAACTCTCACCTTGTTTTAAGATCTACAGAAAGAGAAGAAGAAGATCTTCTCTCCACAATTGACCTAATCGCCGAATAACTTCAAATCTCTCTACGAAGATGATGATGATGATGATGATGAACGATGATCGGAGTTCGACTGAAGAAAAATACAGTGAACTACGAACGATCGCTGCTGAAGATGAGAGCAATAGAATTTAGATCTCTCGTGAAGAAAAAGACGAAAATCATAATCCAAATTTGAGTTTGTGAATTCAAATACATATATATATATATATATATATATATATATATATATATATATATATATATATATATATATATATATATATATATATATATATATGACCAAATTTGCGCGAAGGGGTAGTTATGGTATTATCAAAATGATAATTTTGTAAATACAAATCATCTAAAGGGAGTCTTGGAATATTTAACATAAAAATACATAATTTTGGGTATTTCATAAAACCCACCCAATTTTTTATAAAAACCAACCCCGAAAATGGATATCTCATCAATTTTAATATTTGACTAAAATAGGAGGTAGAAGAAGTTCAGATCGTTACACGAGATGTTCAGTGAAGGATTAAAGATGAGACGAGAGACGTAGAAAGGGAATGTGACTCCGACTTAGAGGGGTCGCTTCTGAGTTGCGTATCAAAAGTTTGATTTGGTTTCGGAGATTTACAAGTTGTTACATTGGACTATTATAATTAACGACTAAATATTTTAAACTTTTTTATTTATTTACAAATTGTTATCCTACGCATATAAGTTAGGAATAATATCATTGATAACAACACAAGGGTAGAAAATTGTATATAGAAAAATCTTATCCAGTTGTAACTATATGAGTTAAGGATAACATACGTTACAAAACGATAAAGCTTTAGGTGTTTAATTGCAAACCCGCACCCCCTCCCCTACCCTATATTTGACTTTTAACCTTATAGAATAAAATGTATAAATTTTAGTCTATAGCCTACACACTATTTGCATGTAAGGACAAATAAGGATAGTGGGCTTAAAAAAATTTAGTGAGGATAATACTGAAAATATCTATAATTGTTTATCTATCTTTCAAAAAAAAGAGGGGGACAATTGTCCATAATTTATCTTTGTCGTTTCCATTCGTGGTTCCTATAAGACTAAAATAGGAGGTAGAAGAAGTTAAGACTGATACACGAGATGTTCAGTGAAGGATTAAAGATGAGACAAGAGACGTAGAAAGGAAATGTGACTCCGACTTGGAGGGGTCACTTCCGAGTTGTGTATCAATAGTTTGATTTGGTTTTGGAGATTTACAAGTTGTTACATTGGACTATTATAATTAACGACTAAATATTTTAAACTTTTTTATTTATTTACAAATTGTAATCCTACGCATATAAATTAGGAATAATATCATTGCTAACAACACAAGGGTAGAAAATTGTAGATAGAAAAATCTTATCCAGTTGCTAACTATATGAGTTAAGGATAACATGTGTTACAAATCGATAAAGCTTTAGGTATTTAATTGCAAACCCGCAAACCCACACCCCCCCACCCCTCCCCCCCCTCCCCCGCCCCTCTGCCCCAACTCCTCTTCTCTCTTTTCTCTTTTTTTTTGAAAATTGAAATGATCAAAAAGGAAATTCTTACCAAATTTCAAAAGAAAACAAACATGCAAAAAAAAATATAATGAATAGAGGCATGATATGCATGTGACAATGCTACAATGTCATGGTTGGACAATTACTTTGGCCAGGGATGAAGCTATGCTAGGGCCAAAGCCCCCCCCCCCCCCCCCCCCGCGACTTTGAAGAAAAAAATGTAAAAAAATATTGATTAGTTATTGATGGTATGCATATTGCTTTAGGCAAGGTATTATATAATTAACAGTTAAAGAAGTTTTTAGTTTCTACAAACAAAAAAACTATAAGAGCATCTCCAATCCATTGTAAGTTTGTAAAAAATGGTTGTCACATAGGAATCACCACTTCTTATTTCAAAATTTCTTCTCCAATGCAAATGTGAAATAAATTGTGAAGTTGACATTGTAGAAGCATGGAAAATATTAAAGAAGGACCCATGCGGCCAGGAAACTCCATGCGGCTCAGGAAGCCCATGCGGCTCACAGATTCATGCGGCACGAGGGGCTATGCGGCTCAAGACGTCCTATGCGGCTCAGAACAGGAGACACGTGGCTTGAAAAATAGTTCTCCCCTCCTGCATTAATTGCTGTGACGGTTGACAACTCTGAAAAAGTGGCAGTCCTGACACAAAAGTGGTAATTATGACTCTGCCATAATGATAGACCCCTAGGGAAGTGAAGGAGATCTCTGACACAATATCTCAAAATCCAGAAAATGCCACGTGGCCCTGACACGTGGATGATCATATGCGGTTCGAGCGAAGACTTCCCATGCGGTTCAGAATGAAGCCGTTTCATGCGGCTCAGGCCGAAACAATCTCATGCGGCTCAAACGGAGGCCTTCCCATGCGGTTCAAGAGGACCATTTTTATGCGGCCCAGGCGGATGCATCCCTATGCGGCTCGCAATGATCATCTCCATGCGGTTCAAAGGTTCGAAGGGGGGAGCCACTACCCAAGCAGCCCTGACACGTGGCTCGAACCTTATGCGGCCCAAATCTTATGCGGCTCAATCTTCATGCGGTTCAGATCCCCCCCGTGGCTCCTAGGACACGTGTCCAAAGCCGATCAATCTCCCAGATTTATTGCAATCAGAGATTGGGTCAAATCTCAATAATCTGGGACACGTGGCAGGAGAATAAATCAAATTTATTCGCAGACATCAGAAGATCATTATAAGGAAGATTTATTCCAATCAGTATTAATTGCTGATGAGATGTGGTGTAATCTATACTTAAGGGTCCAGATTCATCACAATCAAAACTAATGGCCTAGATTGACCAATCCACAGGCCGTCGCCATCTCCGAGAAGTAATCATTTGTAACACTAATGATCACACCCCATTTCTATAAATAGTAGGGTGCCATTCCCTTGCAAGAAGAGATACACACACAGAGAGAGGCATACATAGGAGCACTTTTCGAGATCAGAGAGAGCACCAGAGTACTTGGAGAGAAGAGCAGGAAGAGAGCAAAGGGAGCACTTCTTCCAACGCCAAGCAATCTTCTAGAGCCAAGGCTGCATACCGATCGTCCAAGGAGTAAGGCAGAGCTGCCGTCGCTTTCCCGAGCCTCTATCGTCACCCCCAGAATCTAAAATAAAGAATTGTACTTAGACTGCTGTACCTAGGTTTTCGTCCCTAGGCTTTCTTTGTACGAGCGAGTTTGTAACGTGAAGTAAAAGTCCAGTCCTCCCATACAACTGTTCTGTTCTTTTATATTTTATGGCAAACACGATGGCAACTCTGCTGGGGACAAACTTCTCCACGGCTGAGGAGTTGGTGACGCAGTCAGATGCAGCCAAGCTTGGCTCCACGCAACAGAAGATGGTCGTCCGTTTCGACCAACAGGCGTTCGAAGAGATGCTCTCTGAAGGAAGTGCTGGTCCGATCCAGAAGCGAACACGCACAAAGAAAGCTCGCTGCGAGTGGAGGCCAAAATCATTTGCTCCCCCACAAGCTCTGGACGGGGTACTCTCTGCTACCCAAGACGACGAGGGCGATTCTCATGCGGCTCCATTTCGAGCCGTAGAGAACTCTGCTGTCCCCAAGACCGGCAAAGGAAAGCACTACGATGCTGGACTTGCAGGGACAAAGAGCGACTCTATGCGCCTCAAGAAGAAGCCGAGCACTCCTGTGGCCAAATCTGCCAACCACATGCAGGAGGCTCATACGGGTAGATCTACCAGCCGCATGAAGAAAATCCATGCGGCCAGATCATCCAGCCGCATAAAGAAGACCCATGCGGCTGAGACTCCCAGTCGCATGAAGAAAGCCTATGCGGCTACGTCCGCCAGCCGCATACGGACCAATGATGACAGCCGTATGACGCCTACTCCACGCGGCTCTGTCTTCGACCGCCTCTCGTACGGTCATGATCTCTTGTGCTCTGAAGAAGATATGTCTGACTCTCTCCAGTATCACTTAGACACTTCCTACTATGTGCCCTTACGCACTATAGCGAAGAAGTCTAAAGCAGCACGAGCCTGGCGAGTTTGGCCCGCTGATCTGACCTCTGACCATCCGAGAATTCCGCATACTGCTACGCGGGTCTCGGATGGGAAGTTGTACAGAACCACTCTAGTCCAGCCCCCGGCGGCAGACGGACAGAGAGGTTCACAAAAGTCTCCCAAAATCCCGGGAGCAAACATGGTCGGTCCAGAACCATCTGACTTGCGTGAGGCTATCCTCCACAAGCGCAAGGAAAGAGAAGATGCATCGGGGTGCAAAGAGTCCTCCCACGGACGTCACTGCACCCAAGTCATCGTCAAGTGTTGCTGCAATAGCACGACGATGCAAGAAGACCGGCAGTCTGTCTTTCAAAGACTGCAATAGCCATCTTCAAAAGATGAGGTACTACCCGTCGTCTCCTGCAACTCTTCTCGGAAAGTCCCCGCTGATGGAAGGGGGAAGAAGACGAATGTTCCCAGCCCGTAGATCTCAACCACTGCGACTAAAAGACCGTCGTCTAAGCGGGTGCCCACCACCGGAGTTTTCCAAGGTACTCGCTCTAAGACGAAATCTGCTACAGTGGGAGATTCGTCGTCCACAACGCAGGAGGGTGCTGGGGCTGGGGGTAGCACCCCTTCGAGCCTCCTCAGCAACCCGATGTTCCAAGAAGATGAGCCGGGGGAGACAACTCTTTCATCGGATGTAGCAAACCTTGACGTCTCCGAGGACGTCCACAACTCCCAAGACGAGGCGAACTCAGAGACTGGGGATACTGTTCCTTCCGAGTCTGAGTCAGAAGGGAATATACCCACATACCCCGATGACTTCTCACTACTGGGGTACGATTCAGAGGGCGCTTCCTCCACCGCTCCGTCTATCTCTCCTCATGTGAAGATGGTATTCATGACAGACAGCAACCAAGGTGGTTCCAGTGATCGCCAACGCATCGACACTCTAGAGGCCATACTATATGCCTTGGTCAAGTCTATAGACGAGATCAAAGTGGCCTTTCCAAATCTCCAAGGAGGGATGCCTAGCCAAACAAGTACGGGTCCCACGGTTAATGTGGACTCAAACTCAGCGGTACCGAACCCGGGCAACAATCCTCCGGAAACAACGGCCCCCACCGTCGTGGACGAAGCACGGGAAGGAGAAGAGAGGTCCAGGAGCTCTGAGCCATGTTCCACGCTCGAGAAAACTCTCAAGACCTCATAATACGGCAACCATACCCTGCTGCATGGAGGGATGTTCCATTCCCACCAAGATATAAGCCGTTCAATATCAATCCTTATGATGGCAAGACCTCAGCAAGTCGGTACATCACTTACTTCGAGGTCACCACCGACCATCTGCCCTATGACGATGCCATTCTCACACGATTATTCATCGGGGCATTGGAAGGAGTTGCCTTCGACTGGTATCATAATCTGTCGGACAACTGCATCCATTCCTTCGCCGGCTTCAAACGCATGTTCTTGGAGAGATTCTATGAAGTAGGGCAGGACATCACCATGTCCACCCTCATGGACGTCGTCCAAGGGAGAGAAAGAGCTGATAAGGAACTACATCGAGCGGTTCTGCCAAACCGCCATGAAGTTGCCCTCTGGAAATCCAGATTCCTCCTTGATTCAAATTTGCCAAAAGAGACTCCTCCCAACAATCAGTCTCTGGATGGGCGAAAGTCAATTCAAGGATTGGAAGACATTCATCATCAGCGCCACAAGCGCCGAAGAACGATTGAAGAAGGCTCGCCAGCTGGGATTGCATATCTCGGACGGAAGAGAACAAGGGCAAGCGTCCTAACACCAATAATGACAATGGGGGTTGCCCCTCCAACAATCGGGACAACAGGGGAAAGCAGGCTATGGTGGCCGATACAGCACAGAAATCTGAGCCAAAGCCAGCAGACAAATAATGGCCGCAAATCACGTACTCCTTTCGAAGACGGTCACGTCAAACCCATCTTGGACTTACGCATACAAGGGAACAGAATTCAGCTTCCTCCACCAAGACGGGAACCGCGGCCCGCAGAGATAGAGAACCCAAAGTACTGCCATTATCATCGCTACGTCCACCATGCTACACACGACTGCTACCAGCTAAAACGGTACATCCAAAATCTTATCAATTCGAACGCTCTGGCTATCGATTTCGAAGAGGTAACCGTGGCAGCCAATATGGTATTCGTATAATTTGGCAGCTTTCCTCCGACGAAAACTCAAGACGGGGTGGTCCCCATCCCTCTGGCGACAATGGAGATTGCTAATCTTCTACCTCCCCGAGATCAGGCTGCTGGTCTAGTGCCCCTCACCACATCACGAGGGGAGGTCATGTGGATCCATCCAGACTTAGTATCAGAAGTGACTCGGCCCACACCATCTTCCACCTACAAGAAGAAAAAGTGGAAAAGTAGGACCTGCCACACAATCTCGGCAGACATCGAGGAAGCTACAGCCGTCGTCACACGGTCCGGGGAACAATCCCAACCGGGGGTTGACAATCCAGCTGAAGATCATCAACCCACGACAACTGATGCTCCAGGGACCGGCTCAGCCTTCGACGACCGATAAGCCTAGGCCGAGGGAGACTCGCTTCGACAAATCCCTCCGAAAAGAGGCAACCCAAGGGTTGAAGAAGCCCTACAACTTCGACATCTTGGCACAATTGGCCAACACACCGGCCAAGTTGTCATTATACGAGCTCCTGAGACTCTCCAAGGATGTTCGTGCGACTTTGAGCGATGCACTCCAAAATGCCGACGCATACCTGGCTCAAGTTAACCTCACGGGAGAAAACTCGCCTGCAGATCTCCAAGACAGCGCCTGCACGGGAGCAATGCCCAACATTGTCTTCACTCCGTAGGACATGCTCATCAAAACTAATCTGCACGATCGCCCACTATACTACACTGGATACATCGACGACGTAAAGGTGGATCAGATGCACATTGATCCTGGCTCTTCCATAAGTATTATCCCGAAGGGTCTGCTACATCATCTCCGCATCCCAATGCATCGCCTGACGCCTACATGCACCGCCATCAGCGGTTTTAATTCAGGCAGGAGCTACCCTATTGGGAAGATTCGTCTGAAGTGTCAAATTGGCGACCTCCAATCCGAAGTCACCTGCTACGTCATAGATGCAGACACTTCTTACAATATCCTCTTGGGGCGCCCGTGGATACACGATTATATGATCGTGCCTTCCACGCTGCACCAGTGCTTCAAATATATCGACAAATACGGCTTCGTGAGGACGAAATTTGCTGATATCGATCCCTTCAAAGGGGTCGAATCTTACTACTCAGACTCCTGTCTGTACGAGAAATCGAAGAAGCATCTTAGTGAAAGAGATGTACAAGCTAGTACCGAGACAGCCACAGGATCAGAAGAGCCTTTGACGATCCACCTCCAAGCTCGCAAACCGGGCAGGTCTGCACCCCTTACCGCCACTCTGCGTAAGGACGCAATCAGCCTCTCGGCACAAGAAGAGCAGATGATAATCCGGCTGCCAAGGTTTGGCCAAGTGCCAAGATCCACAACGGGGCCACTAACAATCAGACTGCCGAGAGTCGGTCAGCCCCAAACGGAGAAGCTTAATCCCTCCGATAAGCCGATGATGATACGCCTTCCCAAGAAGGGTCGTCACCCCGATGCAACGTCTGATACTTCCAGCAAACCAGCCACTCTCCGCCTCATATCGAGTACCAAACTGGGGGTTGCTAGTCTGCCAACAACTACATGCTCAGCACCATCAGCTGAACCGCTGACGATCAAGCTCCCCAGGTCGTCCTCTCAATCTTCATTCACACAGGGGGTAGCCGAAGAGGAACCGGAGCTAGCCAAGTATGTGACCAAATTATACTCAGAGTTATCTAAGGAAACCAACAAACGAGAAAAAACAAAATGAACAAAATGAATACTATGTGCCTTTAAGCCACCTTGTATATAGAGACCTAACCAGAACACAACTTCTTAACCCAAAAACTAAGAATTGTCGTATTTACCTATACATACAATTACACACACCTATTATAGTATATTTATAATAAAATAATATAAAAACAATATTATTAAATAAAAATCCCAATATATAACAATAATAATAGTAACGAAATTTAATAACCAATAAAGGTATATATATCTAACAATTAGCTATGATAATTAATTATTCATAAAATCTAAAAATTACCATTTAATTAAATAAGTAAAAATATTTTAAAAATTTCGGGAAGGGGAGCTACAAATCTACCCACCTTAAAATAATTTCGTCCTCGAAATTCTAACTCATAAACATGCCAAAATTCAAACATAAAATAAGGAATACATCCACTATTACCACCATCTCTTCAAATTTAATTTCTCAGAAATATTTGTACCTTCTCTTAGCCATTCTGTAGCTACGAATCATCGAGGACTTCTACCCACCGTTGGTCACCCTACTCCCTCAAGGGTATGTCACTAAAACTTTATGACTTTCCATCAAGTTGCTAGAGTCGTTATCCCTAGATATCTAAGACATATGACATCTATATTCCTTCATATCTATCAAACAACCAAGTATTCAAAATCAAACAATATTCTAATATACTTAAGAATCCCTGATGAATTCTAGACAGCATGATCATTCGTCATCCCGAAATAGGAATGACAGGAAAATAAGAAAGAATAATTAAGTGCCAAATGAAATTTTAAGAACGGTAGAGAATATACAATAATACAGATAGAAAAGGGTATTTATGAATCTATAGTCTTATTCGCTAGATTGGGCTACTCTAGTCCAGTTGTTTGCTAAATTTTTCAGAGGGTCTTGTAATCCGTGCAATACAGAAGTCCCGTTCTCAAAATTCTAATTCAACCAAGCTTCCATAATGAAATAGAATTTGAGAAATCAAGATTGTGGTCTTAATGGACTCTCTATTTGGACATTAGTCGTTGGTTGAATGAACATTGGGTTTCAATTTGTATGGACTAGACAAGATTCCAATGATAAAACTACTCCTATTAGATTAGGTATCCTAGAATAGGTTTCTACGGAAGGGATTGAGCTAGTTGCTAGTCAAGTTGGTTAGCTAAGCTCCTAAAGTCCAAAATGCGCCTTCGGTGGCTTTTGTGTTTAAGGAGCACATGAGACCTCAATTGGATGGCATACTAGTGGCATGTGCATAGTGGGCTCCGAATAGATCACAACCATATATTGGGTCGAAGGAATTGAGTCGAGGTTGAGGCTCTAATGGAAGTCGAAAAATATACCGGTATTATGGTAAGGGTTATGGCTAATCCTTTTGTCCTGAAAGTCATACCATAAAAATAGAGTACAAGGGGACGGGTTTGAATGGGACATATTATACCTAAATGAAGGTGGACTCGTCTAGATCTTACATATGAAATTTGTTGGAAGATAACAGCTGATCTCGTGCTCCGAATATTAATGACACGGCCGAGGACACAAAATCATCTAAATGAAAAGTGGGAGTCCAAGGGCACTAATTATCATTCTAATGAAAAACTATTCTAATCAATCAGTAGTCTTCGTATATCACAAAATTTTAGAAGTCTTACAGTCTACCCACCTTAGAGGCTAGAATAGGGTGGCAAGGTTCCTGTCACAGGGCTGGCCGATGGTAGCTACACGGGTGCATTCTACTTTGTATCTATCTATCTATCTATCAATTGCGAGTTTTCGTCTTTCCAAATCAGTGAAAGACAAAACAAATAAGGAGTTCAAGAGAGGGGTCACCGAGTACGATTACGTGATTCAAAGGCGAAGGTATTATTTCAAGAGGGATTGTCAAAGTAGTCGCGGGTGAGATCCTAGATACATCTATACCTCATTCCACGTAGAGTAATTAAATAAAAGCGAACCAAATGCATCATGGTTGATCAGACCATAATTCAATGATTCTGATTAGACAATATGTTAGCTAGACATATGTCTTGGATCAAGCTCGATAAAATAGTAAGCTTGCAAAACTAGGCTGTAATAGCAGCGTTGGTCAAGATAGTCAAAATATAAGTAGGCAAGATTTTTGGAAAGGGGACAAAAGTTTAAATTTTGAGAGAATCAAAACCTTACCCGGTGTTATTGCCTATACAGTCAACCTATTATCTTCTATCCATAAGGCCTTGGTCGACTAATGGGTTATGGAATTCTAATTCCTATAGTCTGGATGAACCTATTATTGTCAGTCAATTACCTTGTTAATAAAACACAAGGACCACGGGTTGGGAGACATGCTACTCGACTTACAGAACTTACACTAGTATTGGTTTCGGATCTTAGGGTCATACAGGGCAGTCTCTATTCTCTATAATATCCTAAACTTGTAATCACATCTGAAATCGTTTCACCGAGAATTATGCCTTGCCCGTATACTCTGGCTACGGCAAACCCTTGGTTCCGTGATTCAGGGATGATAAGCTATCATGTACTCTACTTTATATTGTCACAAGGGTATCTAAGATCTAAAGAAGTCAACGAGAACCTAGTTTCTGGAATGTTCCATAGACTATGATTCTTCGAAACGATTTCAATTCTATGGGTTGTGTCTCGCCAGTGCGCTGCTGGCTGGCCATTGCAGTCGTAAAGTTTATTCTAACTATTTTCCTGAGACTTCAAGGATACCTAAGGGTCCAATCTATTTGACTAGGATAGATAGTGTAACATCTGCTTACAATTCTCATTCCTTAAGGTAAAAGGCTGGTCGAAAAGAAAGGTCTGAAGACAAATAAAATAATAACATCCTAATCTTGATTTCATAAATATTTCAAATGGTTGAAGGGAAAATCTCAAATAAATCTACTTCGAGATTCATATATGATTAGCAGGATTAGAAATTATAAACCAGTTCCTTACGACAAGATAGAATTTAAATAGGCAGTTCTAACTTATGTTATAAAATTTACATCTAATAAAGCAAAAGAAAGTTAAACATTTCATCAAAATCAAAGCCTTAATTCTAGATAAGCCTAACTAATCAAGTGAATGACAGACTATCATTGAAGCATATCATCGTATCAAAAGTAATTATGTATCTAGCAAGCTATCCAAAATCAATAATTCCTTATCTAAATTGCATGACCTGCCTGGCAACCTTAACTACCCAACGGTCAATTTGAACAAGGGACTCCTAGTCCTAGTTATTCTCCTAAATTATTTTAATCCTATTTGTGAATGAGCATTTCTTGAGGGCAGGCTCACAATAGTACGACTAACGTACCATCACGAGTTCGCATGGTTTGCGAAAACTGACCTGCATGGGCCACCACAAAAACTTGTCACGACCCGCACCCGGTTTTCGGATACGAGACGTGTCCAAGCCAAACTACGCCGCAGAGTCGGTGGTAGAACGGTGTCAATCCCGCAAAAAATAAATGCTTAAATATCACATTGCTGCTCATTCACATTTCTAAATTTGATTACAACAGTTACAACATTTATATTTAAAGGAAAAATACAAAGTTTTACAATTAATGAAATGATACAATGGCTATCTATTTCTAGGTTGTCTTCAGCATACCCAAGTTCTCCCAGTGCTAAGAGTGATCGCGGCTAAACCTGAAAAATATTGGTTATCCAGTCAGGATTAGAACAAGTACACAAACCGACGGCAGTACAAAACACAATAGAATTATCAAGACATGAAAATAGCATATGAGAAATGAAAACTGTAAGATAAAGTGATGTCATAGCACGATAGAGAAATAAACAAGGAAAAGCTAATAAAAGACATCTATCTAAGTGGTGTGAAATATCCTTTCGCCATGTGGACGGCTAGGGGGTAAAATCCGGCATACTGCACGTGCCGTGTGCAGCAGCTATCGTTCAAGAATAGACTCATGGGATATTTCTGGGTAGTCCACATGTATACTAAGATATTTCCCCTCCCGACTACTCCGTGTGACGAGCGTGTCAACAAGCAGCAAGATATATGTATAGACATGAAATGAAAAGACTACTATGAATCGGAAAGCAATCAGAAAGTGTACTTGCCTGAGGTCCTTAGCTGGAGAAACCAATAATAAATACCACTCACGAGCCACAATCAATCAACACATGCATAAGTCTCCGGATGCTGAAATAAACATTACCAATGTTCTCAGAATAGTCAAATTAGCTAGGATTGCCTGTCCTTAAGTCCAATTCTGGACACAGGGGTAAAACGGTAATTTCGGGCAAAAACGATGTCCGCCGTTGGACCCGCTTTGCACCGAAAAGCGTGCCAGAGTCAACGGTCTCTAAAGTCATCAAACTATATGTCTACGGATCCAGTTTTCCGATATGAACCCAACCGTATCTCCAGAGTTGGATTTCGGCGGGCCGTGCACAAAATCGCCCGTTGAGCGGGACCGTGGGGCCCGCAAAACGACGTCGATTTCAACTGTCTCAGAATCGGACCAAACTTGGCATGCAGGACCAAAAAAACGATATGGTCCTGATGGCACAAGTTTCGTCTCGATCTGACAAGCGTGCACAAAGTTATGACTGAATTTGCATTGGACGGATACGGGGCGATTTCGACGGATACGCATCGAATTCGTCGCGCACACGCGACCAATTTGAATTTCGTCAAAGCACACACGACCATGAAGCCGTTACACAGCTTTCGATGCTTATGGTGCACGACCACGTCGCCCGAAATGGCGGGGCGGACGTCGTGTGGATGATTTTTATTATTTTTGAAACAGGTTTTTCGTCAACTTCACCCTAATTTTAAACAGCAATTAATCCACAAGAGTTTATTCTAAAAATAGCATTTCCATCTTGGTTAGGTTATCTAGAAGTTTGTTCAAGCGGTTTTCCAAAACTCGCGATGTCCTGATCGCAAATCGACCGCCAACTTGGTGTTTTCAGGACAAATTCTGAATCCATAAATCGAGATTTTTCTCGTTTTTGGAACTCGGTTTTCATCGCGTACAAGGCGTAATAAAATAACCTATTTGAAGGGAAATTAAGCCGTATAGGTTGTCTACATACCAGTTAAATTGGTTCGCAAAACGATGATCCGAGGAGATCGTTTCCTCCCCGCGAAACCGGCCTCGAAGGGCGGCTGCTGCTGTTGTTTCTGCGCCGTTCCCGAGCGCGCGCATGGCCTCTCTGGCCTGGCCAGTCGACGGTCGGTCGCAGTCCAGGAGGCGACGGGCGGCGCGCCTAGGAGCCCAGGGTCGTCGGGGCTGTGGTGTCGGCGCACGGCTGTCGATTTAGGGCTTGGGTGTTCGGTTCGACTCTACTCTCGGTTTCAAGGCCGCATATATATACTGCTCCTTTAGTTCTCGGTTTATTGTGAGTAGGTGAACACCACTTGGGGGAAGAATGAGCCCACGTGGGCTGGTGCTCGGGTGTGTAGTTCTCGGGTTGGCCTGGCCCCTTGGGGCTGGGATGTGGGACTGGGCCGGGTTGGGCCGAAGGCTTGGCTTGGGCAACCTTGGGTTTCTCTGGTTTTGCATTAGTCGGTCTAGATAGTCTTGGCAGCTTCAGTACCAAGTTTGGTATTGGCTGATATTGCAAACCTTTGTATAAACCAAATTATACTCAGAGTTATCTAAGGAAACCAACAAACGAGAAAAAAACAAAATGAACAAAATGAATACTATGTGCCTTTAAGCCACCTTGTATATAGAGACCTAACCAGAACACAACTTCTTAACCCAAAAACTAAGAATTGTCGTATTTACCTATACATACAATTACACACACCTATTATAGTATATTTATAATAAAATAATTTAAAAACAATATTATTAAATAAAAATCCCAATATATAACAATAATAATAGTAACGAAATTTAATAACCAATAATGGTATATATATCTAACAATTAGCTATGATAATTAATTATTCATAAAATCTAAAAATTACCATTTAATTAAAATAAGTAAAAATATTTTAAAAATTTCGGGAAGGGGAGCTACAGGCTGCCCACACTGATGTTCCCTCCGCAGATGATAAAATCCCCGTAGAAAAGATACCTTACTTCATCAATAAAGGGCTATCTTTGAACTACCTCGAGCTTAATAAGCTTTGTACAATGTACGCTATGGAACACGGTATAGGCACTCACCTACACACACAGGTGACAAATGTCTACACCACAATCCAGCTTACTCCAGCAGAAGACGTTTACCGAATGGTCGAGGGAGGGGACCATCCAATCATCTTCGGCCGAAAGGACGATCCGCATCCCTTCACCATTGAAGAAGTCGACCTTGGATCGGATGCCGGGAGACTACCTCTGTATCTTTATAGCCCCCAATCTAAATATCTTATACAGAAATAGGGGTATGATCTGGAAACGACACCGGGTTTGAACTACGGTACTGGACGACGATTACCTTTGAAGCCACCGGTCCCGGCTGGCAAACCACGGGACTACTATAGCAAAACTTGGTGTGGATTAGGGTATGTTACACCTACGACGACCCCTGATAGTTCAGATGAAGAATGTGACTGGCATTCACATTCGACCGGGTCACCAACTTCTGACTCTGATACCAGCATCGGAGATGTATTCAGAAAAGTCTTGTCAGTCAACATGGCATTCGCCGACGCTTATGAAGAAGACGAAGACATCCCCGAAATCCTTAAGCTAGAGCCATGGGCCCAGCAGTTCGATGCACAATGGGAAAAGCGGTTCGAACTGAGGGAACCTCCTACTGAAGATGAGGTTATTCAGGTCGACCTCGGCAGCGAATCTTCCCCAAAACCAATCTTCGTCAGTAAAAGTTTAACAGACGAAGAACGAGAATCACTGCTAGAACTTGTCAAAGAATACATTGATGTGTTCGCATGGAGCTATGAAGACATGCTAGGGTTAAATCCCGATATTACTCTTCACAAGCTCAACATTCGGTCGGACGCAAAGCCAGTCAAACAACAACAGCGACGCTTTCGCCCAGGCATCATGGATGCGATCGAAACCGAAGTCAACAAACTGATAGCCAGCAGCTTCATTTGTGAGGAACAACATCCGGATTAGGTCGCCAACATAGTACCCGTCCTCAAAAAGAATGGGAAGATTCGAATCTGCATCGACTTCCGCAATCTGAATGAGGCATGCCCCAAAGATGAATTCTCCCTCCCTATCACGGACATCATGATTGATAATACCTGCGGCGTTGAACGTATGTCATTCATGGATGGCTTCTCGGGGTACAACCAAATCAAGATGTCTCCTGACGACGAAAAGCACACATCATTCCGAACACCGATTGGCACGTATTGCTATACAGTCATGCCTTTCGGTTTAAAGAATGCTGGCGCCACATATCAAAGAGCCATGAGTATCATCTTCAGGGACCACTTACGCAAGACTGTAGAGTGCTACGTTGATGACATCGCCGTCAAGAGTCGCCGTAAGGGAGACCATCTGCAGGATCTGAGGACGGTATTCGACCTGATGCGAGCGCATAATTTAAAAATGAACCCTACGAAGTCCTTCCTGGGCGTATCCAGCGGGAAGTTCTTGGGTTTCATCATCACCGCCCAGGGTATCCATGTAGACCCTGAGAAGACAAAGGCAATTATGGAGATGGGTCCCCCGAGAAATCTTCGCGAACTCAGAGGCCTTCAAGGGAGGCTAGCATACATCAGGAGGTTCATTTCTAATCTCTCCGGGCGATGTCGGCCATTCATCCACCTTATGAAGAAAGGCGTCTCGTTCGTATGGGACGAAGAATGCCAGCGGGCCTTCGACAGCATCAAAGAATATTTGTCGAACCCTCCAGTCCTGGTGGCCCCAGTTGCTGGAAAACCATTCCTGCTCTACGTACGAGCAATGGAGCACTCCCTCGGAGCTCTGCTAGCACAAAACAACGATGCAGGCCATGAAAGGCCATATATTACCTCAGCCTAATGAAGATTGGCCAGAGCACCGATACACCGATGTGGAGAAGGAATGCCTTGCCCTAGTGTTCACCATTCAGAAGACATGGTACTATGTCACCGGACAAACGATACATGTGATCTCACGGGTCAACCCTCTCAGGGTCCTCATGACTAAACCAGGGGCACTCAACGCTCGTCTCGCTACATGGGCAATATTGCTATCCCCCTACCATATGATCTTCGTCCCACAAAAGGCGGTCAAAGGTCAAGCCCTGGCAGACTTTTTGGCAGCCCATCCGGGCTCGGAGTCGTCCAGAATATATGAGGAGATCCCAGATGAGGTTGCCGACTCGTATGCAACCTCTCACGATGATATATGGCGAATATTTTTCGACGATGCTTCGAGAACTGGACCTAAGGGCAACATCGTCGTCGGAGTTGGGGTGGTACTGGTTTCCCCTACCGTATTGGTGATCAACCGCGCTTACTCCCTCACGGAGCCCTTCTCTAACAATGTGGCCGGGTACAATGCTCTGGTCATTGGCCTCCAACTTGCAAGGGAGCTGGGGGTAGAATATCTTGAAGCATACGACGATTCTCAGTTAATCGTCAATCAAATCCGGGACTCATACGAAGTTCGCCACGAAGACATGATTCCTTATCACTAAATAGCAATCAACATCATCTCGTCGTTCGAGGGGTTCTTCATCGAACACGTCCCCAGACTCCGAAATATCGAAGCCGATGCCTTAGCAGGTCTGGCCGCTTCCCTAGCAGTGCCAAATCATACTCATCAATCGGTGGACGTGATAGGCCACGAACTGGTATGCCCCAAGAACAACGTTTAATTAGTGGCGAGTTGTTCCGTCCAGACGATCGATGATGTCCCAGATTAGAGACAACCATTCATTGACTTCGTCGTCTACGACATCCTGCCCGAGAACCCGAAGGAAGCCACCTCCATCAGACGGCATTCTCTCAGATTCTTCTACGATACAGAGACGAAAATGATGTATCGTCGATCCTATGATAGATTATTGCTTCGGTGTCTGTCAAACACAGAAGCCAAAGAAGCCGTACGAGAAGCGCATGACGGTGTCTGCGGGGCCCATCAGCCTGGCCCTAAATTGCAAGACCGTCTTTGCCGAATGGGCTACTACTAGCCCACGATGGTAGCAGATGCGATAGACTACGCAAGAAGGTGCAAAGCCTGCCAAGTCCACGCGGACTTCATTCACCAACCATCCGAATTTCTAAATCCGACAGTGGCATATGGCCATTCGAAGCATGGAGGATGGACATCATCGGTCCGATTACTCCACATTCCTCCCGTGGACATCGCTTCATACTTGCGATCACGGATTACTTCTCCAAATGGGCAGAGACAGTTCTACTCACGGAAGTAAAGACTTCGAACGTGATCAGCTTCCTCAAGCATCACGTCATCTATCGCTTTGGACTGCCCCGGAGGATCATCCACGATAATGGTCCGCAGTTTGCAAGCCACGCTTTTTATCGGTTCTGCGACAAACATCGCATCCAGAACATTGCTTCGACACCATACAACCCAGCAGCGAACGGGTTGGCAGAGGCATTTAATAAAACAATTATCAAACTCCTTAAGAAGTTTGTCTCTTCCAACAAATGCGACTGGAACAAGAAGCTCGGTAAATGTTTATGGGCGTACCATACTACAGTCCGAACAGCTACCAGAAACACACCATTCTTCCTGGTATACGGGAGTGAGGTAGTTCTCCCATTAGAGACTCAAATACCCTTGCTCCGCGTCGCCCTCACTTATCAATTGACGACGGATGATAACTACCGACGCCGACTACAAGAGTTGGAGGCCTTAGATGAAAAATGCCTCATGGCTCAGCAAAGGATCGAGCTATATCAAGCACGCATCTCTGGAGCCTTCAACAAGAAGGTCAAAATCAGGACATTCCAATTGGGCGATCTTGTTCTGGCAGTCCGGAGGCCGATGGTCATGACTCACAAGACCGACGACAAGTTCCAGCCAAAATAGGAAGGTCCATTTATCATCGAGGCCGTATTCTCCAACGGTGCTTACCGCCTTGCCAAGCAAAACGGAGACTTGCTCATGTTGCCCGTCAACGGCAAGTTCCTAAATAAATACTATGTCTAGATGACAATTCTCTAAATTTTTGAGTCACGTACCCGCTGGTACCGCTGAACTCACCCTCATGATTCTCCAGATTTTCGAGTCATGTACCTTCTGGTGTCGCTGAACTCATTTTTCAAACATTCCAGAATATTGAGTCATGTACCCGATGGTGCCTCTGAACTCACATCCCGGTCACTCTTTCAGGTAGAAAGTCATGTATGATCATATCTCTGAACTTTCTTCCTGGAGGAGATCCTCCCCCATGATCCAATACCCGTACTTCCAGTGCACAAAAAAGGGTAAGCGATCCACAAATTCCTAAAACGGCCATGTCCTCATTACCTCTGAGTCGTTTCACTTCCGCCAAAAATAAATCACCCCCTACATAGAACTTTCATGTCCTCATTACCTCTGAGTCGTTTTATGTACCCCTTCTTCATTGAGCCCACTCCTGCCATGTCCTCATTACCTCTGGGTGGGAAGGCTCCGTAGAAGAAACCTTCATACTTGCCATGTCCTCATTAGCTCTGAGTAAGTATGTCGGTTCCCTTTCAACCTATTATCTGTACCCACAACCGGAGTACGACAAGGATAATAGGTCCATAAATGTCCTCTGTTGACCACAAATGTCCTCTGTTGACCACAAATATCCTCTGTTGACCACAAATATCCTCCGAGAAGTCACTCCTGCCATGTCCTCATTACCTCTGAGCAGGAAGATTCTACGATAAAACCCTCATGCTTGCCATGTCCTTATAACCTCTGAGCAAACATGTTGGTTTCCTTTCATCCTATTATCCGTATCCTGAACCAGGGTACGCCAAGGATAATAGGCCCACAAATATCCTCTGCTAAGTTTCTTAGCATAAATCTACCATCTCATCATGCCCTGGGAGCCCAGCTGCTCTACGGCATTCTTTTTTCCAGAGCACCCATGACCACTTTGCCATAGCTGTTTCGGATATCCTGACCAAACTTGTTATCCGTACCTAAAACCAAGGTATGCCATGGGTAACAGGTCCACAAAAAAGCCCCTAAGACGGGAAAAATATCACCACAATATCACAGGTACAACAAGCAATGCAAATGAAGGGTAGAATGGAAAGTACTCTCTATTTGAAGGAAGAAAAAAGCATTACATCTTTTGGGATCATGTCCCTTTCAAAAAGAAGACAAGAACAAAACAAGAAAAAAGGGCCGACTATAGCTCAGCATTACACAATTCCAGGAGCCGGTTTTTCACCAATGCAGTCCCCCGCTCAAGCCTCCGTTTGGCTCGACGCTCGACCTCTTGGGACAATTGCTTTGCGTCATTCAAATACATATATGCCTGCCAGTCGTTCTCTATCTTCTTCAGGGCAAGTTCTAGATTGGCTGAAGCCCTACTAAACCTGTCAGCCTCCTGAATGGCAATCTCTTTTTCGGCACAAGCAGCTTCGAGCTTGGACTCCAAAAAGGCCAGCTTTCTTTGAAGCTCTAGGATCTGTTCCCGGGTGTCAGTTACCCCGCGGAAGGCATCCGCTTCCCGAGTCATACAGTCTTCAGCTCGACGGCTCCACTGATCATGCAACCGAGTCAAATCCCGTCGGTCCTTCAATATAGCCGGCTTAAGCGATTCCCGAGCAGCCATCACCTTCTCCACCGCGATAACGAAGAAGTTGCATTCTTGATTTATGACCGCGGGTAAATCAGCCTGTTGCAACATACAAAACTGGGCTACGAGACGATCAGCTTCTAACAACTTAGGCTCGAGAAGCGTGGCCAGTTCCCCTCCACCAGGGAGAGTCCTAAGGATATTAATCTGGCCACCGGCACATCGACGGGCCAGAGTAAAGGGAGTCCCCCTTTCCACCGCAGCCTCGATCCCTCTCTTCAGGTGACGGTGAAAACTGTCGACCACGTCCTAGGAGACTTCATCCAAAACCTCTGTAGAGGATGGCATCAGAGGGAGGGTGGCAGACAGTACCGAAGAAGTAGCTTCAGAAGTTACCGCCCCTGCCACCAAGGAAGCAAATTCCGTGTGAAAAGATGCTTGAATGGCGGCTAGCTCCTCTTCCGCCGCCCGAAGAGCCTGGATGCTCGGCAGGGAGGAAAGGTTGACCCCCAAAACTACATTCACAGAAGAGGGCGCAGGGAGAATCGTCCCTTGTCCTAG
This sequence comes from Iris pallida, assembly GCA_029216955.1. Classification (NCBI taxonomy): domain Eukaryota; kingdom Viridiplantae; phylum Streptophyta; class Magnoliopsida; order Asparagales; family Iridaceae; genus Iris; species Iris pallida. The sequence goes on from JANAVB010001997.1 coordinate 15,469,374, forward strand.
TTGTACGGCTACCGGGGCCCCCGAGATCGACCCAGATGGAGGCCCCCCGATACAGGGAGGTTCCGCCAGACCCCCTCCGGTAGGGTCCGCCCCAGCAATATCCATCACTGGGTTGGGACCTGAGCATCCAAAGCAACCATTAATCGATGTAATCTGAAGAATAGGATGACTGAGTACATAGTCTTATTCACGAGTTATGGTTTGACTAGTATTACCAGGGGAAGAGCATGAAGGCGACGACTCGTTCATAGCCAGCGTAGTTTCCCCACCCACAGCTTCTGATCCGAATTCAACTGGCTTCTCTGTCACGGCCATCCCTGAAAAGGAGCCGGCCAGGACAGTGTCATCCTGTTGGGGTTCAGATGTCTCAGGGACGGGCGCGGTAAAACCTCCATCCCCATGAGCTGAAGTCCCAGCAAGATGGGAATCCTCGACCGCAACCGGAAGAACCCCAACAGCAATGATAGCAGTGCACACATCACTGACCAAATGAGACAGGACTGGATCAGCCTCAGTAATCGAGTCCTGAGGAGCGAGCTCATCCGACGCCTATAAAGAGCAAAAGGAACAAACGATTAGGCCATAACATAGAAGAAGAAGAAAGGAGATAGTTGAAACTCAAATCACCTCAGTACAACGTCCACATCATCAATAAACAGCCTGCGACGTCTTACCGCAGCATGCTTCGTGTAATAGGTTCGGTCATCAGCGGTAGTCACGTGTCCTGCTTCGTTTACGCGAAGGGCCAGGCACTGCAGATGGTTGATCCTCCACCACCTCGTCAGACCAAGTAGACGGCTAACCCGCCGCCCTTTCATCTGGCATAATAGGTGATTGATTCCCAACTTCCTCGTCCGAAGAATGCGATGAGTCATCGGCGTCTTGTTTATCATCCTCCTCATCCGCCCTAGTAGACTCTGAATCCGGCGTAGGAACCCTGTTCGCCTCCCCTCTTCCTCTTCTTGGATCCCTCTGGCTTCTCAGCCAAACCAGTGCCAGCAATGAAGCTAGTATTTATATCAAAATCGACAGGAGGCTTGCTCGCTGCGACATGATAAAGGGCCGCTATATATAAAATATCCCCTGCCGTCTTGGCATCGGGGACTGAGAAGCTGGCCCGGGTATGGACCGCATTATAATAATGCCAAGCCCGGACGCCATCGAGTACACTGCCCTTAAAGCTCAAGCAAGCGCTAAGACAATCCAGAAACAATTGACTATACCCAAATTGACGAGAAAATCTACTGGGCAGATAAGGCTCCAGGTATACGTTATTCCGGTAACGACACACCAGGTGCGCAGGGCGGATGTTGCGTAACCAAAGAAGCATCTTCTCAGATAAAAGTTGGGGAGGATCAACGCCGTCCACATGTACCCCCCTCACTTCTCTGGAGGTAAATTAAGGAAGAGAGACAAAAAACTCGGGCCCGTCAACCCTCGCCAACGCCCTCCGGCAGGCTGGCATGGTATCGTATTCCTAAGGCTGATGACGGTATTGAAAAATGAAGGCATCGTCAATAGTAACATCTTCTTCGGTTTTTTGCCTCATCAACGACCGGTAGTACAATAATAACCACCCCATGAGGTAGTGGTATAGTAGTTCTATCCGTTCAAAGTCCAGCGTCGTATCACAAGCAATGACTTTGGATGAAAAGGTGCGGAGGCCGTGGTGTATGCTACACACCATGGCCGGGAGAAGGGCCAGTCTTACCTTGAAGACCAATTTCACAGCGGGGAAAATGAAATGGCGGCTAATCCTTTCCATAGAACCCGCGCCGCCCGAGACTACGCAATTGCGTAGCCACACCATCAAGAACCTAGCTAAGATCGCTTTATCGAACATTTCCGGGTACCATAGTGGAAGTAACTGAGGGAGTCAGTGCGGCTCCCAAACCTGTCACGGGTAGACCTCGACCTTTTGACCTTCAACATCATATCCTTCACCTCCTCCGCGGTTTGAGGACTTCGAGACGAAACTCGGCCGGAGGGACGTAACTTGAAAAGATACGAAACCCAGGCCGTGGTGTGAGGGGCGCTTCCTTCTGAGCTATTTTCTTTCTTGATAGCAATCTGGTGGCAGATGCTATGTTGGCACAACAGTTCTTGGTACGCGACGACGAAACCAGGAAATTGTCGATCCAGGTCTTCGAATTATTCGTTCGTCTGTGTATATACTTCAAAAGCTTCACCTCCCTACGGCAGTTTAGAAACAGCGTGTATCTCATGGAGAGCAAGCCCCAGCTCTCCCCCAGGGGCGAAGAAAGTCCCCGTACGTCGATTATACAGCTCCAAAAGAGCAATGAACAAAGGCTTGTTAATGGGCAACCCGTAGCATGTGCCTCGGACGACGTAGTAGAGGTCAATTTCCCGAAGAGATTCTCCATACTTCCTCAAGATCGATGAGATAAGATTGGCCCATGTAGGAATGGGGTTGATCTAATTTAGCAGTGACAACCTGCCCACGGGATAAGACCCTTTACGATCGAGCTGATTCAGAAAGGTATCAGCTCGAGTGAAAGTAAAGTTAGGACCAGTCATGTTTATAAAAGTGCCAGGGAGCAGCCCCATCACATTCCGACTAACTGAATCCTTGCCCGTACATACTGAACCCGTGCGCCTGTTGTAGTGGATGTTGCCCGCAAACATTTCTGATTGGGTAGGAGTCAGGGAGCCCACCATTGTCCTGCCCAACGGTACCATGTTAAACCATGAGAAAGGATAATGTCGCTCCATCTCGGGAATATAGATCTCTACTCCATCTACAGAAAAATCCCAGTTCTCTAAAACATCCAGCAATCGGGAGTTCTTTATGAAAAAGGCATCCCCAAAGAGAAAAGCCGGTTTCCGATATTCCCGTCCAGCCTTTCCGAATTCATCATAGAACAGAGAAAGTGGAAAGGTTGGTTTTTAATGACAGCTATCCTCTCCCTAGGATCATTAGTGGGAAGCTGATCAACTATACGACGGATTAAGTCGTCGAGCCGCACGCCCACGACAAACTGAGCCGAACCCACAAGAAGTTCTCCTGTTGGGTTGGTCGGGAGGTTCACTGAAAAAGGACAAAAAGAAACAGGATTAAAATATGGTTACTGAGCTCAGTTCCTGCGAGCCTATGCGGATCAGAGCAAATGAAGCCCTATGCGGCTCGAATTCGATTGAGTTCCAGATGACACGGCCCCAAGGGAGCTTATGAGGATCGGTCAACATAACCTCATGCGGCCCAAAGCAATCAGGAATTTCAAGTAACATTGGCTTGATAGCTTATGCGGATCAATTGGACATATGCGGTTCTATGCAGAAGAATTTGTGCAACGCTGAATGCTATGCGAATCAGTCTGTCAGAAGCTTATGTGGTTGCATTCAAAGGAGACTCCATGCGGTTTATATCCAGAGATTCAAACCCTTCTCATGCGGCCCAAACATAGGGCATCTCCTATGCGGCTCGAATATGAGAGGGTCACGCAGCATATGCGGCTTTGTCATACTCGAACTTGGGTGAAGGCTTGTGCATAGATATACAACAGAGCCATAAATTCTTAGGATTCAGAGTATCCAAATACAACTCTTACCATTAAGGGCAGGACGGACATCAGGGTGCGCTGCTGGCACAACGGCTGACGAAGAAGCTGCCTTCTTATCCTTCGCGGCGGCAGAAGCAACCTTAGAGGATTTGGGGGCCATGACCAACGATCGAAGAAGGGAAATGAGGAAAGAGAGGCAAGACAACAATAGTTGGACGAAGGAGGAAGTAAAGAAATCCCCCGACCGTACTCATCCATATTTATAAACAAAAGTGAAGCGTTTCGATCCCCGTGCATACACGAAGGCCGACTCTTCAGTTGTCAAGGTGAGCCGCCGAAAATGAAGGCCAAGATCCTCGGATTCCGTACCGAAAAGTGGCATTTAAAGCTGACAGCAATTCAAACATTATTTAAGGCAAAAGATTGCCATATGTGGCAATGATGACGTGGCCGAAAAGTCCCCTGCGGCTAAGCCATCCATGCGGCTGAACTATCTATGCGGCTTAAACACCCATGCGGCCAGGACTTCATATGCGGCCAGAAGAATATAACCATGCTTCTTATTCAAAGTATTTCAATTTTGCAAATTGAAAACTTTGAAGGGAGTCTTGTAGAAGCATGGAAAATATTAAAGAAGGACCCATGCGGCCAGGAAACTCCATGCGGCTCAGGAAGCCCATACGGCTCACAGATTCATGCGACAGGAGGGCTATGCGGCTCAAGACGTCCTATGCGGCTCAGAACAGGAGACACGCGGCTTGAAAAACAGTTCTCTCCCTCCTGTATTAATTGCTTGTGACGGCTGACAACTCTGAAAAAGTGGCAGTCCTGACACAAAAGTGGTAATTATGACTCTGCCATAATGACAGACCCCTAGAGAAGTGAAGGAAGTCTCTGACACAATCTCCCGAAATCCAGAAAATGCCACGTGGTCCTGACACGTGGACGATCATATGCGGTTCGAGCGAAGACTTCCCATGCGGTTCAGAATAAAGCCGTTCCATGCGGCTCAGGCCGAAACAAACTCATGCGGCTCAAGCGGAGGCCTTCCCATGCGGTTCAAGAGGACCATTTTTATGCGACCCAGGTGGATGCATCCCTATGCGGCTCGCAATGATCATCTTCATGCGGTTCAAAGGTTCGAAGGGGGGAGCCACTACCCAAGCAGCCCTGACACGTGGTCCGATGTCACGACCCGCACCTGATTTTCGGACGCGAGCTCGTGAGCAAGCCAGCTACGTATCGAGCAGACTCCAGCCCGACTCGAGTACATATAAGCTGTCAAGGGCATGGGTATCATGTCTAATCTAAACTATATCTCAATCTACATGAATCATATAAGACAAGAATGAACAATTATGGGTCATGGTCTGCAGCCCATTAGCATATTGTCCGATTAGACTCTAAGAATGAGATGAGTCTATAAAATAAGCAGGAAATATCATGGTACTGAATATAAAGCACGAGAAGATAATAAATACAATAATGATACTGGAATCCTGTAAACGTATCATCACATCGGCCATCCAGAATTACTAGCTAACTCCATGCAATCGCTAAACCTGAAGAGATCATCAGGTCCTCAGAGAACTAGCAAGATACATAATATACAAGCCAACATGTAAAAGTAGAAAGAAGCAAGAAACAATCAAGGGTATCCAACGAGACAAAATGAACCAAGACACAAGATCTAAACACGAGGATCCTAAGACACTGGCATGCCATACTCGAAATGGCTGGCTATAAACTGCAGTCAAGGCAAGTACTCACAATCTATAGTATCTCAATCGCTGTCAAGGCAAGTACACACAACCAAGACGGTAGCCAATCCTAATATAAAATCCTATAGACCATAGTCAAGGTAAGTACTCATAATCTATAAAATGTCAAAGTCAAGTCCCACTCAAGTCATGTCAAGTCAAGTCAAATTATAATCAAGTTAAGAAAATTGTAGTGTAGGACTAGACGACTCTATCAAGCAATACATATGAGACTAACACAGTGTAACAGGTAGAACTATCATAACAGAAAAGAACAAGAATGTACAATCAACTAGAAACATGTAAAGTGAACTATAACAGGAAAAGTGTAATAGACATGGAATAAAGCAGTCACGACTGTAAGGAAAAGAACAGCAGCAAGATGGTGAACATGTATATAAATTATACTGTACAAGTTGGCAAGGTATACTTGCCTGGAGGTTGCACGGAGAACCAACAATGTATCGCCAATCACAAGTCAGAAAGTCCAAGTCATCACAAGTGTCTCCGAAAGCTGAAATAAATGTTACCAACATTCTCAGAATAGTCAAATTAGCTAGGATTGCCTGTCCTTAAGTCCAATTCTGGGCACAGGGGCAAAACGGTAATTTTGGGCAAAAATAATGTCTGCCGTTGGACCCGTTTTGCACCAAAAATTGTGCCAGGGTCAATGGTCTCTAAAGTCATCAAACTACATGTCTACAGATCCGGTTTTCTGATACGAACCCAACCGTATGTCCAGAGTTCGATTCCGGCGGGCCGTGCACAAAATCGCCCGTTGAGTGGGACCGTGGGGCCCGCAAAACGACGTCAGATTCAACTGTCTCAGAATTGGACCAAACTTGGCATACAGGACCAGAAAAACGATACGGTCCTGCTGGCACAAGTTTCGTCTCGATCTGAAGAGCGTGCACAAAGTAATTGGAGAATTTGCAAAGTGCATGATACGGTGAATTTTGACGGATATGCATCAAATTCGTCGCGCACACACGACCAATTTGAATTTCGTCAAAGCCCACACGACCACGAAGCCGTTACGCAGCTTTCGATGCTTCCGGTTCGCGACCAAGTCGTCCGGTTTGGCGGGACGCACGTGGTATCGTGGGTTTTTTCTAGTTTTTTCAAAACTGTGAATCATGGGTTTTCCTGATTTTTGGATGCAAATGACTTAAACGATATTAACTGTAAACAGAAACTAATAGAAGGGTTTCAAACTCTGATGGGTTGTCTAAATGTTATTTAGAAGGTTTACCAAATCGGTCACTGGTTCGATCGAAATTGGTCTTCCAACAGAGGCGTTGGGACTAGTTTTAACTCTGTCTCGGGACAGATTTTCTGTCAACTTCGAGTCGATATAGCCGATTGGTTTTCCTACGTTTATCGAAGTTATTTAATGGGATCTAAAGAGGGTTATGTCGGGGTCATACCTGAAGAAACGGCTCGTCAAAAGGACGAGCGTGTACGACGCAGCATCGTCGCGAACCCTCTCTTCGTGGCTGCATCTGCTGCCGTTGTTGCGCTGTTCCGTGCGCGACCTTGGTGTCGCTGTTGCCTCCGGCCAGCGACCGACTGCTACGGCGGCAGCGCGGAGGATGCGCGCGCGCACGTACGGGTGATGGGGCACGGCATGGGGGTTACTAAGGTTTCGGTCTTTCCGCTGCTCTACTTTTCTTCGCTTTCGATCCCCACTGTATATATACGCAAGTAAATTCTCGGGTTGGCTATTGTGTGGGGGGTGGGCTTCAGGGGTTCAGCTGGCTGATGTGGGGCTGGGCTTGCACTGTGCGGGCTGAGGGATTTCTGTGCGGGCTTAGCAGGGGCTAATGGGTTTAGTCTGTGATCCCAGGGCTAATGGGTTTAGCAAGGACTAATTGGTTTGGAGGGTGGTCGGTTCTCTGTAATATGCAGAGACTTGGATCGGGCCTATGTGCTCTAAGGAAAAGTTTGGGTGTGGCCCCCCTGTGGGCCGAAAGCTTGGATTGGGCTGGAATCCTTTGCCATTGTTTCTTGTTATTATCCTTATCACCATGCAAAAATATATATATATAAATATCAATACTTGTTATATACATATATGTGTATATATATTTATATATAATGATTTATTATATATGCATACATTATGAACCATCATGCAAGCAATTTAAATATTATATATATTATCCGTAATTGCAATATTGAATTATATATATATATATATATATATATATATATATATATATATATATATATATATATATATATATATATATATATATATATATATATAAATATATATATATATATATATATATATATATATATATACTAATATATATACAAAATGCAATTAGATCGATATTTGTATATATATATATATATATATATATATATATATATATATATATATATATATATATATATATATATATATATATATATATATATATATATATATATATATATATATATATATAGAGCCTAATTTTTGTATATCATGAATTACCCATATATATATATACACCCATATACATATTTATTTATCTATACATACACCCACATATTTCTATATATACATACACGTATAAATATACAAGCCATAGTTAGAGATTAATATAGGCAAATGATTAACTTATATTCACTAATGACAATAATAACAATAATAATAATAATAATAGTCCCAATAATAATTAAAATACTCCAATAGTCGTTTCTGATGGATATAACCCGCACTCTACCCATCTGACTCCAGAAGGCCATACAAATATTGTAAACGCTATTAAAATAGTAATAATACATATAATCTACCTATAACAAATATTTAGAGAATAATTGTTATTTCCCAAATATATATATACAAAATAATTGTATTTACCAAATATATCTACAAGGTCGTATTTGGTCCCACTATATGCCTATCTGGGCTTGGATTTGCCTTGGGCTTATTCTGGGCTGGTTCGGTACAACCGGATTCCCGAAAACCCAATGATATAATTAAATAATAAATAAAATCTTCGGTAGGGTTAAGTCGCAACTTGGCCTGGTTTTCTTAGTTAGGACACTCCTATACCTCGACATTCCCCTACCATAGCTAAACACTAGTCAAAGCACGTCACTGCACTATCCGTGTCACTGATTCTTGGTCGTCTGGTACTTCAAAACTCAACCATGGCTAAAATTACCTACCGTAATAATTAATTAAAATAATTATTTATAAAATCTAAAAAAATCACCATTTAACTCAATTAAATAAATAAAAATATTTTCAAAAAAAATTCTTCGGGAAGGGAGGCTACACCCGAACCTTATACGGCCCAAATCTTATGCGGCTCAATCTTCATGCATTTCAGATCCTCCCGTGGCTCCTAGGACACGTGTCCTAAGCCGATCAATCTTCCAGATTTATTACAATCAGAGATTGGGTCAAATCTCAATAATCTGGGACACGTGGCAGGAGAATAAATCAAATTTATTCGCAGACATCAGAAGATCATTATGAGGAAGATTTATTCCAATCAGTATTAATTGCTGATGAGATGTGGTGTAATCTATACTTAAGGGTCCAGATTCATCACAATCAAAACTAATGGCCTAGATTGACCAATCCACAGGCCGCCGCCATCTCCGAGAAGCAATCATTTGCAATCCCTAATGATCACACCCCATTCCTATAAATAGCAGGGTGTCATTTCCCTTGCAAAAAGAGATACACACACAGAGAGAGGCGTACATAGGAGCACTTTTCGAGATCAGAGAGAGCACCAGAGTACTTGGAGAGAAGAGCAGGGAGAGAGGAAAGGGAGCACTTCTTGCAACGCCAAGCAATCTTCTGGAGCCAAGGCTGCATACCGATCGTCCAAGGAGTAAGGCAGAGCTGCCGTCGCTTACCCGAGCCTCTATCGTCACCCCCCAGAATCTAAAATAAACAATTGTACTTAGACTGCTATACCTAGGTTTTCGTCCCTAGGCTTTCTTTGTACGAGCGAGTTTGTAACGCGAAGTAAAAGTCCAGTCCTCCCATAAAACTGTTCTGCTCTTTTATATTTTCATGGCAAACAGACATGGAAATGACATGTCACAGATAATGTGAAGTTGGTTGTCTAGATCTAAACAATAGAGTTCACAATGCTTTACTTCCACACATCAATTATGAATAAAAATATTTATAAAAAAAGGAAGAAGTGGAAAAGTTGTCTTGGAAAAAAAGTAATTTTATTGTCTTCTCAAACTTTTGCGTTGGAGAACACTTTTTTTATCTCATTGTCCTTGTGTGAATATTATCTTGCCACATAGAAAAGACATTATCTTGTGTCTCATGCAACATAGGAATCACAACAAAAGAATAAGACAATAGGGTTGGAGATGCTTTAAACTCATTTAATTTTGTACATTTAACTTGTATTTTTTCTACCAACAGATAATTGAAGAGTTGCTACTATCAATATTTAAATGCCATGCACTCAGCTTTTACTTTCATATGATACATACTATTGACCAGGAATGAAACATTTTTTTACTATAAAAAAGTATGTATTTACCGATTTTTTTTTAACATGGTTCAATAACTTTCGTGTTCCGCCCCTGTTCAACTCGAGTCCTGGCTCTGTCCCTGACTTTGGCAATGCATTTGGAATCTCGGATACAAACATATATGACAACAATTCATATTTTTATGTCTTTTTAAAATAAATATAACCACCTATATTAAGTTTTTTTTTGAAGCAATACCAACTATATTAAGTTGTTTGGATTGAAGTTACATACCTTGTATTCTTAAATCAAGGATTTAAAAAGTTATATATATATATATATATATATATATATATATATATATATATATATATATATATATATAGCAAATGACCTTTAGCCTAGTGGTTAAGAGAGATGCATGCGGTCCGAGTGGTCAGGAGTTCAAATCCCAGTGGGAGCGATTCCAGAAATAAATTACCTGGTTCCAAATATATATATATATTTATATATATAATATATATATATATAAAATATATATATATATATATATTATATATATATATATATATATATATATATATATTATATATATATATGGGAGCGATTCCGGAAACAATTTACCTGGTTCCAAATATATATATATATATATATATATATATATATATATATATATATATATATATATATATATATATATATATATATATATATATATATATATAACAAACACTACTTTCAACCATTAGACCATCTCCTAAGACAGTATAATAGGTTTTTTTTTTTGCTAGTCATTTTTTTTCTCAAAATCATGGGAGCCTAAATTATGATTAGTAACTTAATCACAAAATTTTAAAGATCAAATCTCTAGATTATTTAGGATTATTTGTTTTCATTGTGACAACATCCAAATGTGCATAAGAAGTTTACTTTGTTTTTATTTGAATTACCAACTATTAATAGATCATCCTCCTTTATCCACCACATATGCGTTTAATATAGTTTAATAAAAGAGATTTTCTCATTAAATTAAACATGTACTTTATTCTAATGGGTTTGTAGGGATACCATACATATTTTATTTTTGGAATAGAGAATTGGAGAATTTATGAACCAATTTGAAGGCTAAATTGCAGGAAAAAAAATACTTTATATTTCCAACACTTTGGCATTTAAATGACATCCTATCTATCTACCATTCATGCATCTCCAACCTTTTAAAATTGGAATCAAATATCCCCCTTCAAGTTCAAAACTAGTCTCTTGACTAAATGCGCCTTCTAGTTATGTTTTATGATTCCACTTATATTATTGAAATTGATAGAAAATTAACATTTGATGATAGATTTAAACATTATAAGGATATCTAACTTGCATGTCAATAGATTGGATGTACAAGTGTTGAGAACTAAACTAAGGTATCCTTTGGTTCGTAGAAATGAAAGAAAATGCAAATTTATTTTTTTGCTCTTTCTATGTGCATAATAAATTACAATTTTTATAAATCTTGGTTCCGATGTTTGGAGTTGCCAAGAATATAGTCAAGGTATATTTTTTAGCATGGATAGTTTAGTCCCAAAATTTCGTAATTAATACTGAAAATTTGTAGGAAAATGAATATTTGGGTGGGTGGGGAACCATTTCCTCCTCACCTTTTTCCTCTGGAACTTTTTTTTCTCATTTTCTTTGACATCTAAATACAGAAAATAAATGACTTTTTTTTAATGTCCTGATTTCGTGAACCAAATGTGACCTAAAATGTACATTCATACAATTTTAGTCATTTGAGGTGTTAGTGCTTTCAATGCACGGGTTAGACTTTATTCTCGTTTGGATTGAGAATTGAACGGGAAAGATACAATTTGAGTGATAGGACAAACTCTTAGCTCATGGATAAAATGTAGGATTATATCATAATCACAAATGGTGCGAAAAAGGAAAATACATACTAAAGCTCGGTATAAGAACATAAAAGCAATCAGACTGGAGGTCGATTCGATCAAGATAGTAGGTTAAACCGATTCAACCAATGGATTAATTCTGGTTGAAACATTTATATAAGCTTACAATCTTACATTGAATATATTATAATACACAAGTACAAATGTACTACTTGGAAGTACTTGAAAGTTTTGCATGTTTATTGTAGTAGAATTAGTCAACAAGCAAACACATTAACTTTGAATGAATGTAATGTAAGATATTTATTGCACTAAGTCGATTCATGAGATGAAGAACATAAATTAAATTGCGGAAGCGTACCTGAATCCATTACTTGTCTTGATGGATCTTGAAGCGGTCGTCCTTTTATTGGGGTTCGATCATCCAACTTGCTACGACCCTTAATGATAAAGAAGAATCCGAATCCTTTGTCCCTCTCTTTCTGTTGATGGGGATGCAGAAGAGAAAAAAGAGAAAACTTCTCTTTTGGTGGCTATAAGTTGGGGACCATAACCCTAATGAATACATATATTTATATGTAGTGATATTTCTAATTTGGGCCCTCATCAAATTAGATTTATCTCCGGTATCTACACATTAATTCCATGACAATTATACCCTTAAGCCAATTTCCAAATAGACCACTTTAGTTTGGCTTAGTTATTTAGATAGCCCAACACAATTAATTTTACATGTGTGGTCCCTTAATTATTGAATAATTCCAACAGTCTCCCACTGGGCCACATATGTAACCTTATAATTGTGTTAACATTAGTGAGCTCATAAATTGCTATCTTAATCCTTAGGGTATATCAGGACAATCTCGTCCATTAACCATATCAATATATGATCAAAGCGCTCTTCGTCACATATAGCATAACTAAACCATCAATGGTCACATATACCAATATAGCTAAACGACATAGATCAATCATGGATGCGTAGCATGGAAATTATGCGCAACGTGATCAATACATGCCTATTTCCAACTGGTCCTCCTTTACTTAAGTAAGATCATTACTTAACATAATGAAAACAGAATGAACTGAATTTTCCATATATCTGATCAGATAAATGTTGAAAATACTTTAATACATAAATGTGCCCAAAACCAAATAGCACCCAAATACAGAAAATATAAATTGCCACTGTATTGCCATATTCTTAATTATGATAACACCCATATGAGCAGTATGCTCATAAAAGACCCTGTGTGATCATACTTTTGTGAGCGAATCTGCTAACATGGAGTTTGTCCTAATGTGCTATATGGACACTTTAACCATTCTAAATTCTTTCCTTCACAACTATAATTTTTATGTCAATATCCTTTGACTTATATAAGTTCTTATTGTTATTGGAATATAGTATTTTTATGTCAATATCCTTGGGACAAAATTTTGCAACTATATTCCCTGAAAAGATGCCTCACAGCATGTGAAAACCTTGCTGCCATGGTAGAAAAAATTATGAGTGCCTATTTGACACTCATCCAAAATATATCTCCACTAGTTAACATAACCTGATGTGGATCTCCTGCTGTGTTGGCATCCACCAAAATCGGAGTCAAAATACCTTATGATCTCCAAAATTATCCGATCTCCTACAAAGAGCATATAGTTCCTTGTTCTCTATTAATTACATAAGTAGTTTGGCTGCTTCGCAATGATCCATCCATATTTGCTCAAATATCTGTCGAACATTCTAACTATGTACGCAATATCCGAACGCGTACATACTTGAGCATACATTAAACTTCCTACAACTGATCATGAACGAAAATCTGTTACATTTCCTTAGAAATAATTACCTTATCTTGAATGGGGTGCCGCTATGTTGTCGTTGTTAAGGTATCTCAACAACGACTTATAGAGGTAATTCGACATTGTCTTATTGAGACTCCGAATTCACTTCTTGATCATGACATGTATAGAATCCTGCACATTGTCAAAAGTGATAGTAGGAATCGTAATTAATTCTTCTCAAAGACAATGATCCTGACTTTATTTCTCCCCCAAACTCAACATCCTCAAAAATTATATTACACTTCTCGCCTCAAAAAAAAATTCTTAGTGTGGGACCGTATAATTATTAACCCCTTGATCTGTAACATAACCAATAAAGTAGTTGCTTATAATTTAACTTTGGTCTGTCTTCCCATTACACATTCAATATAAACATTAAAGTCTATAAAGTCAATGGAATCCAAATCTCATCAGACACAAATCGTTCAACTCTATTTCTAGAGAAGTAATCTAATGCTTATGTCATAATGAGGCTTAAAAAATATTGTTAATTTTGCGTTTAGTACCACTTGACTTTACTTGCAAGATTTCATTATAAGATGCAATAGTTTCAACTGAATATAGGTTATCATAAACCTTAAGGGAACCGTTACCAATAATATTTAAATTTAAAGATAGATTAAACTTGTTGTTTCCAAATGAACAATGATAACCAGATTTGTCCATTAAGGAAACTGAAACTGAATTTCGTCTAAAAGACGGTACAAAAAAGTGTCTATCAAATCCAAATAATAATCGGTTCCAAGAAAATAACCTAAAATGTCCTATTGCTTTCACTTCTACCGAATTGTCGTCACCCACATAGATATATCTTTTGCCATCAATTGACTTTCGGTAACTCAGGCAACCTTGCCTAGAACATTAATGTGGGTAGTCCCACCAGAATTTAACTACCATGAGTTTCTTGGTACTAAATCTAAATTAATCTTAGAACAGATAAAATTTAGAAATGTACTTTCCCTTATACGCCATGCGTGATACTTTGTACATTTCTTTCTTATATGTCATGTCTTATCACAAAAGAACAACCCTTAGTTTTATATTGTTGTTTATTTTGATCTGGACCCTTAGCAGCTATTGTATTCATTTCTTTTTGCCCTTAAAGTTTATTCCATTAAACATGAAAATTAAAATCTTATTGGCAGATATTTTAACAACATTAACTGTAAAGAGAATAAAGCAACAAAAAATAAACATACTCTAACAAATAACCAAAGCGTAAAATATAGTCAAAAAAATTCAAATAATGGTGAACCCCATCTCAAGATACCTAGTACATCATTAATATCAAGTCTTTGGACAATGATATTAACTGCAAGTGGTATTCTTGGTGTAATGATCAAAAGTTGACAATAAGTCATGTCAAATAATAAGCCTATCTTTGGATCGGGTTATTATTCACATGTAAACCGTATAATTCTCACACATTTATCACCACAAGTATGTGTGTAATTCGGCCAAGTATTAACCTTCCTTTGGGCCGGCTAATACTTGCATGAATTTACACACACAAACATCTAACATCACTCATAGACTATCTATGCAAGATAGGTCACTTTGGTGACATCTTGTTTCAATGAGTCTATTTAGAATATCAGACGACTATTGCTAGTCACAAAAGGCACCAATTTTTTTTTTTGAATGTTAACTAAATTTTACAAAACCGAATTATGTCCAAAACTTTATGTACATTCATAATTAAAATATTACAACTCAAATAAGATAATCATAAGCATGTGAATCTCTTTACATGATTCAAACAGATATTCTTAATTTGACTAAACAGAGCATTGTCAACATAATAAAATTCACGTAATATTTTACTGAAGATATGGACCAATAGATTGCTTCAAATAACCCATAAAGACTATATTAAAATAATCTGCTGAAGATATGTACGTTAATAGATTACATCAAATATATGACTTAAAACATAAATTTATTGGAAACTAAATTTATGCCAAACATAAAATTGTCTATATCTGATTCCAATGTGTCCTCCAATGATCAACTTTGATTGAAAAACACTCTAAATTGAGTAACATCAAATATCTATCAGCATGAGTAATTGGAATCTAACCGACATTCCATATTATCACATGTCCAGCAATAAGCATATTAATGCATATTTAATATAATAAAAAAAATTTATGGTCATTATCACATGCGTCTATATCTAATATTTAAGCATGAACTGAGAGATCATTACTGTACATAAATTATGAATTATATCAAAATTTTCTTAATATGGCGATCAAATCAACAAAAGATTGACAGCAAATTAATGTATTTGTAAACAATGGAGAAACATATATGCAAAAAATACCGATCATGTGTGAAGGTCGAATCAATAAATACCGATCGACTGATAACCCAAAAGAAAAAAGTGCAAATGTCACCTATATTCTCATCTCCCAATGAAGCAGCAC
The DNA here is from genome assembly GCA_029216955.1 of Iris pallida. Lineage (NCBI taxonomy): Eukaryota > Viridiplantae > Streptophyta > Magnoliopsida > Asparagales > Iridaceae > Iris > Iris pallida. Next base: position 15,485,279 of record JANAVB010001997.1, read on the forward strand.
CTTAAATTCAAAAAAATAAATAGATAATTCCACAACCTTTGTTTATGATAACCAACTAATAGTATAGGACCAACTAGTATAGATTATTCCAAGGTTGATTCCACCAAATACTGTACATATTCTGAGTTGTACACGATTGTAGTTCGGTTGACAATATATGTCGAAACAACGACGACGAAAACATCAAAAAAAAACTGGTTGAACCCTTCCCATAAAAGGACAAATAATAATTTTATTTATATTAAAAATTCAACATTATGCATAAGATGGAATATAAAGTGATGATCATAAAAAAAATTGATCAAACAATCAGAATCTTAAATTAAATTAGGTTATTGAACAACAACAAGAAAATTGATTCTGAAACTTCGATCTCATAAATCAAACAATGAGGCTCTGATACCATTTGTTAGATATTTATTGCACTATGTCGATTCATGAGATGAAGAACATAAATTAAATTGCGGAAGCGTACCTAAATCCATTGCTTGGCTTGATGGATCTTAAAGCGGTCGTCCTTTTATTGGGGTTCGATCTTCCAACTTGCTACGACCCTTAATGACAAAAATGAATCCGAATCCTTTGTCCCCCTCTTTCTGTTGATGGGGATGCAGAAGAGAAAAAAGAGAAAACCTCTCTTTTGGTGGCCGTATAAGTTGGGGACCATAACCCTAATGAATACATATATTTATATGTAGCGATATTTCTAATTTGGCCCATCATCAAATTAAATTTATCTCCGGTATCTACACATTAATTCCATGACAATTATACCCTTAAGCCAATTTTCAAATAGACCACTTTAGTTTGGCTTAATTATTTAGATAGCCCAACACAATTAATTTTACATGTGTGGTCCCTTAATTATTAAATAATTCCAACAGGTAAAGTTTAAAATAAAAGTCAAAAGTCAGGACAAACCGGTTCAAAATTCGACTGGATCCGACGGTCTGGTGGTCTAACCGGCCGAATCGACTGAGTTGACCGAGTTTAAAAAAAACAGTTGGTTGATATTAAATTAGCCCAAAAAACTAGTAGACCACAATTTGACCAGTTGAGCAGGCCTTATCCATCCGTTTTTTAAATCACTGCATAGGAAGAACTCAGAATCATGAAAGTTAAAGACAAAATGCATACAAAGGTTAACCCACAATGTGTATTGATTTAAGAGAAAAGTAGCCTTGTGTCCTTAAAAGATGTTTGAAAGTATGAACAAACACACAAGACATAACGGAAGTTACAATGTAAATTAGGCTTTGCTAGAAAATTATATCTCGAACAAGATCCTAGGTTGCCTGTTTTGTTTAAAAGATAAGACATTGCTTAAACACACAAAAAATATAAGTAAGATGTTGTATTAATCTAGGAAACTTAATAATGTGGAAGAAGAATCACATTCATTAGCTCGAACCAAGAACATGGCCAAAGAAAGAGAGAAAGAGAAAGAGAAAAAGAAAAAGAAAAATTAAAATTCTTTTACGTGTATAGTCATGGGTAATCTCATATATTTTCAAAAAAAAAATTAATTATATGTGAAGAGTTAGCTTCAATAGATATATTGGACATTCCGGAATACATCAAACATAAATCAAACCTTAAGAATTCACAAGTTGTGTGTTTGACATTTTAAGCATTCAATATGTTGATGCACACGTAATACAATTAAAATAAATGTAACCGAAACCATTTTAATTAAGAGCGGAGCCAGAATTTTAGATTACCCGAACTGAACTTAAAAGATCATAATTTTTTTTTAACAAAATAAATATTGTGTTAGTATCATCATGTACATATCTGATCGTGTCCATATCGTACTGTGTCTGGCTAATGTACAACCGTGTCCACCATAATAAAATAAATAGGAACCAGACCAAAATTATTTAGTTTACCAGGTACTCATTTAGGCATAAACTCGAACACTAAGTCTTTGGTATCCTCTTTCACTATCAGAAGAGGATTCGTGATGTGGCAGAACTTGCCTCTAGTGCAGAGGTTCGGACAACGAGGATAGTGCCAGCGGGGAGACTTAGACTTACTGGTTATAAGCTTTCACCATCAGAAGAGGGGGCTAATAACTGGATAAGAGTTGAGAGAGGCAGGAATATGGGGCTGCAACAGGAGGTGGTGGGATACATATATGTAAACTTTTTTCCTTGAAAATTTGGGGTGGGCTTCCGCCTATGATTGTAATCTTTACCATTTTTAGATATGGTCTGAAATTGTAGTTGCTATTCAAAAATCAACAGTAAAGAAAATTTATGAAAAAACTCTCCTCTCTATTTAAAACCTACCAACAAATTGAACCAGCTTTCAATTTATTTTTATCTTTTGAAAATCATGCATCACCAACTAAGAACAACCATGCATCACCACCCATAGAATCGACAAAAAGCTCCTTACTATACATGGTCCCATGTTGAGCAGCTTGAAGGCAACATCTTGACATGAAGGTCTCCACATGCATCGCACCGTAAATTAAGGCTCTGTTGCTCGAACTAGCAACCTCCTAGGAGGATGCCTCCCTCTCTTACCACTAAGCTAGAGGTCATTATATATATATATATATATATATATATATAGAGAGAGAGAGAGAGTGAGAGAGAGAGAGAGAGAGAGAGATTTGTTAGAAAATTTTATTGTATCCTGTCAATTCATGAGTTGAAGAACAAAGATTAAATTGCGGAAGCGTACCTGAATCCATTGTCTTTGCTTGACGGATCTTGAAGCAGACGTTTTTCTTTGTGGGATTTGATCTTCCAACCCGCTACGACCCTTAATAACAAAGACTAAATCTTTATTCCTCTCTTTGTTGATGGGGATACAGAAAGGAATAGAGAAACCCTCTCTTTGGTGGCCGTATGAGTTGGGGACCATAACCCTAATGAATACACATATATATAGATATGTGTTTTGTGATATTTCTAATTTGGCCCCTCATCAAATTAGAATTATCTCCTATATCTACACATTAATTCCATGACAATTATATTCTTAAGCCAATTTTCTAAATAGACCACTTTAATTTGGCTTAATTATTTAGATAGTCCAAACACAATTAATTTTACATGTGTTGCCCCATAATTATTGAATAATTCCAACAATCTCCCACTGGGCCACATATATAACCTTATAATTGTGTTAACTTTAGTGAGCTCATAAATTGCTATCTTAATTCTTAGGGTATATCCGGACACTCTCGTCCATTAACCATATCAACATAGGATCAAAGCGGCCTTCGTCACATATAGCGTAACTAAACCATCAATGGTCACATATACCAATATAGCTAAACGACATAGATCAATCATGGATGCGTAGCATGAAAATTACACGCAATGTGATCAATACATGTCTATTTCCAACTGGTTCTCCTTAACTTTAATGAGATCAATACTTTAACATAATAAAAACAGAATGAACTGAAATTCCATATATCTGATCAGATAAATATCCATAATACTTTAATACATAAATGTGTCCAAAACCAAATAGCACCCAAATACATAAAATACAAACTCCCACTATATTGCCATATTCTTAATTAACACCCATATGAGCAGTATGCTCATGAAAGATCCTGGATGATAATGCTTTTGTGAGCGGATCCGCTAACATGGAGTTTGTCCTAATGTGCTATATGAACAATATAACCATTCTGAATTCTTTCCTTCACAACTAGAAACTTTATGTCAATATCCTTTGACTTATACAAGTTTCTGTTGTTATTGGATTAAGTACTGCTGATTTATTGTCACACCATAATTTCATGTGGTCTTTCAACACCATACTGTAGGCGCAGCCTTGTGACAATTTTGCAACCATATTCCCTAAATAGATATCCCACGGCATGTTATAAACCTTGCTTTCATGATGGAAGAAATTATGAGTGCATGTTTGACACTCATCCAAAAATATATCTCCATTGATCAGCATAACCTGATGTGGATCTCCTGCTGTGTTAGCATCCAACAAAATTGGAGTCGGAATACCTTATGATCTCCAGAATTATTCTATCTCCTACAAAGAGCATATAATTTCTTGTTCTCTATTAATTACTTAAGTAGTTTGGCTGCTACCCAATGATCGATCCATCCATATATGCTTAAATATCTGCCTAATATCCGAATTATATACGCAATATCCTGACGCGTACATACTTGTGCATACATTAGATTCCCTACAACTGATCATGAAGGAAAAATCTATTGTGTTTTCTTAATTATAAGGCTAACCTTAGGGCACTTATTTGAGACCAAATTTGTCTCCTTTAACGAGATGTGTTACCTTGTTTGCATTAAATACTTCAATCAATGTACAAAACCAGAAAATTATTTCTACTCCCACTAAACTTGTGATACACACAATCTTCAACAGTGTTCATCTCAAAACCAAACGAGATAGTCACTTGTTAAAACTCAAAGTGTCTTTGACGAGAAGCCTGCTTGAGTCCATAAATAGATTCTGTAAGTTTGCGAACCATATTTTTTGGGTCTTCTGACACAAAGTCTTCTGGTTGCACCATATAGATTATTTCGTCAATGTTACCATTGAAAATACCGTTTTGACATCCATTTGATGTAGCTCAATATTAAAATGTACAACAAGTACTATGATTGGTTTAAAAGAGTCTTTCAAAGAAACCGAAGAGAAAGTCTCTTTAATAAACAATCTCTTCATCTTCTCTTGAGGTTGTTGAGTTTGTTCCTCAGAAACAATTACCTTATCTTGAATGGGGGGTGCCTTTATGTTGTCTTGTTGAGGTAGCTCAACATCGACTTATAGAGATAATTCGATATTGTCTTATTGAGGCTCTGAATTCACTTCTTGATCAATGACAGGTGCAGAATCTTGTACATCGTCAAAAGTGATAGTAGGAATCGTAATCGATTCCTCCTCAAAGATAATGTCATTGACTTTATTTCTCCCCCAAACTCAACATCCTCAAAAAATATTACACTTCTCGTCTATTTTTTTTTTGTGTTTAGTACCACGTGGTTCCATATGCAAGGTTTCTTTATAGGACGCAATAGTTTCAAGTGATAATAGCATGTCACGAACATTTAAAATAAAAATAATACCAATATTATTTTGAATTTAAAGATAGATCAAACTTTATTATTCCCAAATGAACAATGACAAATAAGATTGTCAAACAAGAAAACTAAAACAAAATTTCGTCTAAAAGATGGTACAATAAAAGCTTTAGATAAAATTGTCTATCAAATCCAATAATAACAAATATCCAAAATTTGTCCTATTGCATCCACTTCTACCGACTTGCCGTCTCCCACATAGATGTGTCTTTCACCATCAATTGGCTTTCGGTAGATCTGGCAACCCTGTATGGAAACACTGATGTGAGTAGTTGTACCAAAATCTAATCACCATGTGTTTCTTAATACTGAAGTTAAATTATACCAAATTAGGAAATGTACCTTTCTTTACACGCCATGTGTGGTACTTTGTGCATTCCTTCTTTACGTGTCCCGGCTTGCCACAAAAGAAACAACCATTAGCCTCAGTTTGTTGTTTCTTTTGCACTGGACCCTTAGTAGCTTCTGTATTCTTTCGCTTAGTGCCCTTATACTTGTCTTTAGGGGTGGTTGCCAAATTAGTACTTTCAGTTTTATCTTGCTTCAATCTCTCTTCTTCTTGTACACAGTACGAAATGAGCTCATTTAGAGTCCATTTTTCCTTTTGACAGTTGTAACTGACCTTGAACTGATTGTACTGTGTAGGAAGTGAGAGCAATACCAAATAAACGAGCAAGTCATCCGACAAGTCGAGCTTAAGTGCCTTAAGTTTTGAAGCAATATGAGACATCTCCATGATGTACTCCCTTATGTTACCTTTGCCTTTATACTTCATGGTAATCAAGTGCAACAAAAGTGTGCTTGTTTCCGTCTTATCATTCTTTGCAAATCGCTTCTCGATTTTAGCAAGGAATTATTTGGCATTAGTAACCTCATCAGATACTGTACCCCTGAATGCCTTTGGAATACCGCGCTTTATGATCATTAGACTCATGCGGTTTGAGCGTTCCCACTTCTCGAAGTTCGTTCTGTCACCAGATGAACTGTCATCCTTAGGAGTAGTGGGACGCTCAATCCTAAGTGCAAGGTCTAGATCCATGCAGTCGAGAACAATATATATGTTCTATTTTCAGTCCTTAAAGTTTGTCCCGTTAAGCATTGGAATTGAGTTCAGATTAGCAGATATTGTAGCAACACTAGCTGAAAAGAGAACAAAAAATAAATAAATAAATATGCTCTAATTAATAACCAAAGAATAAAAGATAGTCAAACAAATTCAAATAATGGTGAACCCCATCTCAAGATACCTAGTGCATCATTAATATCAAGTCTTTGGACAGTGATATTAACTACAAGTGGTACTCTTGGTGTAGTGATCAAATGTTGACAATAAGTCATGTCAAATAGTAAGCCTATCTTTGGATCGGGTTATTATTCATATGTAAACCGTATAATTGTCACACATTTATCACCACAAGTATGTGTGCAATTCGGCCAAGTATTAACCTTTCTTTGGGCCGGCTAATACCCGTATGAATGTACACACACAAACATCCGACATCCCTCATAGACTATCTACACAAGAGAGGTCACTTTGGCGACATCTTGTTTCAATGAGTCTACTTAGAATATTGGACAACTATTGCTAGTCATAAAAGGCACCAAAAAAAAAATTGAATGTTGACTAAATTTTACAAAACTGAATTATGTCCAAAACTTTATATACATGCATATTCGTAAGATTATTACTCAAATAAAGTAATCAAAAGCATAATCATGAATTTTAATTTGACAAAATTGGATATTATCAATATAACAAAATTCATGAAATAATCTACGGAGGATATGCATCCAAAAATAATATCAAATAATTCATAAGGATTACTTTAAATGGAATAATCTATAAAAGACCAAATATATATGCATCAACAGATTACATCAGATAATCTTTAAAGATTATACCAAAATTGGTCTACTGTATCAAAAGTATATGAATCTTGTGCATGATTTAAATCACAAATTAAATCACTTTAAATAAAAGAACATTCAAATATTCTTTTAATATAAAAAAACATGCATCATAAAAAATTATATCAAAAGAACTAGAACCAAATCCTAGTTGTAGAGCCAAACAAGGCAAGGGACTCCTGATTTTCTTTTATAATCCTCACTTTTTCTTAAACCCAAAATCCCTCGATCCAAGGAGGAGGAAAATAATCTACTAAGTCTAAACACAAGAAGAAATAGGAATATGACACCATATAAAGTTCTCGACTACAGCAAATACAGAGAAGTCCAAAGCAATGCAACTTCGATACCTATATTCCCACACTCACGTCCAAAATAATTCCATAAATAAGTCAAATATATATATATATATATATATATATATATATATATATATATATATATATATATATATAACAACAAATAAGGTAAGAGGTCTCCTACTTCTTGATTACAGCAGCCAAACAAAGCAAGCTGATACAGACTCAAACACAAGAACATCTAAAACAAGTTAAATATGATGTAGCTAACTCAAAAGATCAAAGCAACGGAACTAAAAATTGAAGCTAGTGAGTACCTCAATAAAGAACAATATTAAAAAAAACTATAAGAAGAGCAACTTCAACACGCCCATACCAATTTAAGAAACTCATCAAGAAGAAATAGCTTCTCCAACCAAATCCTTTTAATGGAATCAAACATTTTTTGCTAAACCAAAATCTTAGTATGATTTAAATTAGGGAACCGAAACCTTAGTACATGCAAATCATCTGATTCCAACAAATAAATAAATAAATAAATAAAACTCAATCGACGGATCATAAAACTTTGATCGAGCAATGGAAACCCCTAAATTAAATTAGATCAAACGATCTAGGGTTTCTGAACACCAATAAAAATTGAATCTGAAACTTCAAACTCATCAATCAAATAGGAAGGCTCTGATACCACTTGTTAGAAAATTTTATTGTACCCTGCCGATTCATGAGATGAAGAACAAAAATTAAATTGCGGAAGCGTACCTGAATCCATTGTCTTTGCTTGACGGATCTTGAAGCAGACGTTTTTCTTTGTGGGATTTGATCTTCCAACCCGCTACGGCCCTTAATAATAAATTATTCCTCTCTTTGTTGATGGAAATACAGAAGAGAATAGAGAAACCCTCTCTTTGGTGGCCGTATGAGTTGGGGACCATAACCTTGATGAATACACATATATAGATATGTGTGTTGTGATATTTCTAATTTGGCCCCTCATCAAATTAGAATTATCTCCGGTATCTACACATTAATTCCATGACAATTATATCCTTAAGCCAATTTTCCAAATAGACCACTTTAATTTGGCTTAATTATTTAGATAGCCCAAACACAATTAATTTTACATGTGTGGCCCCATAATTGTTGAATAATTCCAACAAGATTTCCATTATTAAGCATCATTGAATGTTTCTAAAATAGCATTTGTTAGATCTCTCTATTTTTTTAGACCTTATAGATTAGTTAAAAAACTCGCGGAAACTTGAATAGTTAAAGGACTAATCTGTACGGTCCAATAAGACCTATATAATGGTAATATTTTGAGGATATTCAGATATGCTTAATAAAGGAGATACCGATCCTTTATATATATATATATATATATATATATATATATATATATATATATATATATATATATATATATAGTGTCGGGCACACGCGTTGCGTGGGCAACATGTCTTAGATTTTAAAAATATTTATATCATCTTCATCTTATGTAGCAAAAACAACTATCATAATTTAAATGTAAATAACCAAATTCATATATTATTGTATTTAATCTCTCTCTCTCTATATATATATATATATATATATATTTATATATATATATATATATATATATATATATATAGAGAGAGAGAGAGAGAGTGTGGGTGTGTGTGTGTGTGTGTGTGTCGGGCACACGCGTTGCGTGTGCAACATGTCTTAGATTTTAAAAATATTTATATCATCTTCATCTTATGTAGCAAAAACAACTATCATAATTTAAATGCAAATAATCAAATTCATAGATTATTGTATTTGATCTAATCCATAGTTTCGTATTTATGATTAAAATCTAATCTATCATAATTTAAATATAATATATACATATTCTTAAACCTAATTTATAATTTTGATTCTAATCTATTTAAAGATTTGATTTAATGTAAATCAAATTTAAATAACAATCTATTTTTAAAAAATTAAGATTTCTTATATATTTTAGTTTTGTTTTGTCTAATGCATACTCACAATCCTACTTAATATAAATATTAATTTAATATTATTTATTCTAATCTAATTAATTTAAAGTAATCTAGTTAGATAAAACTTATAATTTAACTTAATGCAATACAAAGTAAAAAATCTTATTTAAAATTTATTCGAATTCATAACTTAAATATATTTTTATTTTTTTTCAAAATTGAATAGTCCTGATCAATGCAAATACCATAAATTAATGGAGAGAAAAAAAGAGTGAGGGCCTTGTAGTATGTTGTTATTTCATTTTCTAGCACACCGTATCATTTTTACGTGTGGTAGCACAACACGCAGCTAATATTGCATGTTATTATTTGTTTTTCTTTTGTTTTCTTCGAATAATACTGTAGAACAGAAAGTAAAGTAGGAATAGATATGAATCATTTATTGGAAGGTGTATATATAGTTAAGAGAAAAAAAATAAAAATTATATGCATATATAAGAGAAAGAAATCAACCTGACAGAAGTGTTTTAAAATTTTCTTTAATTTTTTGATAAAACTACAAAAAGCAAGAAAAGGACCAACCTTCATTTTCTGAGGAGGCTGAAAGCAAAAGAAGGTTCTCTAAGAGGAAAGAGGAGGTTACAACAATCTGTTTGTAAATTTAAATTAGTGGGATTGTGAAATGGCTATATTATCCATTCATAAATAGATATTAATTTCATATATTCAACGTAATTTAATTTAATTTAAATTGATATAGTTAGATATAATTTATCATAATTTAACATAATCTAATGCAAATAAAAAAACATAATTAAAGTTTATTTCTTGCAGAGATGAAAACTTTATAACATAAACCAAATCAAATTTAACAATGAACAATAACAATGATGATGTTGACATGACATAACCCTAAAAATCAAAGAAATGAACATAAAGGAATCGAGCAAGGGTTTGACCTAAGAGAGAATTGGTAAATCGAAAGAAGAACCATCCTGTGAATGTAGTACTACAACAACACATAAAGGTACTATAAAATAATGAGAAAAACATAAAGAACTACAACATCACATCACATCAAGGTATTTATGAAATAATGAGAAAAACAAGAACATAAAGAAAGTAAATAGAGAGGAGAAACCAGTAGCAACATACTGCAGCTCTTTGGCTTTCTCAGATTTACTTCATCGGTAACCAGCCGCCATGGCATTTAATCAAATATTCTGCTTCCTTTCATCTACAGACAGTATCATGATCCAAATTAGAAAGTGCGCTGCCAATCCGACTATAATATAAAAATGAAAGCATTATCAAGCAAATAAAATTAGTAAATTTTAGTTGTGAAAAAAGAGTGAGAGAAAGAAAAGGAATTTTAGTTTTGAGAAAGAGAGAGAAAGTGAATGCACAGAGAGAAGGAGGTTACATGGTTTTAGTTATGGGTTGGTTTAGGAAAGTAGGTGTGTAAATGACAATATTAGCCGTACATAATCATTATTTTAGATAAGTAAATATATCACTAAAATAATTCATCATACCCCTACTATTTGAATTATATAATAGTATAGATACTAGCGGACGGGCACACACGTTGTGTGTGCAACTCATTTTTGCATTTTGACAAATTATGTAAAATATGCACACATAATGCATGTGCGGCACATTTTTTTAATTTTGTTAAAAATATTGATACATAGATATTTAATTTGAAATTCAATCTCGTGAAAGAAAAAAAGAACTGAATATCTTTTAGCCAAAACAAACTGAAATGTTATGTTATTTAAATTCTATTTTTTTCAATTCAAAATATAATATTTAGATCGACCATAGTCAAGCGTTAAATTATTAATTTTATAAATTATAGTATATATAATATTTAAATTTTAATTCGGTTGGTCGTCGTATTAAGATTTGCTCCATAAAGTTATTTTGAAGGGTGATAAGTCACATAGTATCAAATCTTGTACTTAAAATTTGAATTTCTAGATATGTTAGAATAGGCAGGATTTATTAATTTTAATAATTTTTGTAGATTACCTTGATAAGATTTGGATATTAATCTAAAATACAATAGGAAATTATGAAAATATTTGAATATAATCTATTTTCTAACTCTTAAAATTTATGCTTAAATCCTGCTATGGTTATTTATGTTTAAATCCTACTACGAATTAACACTTTAATGAAATGTTAAATGAGAAGATATTGTCATATTTGAATAATAATCTCCACCATATCTATTTGAAACAAAAGATTTAATATTATCATATTTGAATTATATATTGTTATAGATAATAACAAAAGTAAAATATTATTATTTATGGATTCGGGTTTTAGTAAAAAAGAATAAAAATGATTAGTTGACACAATTCAAATATTTATTTGTATTTATTTTATTAATGTCACTCCCCGATCCCGATATACGTATTCTTGCATGAATCATGTACATGGTATCCTGTATTTAGCATGTACATAATTCTATTTATTATTTATTAATGGTTGCATGTAGCCTTCAAGCATGTCATTAGTGGAATAGTTAGAGCATGTTTAGAGATTAGGGTTTTCTTAAGCCAACCCTACCCTACTATATATATTATCTTCCTTTTCTCTCTCCTCATAACCTTTTATTCATTTTCATCAACCACCACAATTAGGCAAGTACAACTTGCTCAAAAGTAGAGATTTGTGTATTTTTTATCCTTGATTTTTTTTTGATATTATTTGTCTATATTGTTCTTCTCATCATCCTCTATAAGTTTAGTACTTGATATTTTTGGTTTTGATGGATGGATTCTTGTGGATCTAAGTTTATGTCATTTTTAGTTTTCCTTGGTTTTGATCTATTAAACTTGCTTGTTTCCAAAATCTAGTTGTTTCATATGGTAGAGCATTTCATTTTACCCAAATTTGACATTTGAAAAGTTAGATTTCGTTTTGTTTTGGCTGAGTTGTACAAGTTTGAAGTTCATTAGTTCGCTGGCCATCTTTTTCGAATTTTGGAGAAGATGAGCAGTTTGGCCGCATGCAGTCTTTGACCGCATACAGTTTGGCAACATGTAGTCTGGCCGCATGAGTCTGGTCGTAGGTAGTCTGGCCGCGTGAGTCTTTCGTCGTATGATTTTGGACGCATGAGTCTGGCTGCATGTAGTCTGGCCGCATGAGTCTGGCAGTATGAGTCTTTAGCCGCATGAGTCTGGACGCATGTAGTCTGGCCACATGAGTTTGTCCGTATGAGTTTGTCCGCATGCAGTCTGGCCGCATGAGTCTGGCCGTATGAATCTTTGGCCGCATGTAGTCTGGCCGCATGAGTCTGGCCGCATGAGTCTTTGGTCGCATGAGTCTGGTCGCATGAGTCTGGCCGCATGTAGTCTGGCCTCATAAGTCTGGCTGCATGAGTCTTTGGTCGCATGAGTCTGGCCGCATGTAGTCTGGTCGTATGAGTCTGGTCGCATGCAGTCTGGCCACATGAGTCTAACCGCATGAGTCTTTGGCCGCATGTAGTCTGGCCGCATGAGTTTGGTCGTATGAGTCTGGCCGTATGTAGTCTTGCTGCATGCAGTCTGGTCGTATGAATCTGGCCGCACGAGTCTTTGGCCGTATGTAGTCTGGCCGTATGAGTCTGGCCACATGCAGTCTGGCCGTACGAGTCTGGCCGCATAAGTCTTTGGCCGCATGAGTCTGGCCGCATGTAGTCTGGCCGTATGACCCCTCGGCCGCATGCGTCCTGCGGACCTCATGTATCCCACAGACCACATGAACCCTCGATCACATGCGTCATTGTGACTTGGTTCTCATTCCTGATCTGACTACCTATACGAGTGCTGGATAAACCTATGTGTGTGCTAAGGTACAATCTATGTGAGCACGGAGGTTCTATCCTATGTGCTAAGTGTTCCTATGTGATATCTGCCAGTACACCCAAGAGTCGAGCATTTATATAGCTAATGGTCGGTACCAATGACGTGGTATGTGTTATATGTTGTATTACACCAAGACGGGGTACATATGTATGACACCATGAGCCAGTATGAATCCCTTCTTGGGGTACTCGTACATTGTACGACATCTAGGAGAATGAGCATGTGACCACGACATGTGAACTCCGAGGATAACCTAGGGATTAACTAGGCAACTAACTTGCTAGATGCATTGGGTGGGAATAATCCTAAGATCATGCCATACTAGTCACCCCAGGTCCAGTCCAGACGTGTCGGGTTGGCCGCCATGGATATGGTTTCATTCGCCTTTAGCAGATGACTATATCCGACTTCTACGAGCTATGTGTTATATGTTTTAGCGCGGTAGCCCTCCGAGGGACCGGTGCATAATCAATGTGCTATATGTCTAATGGTTTGGCTAGCCCTGCTGGGTTGACACGATCTGAGGATCCCTTTTAATCAGTATCGTCGGGATAACTCCACCAAATATAGAAAGCCGCAGGAATGAATGGCCGCTAGAAAAATGACTTGACTGTGCCTTGTACCTTCGGCTAGTAGCCGAGGGACATGGACTGTCCTGGTGCATTGTCCAACCCATGTCCTTGTTTGGTTGTTGGGTTGGTCTATCGTGCTATGACAGGCTGTGGACCGAGTTTACGACCAGAATCCTTTATCATTACTAGTATTATTATTTTATGCTTGGTTTTTATCTCACTCTTTTGGGCTCCCTTGTGGTACTTGTTATCCGGGGCTGACATCGCTGGTTTTGTTTGGCCAGATCACATAGCAGAGCCTGAGGATCCAACCTTCCTTCCTGACGTCAATGGTGGATACTAGGAGCATGGCTGGCGGGGGACTCGAGTGAGTTTCTCCTCTACCACTCTAGTTTTTATCCCTTATGTTTTGGCGTTTAGCCATCGGCACCTGTTTAGCCGGTTAATCTGGATATTTTGTATTTTGCATAATTGTAATTAAATCAGACTATAGCTGAGTATGATTATGTACATATGACTCTCTGGGCTAGCTAACTTATAAAGCTGGATTCCCATGATCATTTTGATGAAGCGTCGGGGATGCCTTACTGCTTTATCTTATATGCTCATTAATTGATGCTTTCTTGCTTTGAATGATTGAGACATAGATGCTCTGTGAGACCATAGGAGACTTGATTGTAGCATGCACCCCCTTGTCTCTTGACAGCCATGATCGTCGTATGACGTTTGCATACCTCATATGGAGTAGCTGGCCTAGTCCGTCTCTATATTCCGGTACTGGAGCTGACAAGGTTTTATTGGTAGCCCATGCAGGTCTGATTTTCAGACTTGAGGGGTGTTACTATTATAGGAGTCTCAATCAAAACTTGTTCCCTTTGAATCTCTTGCCTCAATTTCTCTTTCCTCACCTTTATTGATAAGCTGAATTTTACCCTCGAATCTTCCTCGTCCTATTATTTGATATCATGTAGCTTTCCCCATAGGGGTGCTTCTTTTTCGGTTGCTGGCGAGGCCAATATGGAGGAACATCCAGTAGAGCGTGGCTCGACGGGGCAACAGCAGGAAAGAATACCTTCTCCTGACCAGATCCGAGTGGAAATAATATTAGAGCCAGTGGAATTACAGGTTCTAGAAACTCCTGCCCCCCAGCGGTGCCGACAGCGACGACAGTACCTGATGTTGCAGCACTCCTGGAGGTCATCCGAGGATTTCTGGCCACTCAACATCGTCAAGTGGCAGCCCATCATTAATAGAAGACACAACAGTAGAAACAAAATGTGCTACTGAATCGGGGGTTACAATTAGCCCTTGAGAGAAGTGTCACGAATGATTCGGGAGCATCGGGGAGATTTTGTCGACTTAACCAGAGATACTTTGACGGCACAGATAATGCCATCACGGCGGATGCTTGGCTTCAGGATATTGAGGCCATATTGACCGCAGCAAAGGTTCCAGCAGAAGAGAAGGTTGACCAAGTCAGACTTTTACTTCAGGATCTCGCCCGCGACTGGTGGGCATCGAAAGAGGTTGGAACGGGTCGTCATGTTCCTTGGGATAGCTTCAGTACCAGATTCAAGTCCAAGTACTTTGACGTGGTAGTGCGGTATAAGCTATAGCATAGGTTTATCAGTCTTAAGCAGGCTGGTAAGACGGTGGATGGATATGCAGCGGAGTTCTGCAGACTGAGTCGGTTTGTACCGACGATGGTGGCTACAGAGCCAGAGAAGGCTATGAGATTCTAGCAGGGACTTCATTAGGAGATTCTACAACTAGTAGAAGGGCACGACTATCAGACTTTTGATGTCGTTTTAACGGCAGCTCGGAGGCATGAACTCGTCCAACAAATGTTGGCGACAAGACATGGGGGCCAAAAGTGGTCTCATCCCCAGAGTAGGGACGGAGGAGCAGTGCAGCGAACATAGGCGCTAACACCTGGCATCCATATTCATGATTCAGGAGCGCCGCAGAGGACGACAGAATCAGAGATAACAACACCAGTTCAGCATCAGCAGTCGAAAAACTAGCAGCAGCGCCAGGGGGCCCATTGGATGTACTTACTATGGTAAGGGAGGGCACACTAGGGATATGTGTCGTTCAGCTAATGGGTTGTGCATGAGGTATGGCAGTCCAGACCACAGGATTACCAATTGTCCTATGATGCAGAGGCCAAGAGGGCCAGTTCAGCAGTTATCGGTGTTTTTAGCTCCGGGGGCAGTACTGAACAGAGGATCAGCAATGGCCGTATGGCTGCTGGCCTAACGTCTGCCGATGCAGGCTCATATATTTTGCCAGGCACAGAACCAGGGAGGCCAGCAGAGGCCACGACAATAGCATGGACAAGAAAGACAGCAGCAGGGAGCTCAGCAAGGCCATGGCCAGGCCTTCACCTTATCACTGGAGGATGCACTAGCTTCAGGTGATGTGGTTACAGGTAATGTTTATGTTACCTCTTTTCCTGTAATAGCATTGTTTGATTCGGGGGCTATCTACTCTTTTATATCAGCACAATTTGCGACACATATTGGATTGGAGTTCGAGGCTTTGCCAGATGGGATGAATGTACTCACTAGTAATGGGCTCGTAGGAGTTAGCAGAGTGTGCTTAGTGTGTCCGATTGTAGTGTGTGGTCGATTATTGCCCGCATCTTTGATTGAGTTCCCTATGGGAAACTTTGACGTTGTCCTAGGCATGGACTGGTTGAGAGACAGTCATGCGACGATCGATTGTCGATGAGGTAGGGTAGTGCTTAATGTACCTAGCATTGAGGAGTTCGTCTTTGTTCGATCATTGAAGGATCGGCCCAAGAGCATTGTTGTAGAAGCATTGGCAGAGCAGGAGCAGATTCCAAGAGTGGTCAGAGAGTTTCTTGATGTATTTCCAGATAAGTTTCCTGGTTTACCACCGATGAGAGATGTAGAGTTTTGTATTGAGTTAAATCCTAGAATATAGCCTAAGATCGGCAGAGTTTACAGGATGTCACAGTCAGTGTTGGACAAGTTGTACCAGCATAAAGAAGAACTGAAGGCAAAGTAGTTTATCCGAGACAGTGAATTGCCCTGGGCTGTACTAGTAATTTTAGTACCCAAGAAGGATGGATCGACGCGAATGTGCATTGATTACCGGCAGTTGAATGCAGTAACAGTAAAGAACAAGTATCCGTTACCAAGGATTGATAACTTGTTTGATCAGTTGAGTAAGGTCTGCGTCTTCTCTAAGATTGATCTTCGATCCGGATATTATCAAGTGAGGGTCCGGGACCAGGACATACCCACGATAGCATTTAGATCGCGATATGGACATTATGAGTTTCTGGTAATGCCATTTGGACTAAC
Source organism: Iris pallida (assembly GCA_029216955.1). Lineage (NCBI taxonomy): Eukaryota > Viridiplantae > Streptophyta > Magnoliopsida > Asparagales > Iridaceae > Iris > Iris pallida. The sequence continues at coordinate 15,502,310 of JANAVB010001997.1, forward strand.
TAATGCTCCAACAGTTTTCATGGATTTGATGAATCGCATCTTTATACCCTATTTAGATAAGTTTGTAGTAGTATTCATAGACGACATCCTTATCTATTCCAGCAATGAAGAAGAGCATGAGAAACATCTTCGGACAGTTTTGTAGACCTTGAGGGAGCATCAACTTTATGCAAAGCTTGGTAAATGTGAGTTTTGGTTGGATCGTATTTCGTTTCTGGGACACATTATTTCTGGAGTAGGAGTGTCAATAGATCCGAAGAAGGTTGAGGCAGTAGAGAGTTGGCCAGTTCCGAAGACGGTAGCAGAAGTGCATAGTTTCTTGGGATTGGCAGGTTATTACAGGAGGTTCGTGGCAGACTTCGCCAGGATTTCGGCACCCTTGATGCGTTTGGCGCATAAGGATGTAGAGTTTGTTTGGTCAGCAGAGTGTCAGACATCATTTGAAGAGTTGAAGAAGAGATTAATCTCAGCCCCGATCTTGACACTTCCAGTAGGATCGGGACGGTTTACAGTATATTGTGACGCATCCGGGAAGGGACTTGGGTGTGTATTAATGCAGCATGGCAAGGTGATAGCATATGCATCTCGAAAGCTTCGAGATCATGAGAAGAACTATCCGACCCACGACCTGGAATTAGCAACAGTGGTGTTTTCGCTTAAGTTATGGAGGCATTATTTATATAGGGATCGAGTGGAAATTTATACTGATCATAAGAGCTTAAAATATATATTCATCCAGATGGACCTGAACCTGAGACAGAGAAGATGGTTGGAATTACTGAAGGACTTCGATGTGAATCTTTAGTATCATCCAGGCAAGGCAAATGTGGTAGCAGATGCCTTGAACATGAGGGATGGCGCATTCATTTTAACATCACAGTGGCATATTTTAGAAGATCTTCAGGAAATAGGAATTGAAGTGATCTTGCCACAAGATACAGAAGTTATGGCCGATTTACAGATTCAGTCTACTTTAGTAGAGAGGATCAAAGCAGCCCTGGCAGAGGATCCACTGTAGAGCCTAAAAATCAAGTTGTGCTATGTTTTTACTACTCAGCAATCAAGTTGCGCCCAAGAAATCATGTTGCGCCACTGTTATGAAGCCCAGAGATCAAACTGCACCATTGCTCAGATTGTGCCATATATCAGACTGCGCCTAATCATATTACGCCAAAAGCATACGTGGCGTCTAACAATAATTGTCATCATTAACTGACAGCCCTGACAACTGACAGCACGATAAACGAAGAAAATCTCTTCGAATCCCACAAAGCATGGTGCTCGAGATGATTTACTGTTATTTGATGACAACTATGCTATGCACTCTGCAAGTTGCGCCTAGGCGCAACCTGAACAAACTCTCCTCACATACCCAAATGCTGCCACGTGCCTATGCACTGAGTTGCGCCTAGGCACAACCTAATCAAGCGCAGTTTGACTCGTTGACTGAAGCTCGCACAACCTGATAAAGTTGAGGCAACTTATGTTCTAAAGCAGGATGATGTGGCGCACATGCCACTAATCTCTCTAAACGAGTCCACTACTCTGTACACGACCATGCACATTTCAATCATATGATATCACGCATCTAAATACAGTTAGTACACATTCGAGTAACTGAATAAAAGTTGGCACAACCTGAAGATGGCGTAACCTAAAGTCGTACAGTTCAACCTCGTGTACATCAGAATAATTGCTAAAACTGTTATTTCCAGAACTCTATAAATAGAGTTTCCAATCATTATCAAAGCATCAGAGATCAAGAGTTCTTACAAAAGTGCTGCTGCATTCTCCAGAGGCTCTAGTCTTCAAGTTCACATAGTCCAAGGGATAAAGCGATCGTCTTCTGATCGGATTCCTAAAGTTGTACTTCTCCACAATTCATTGTACTTTATACGATTCTTTTTTTTAAGTTTGGAATAAACTTTTTGTTTTTTTGCAAACATCTGCGGATCCATAAGCTTCGATCAGAATACGAATCAGGTCTCAGAAAGGAGTTAGTAATCCATGAGGATGGTACACTTAGATTCAGAAACCGACTTTGTGTACCAGGTAGAGACCTTCGACAGAAAGTTATGTCAGAGGCTCACAGTTCTCCTTATTCCATCCATTCCAGAGGCACGAAGATGTACCAGGATATAAAGCAATACTTTTGGTAGAATGGCATGAAGTGGAAAATAGCGAGGTATGTTTCTAAATGTTTGGTATGTCAGCAAGTGAAGACAGAGCAGCAGAGACCAACAGGATTATTACAGCCGCTTCCTATTTCGGAGTGGAAGTGGGAGCACATCATAATGGACTTTGTGGCCGGTTTACCTAGATCTCCGACCGGTCGAAACACAGTTTGGATAATCGTGGATCGGCTCATGAAGGTTGCTCATTTTTTTTCTTTCGGAGTAGGACAGTCTACTGAGAAGTTGGCAGAAATATATATGAAGCAGATTATGAGACAGCATGGTATTCCAGTTAGCATAGTATCAGATCGAGGCACACGGTTCACCTCTCATTTTTGGCAGAGTTTGTATCAAAGTTTGGGTACCAAGTTGAGGTTCAGTACAGCCTATCATCCACAGACAGACGGACAGTAAAAAAGAACCATTCAGACATTGGAAGATATGTTACAGGCTTGTACTTTAGACTTCGACAGAACTTGGAAAGATCATCTTCATTTAGTAGAGTTCTCTTACAATAATAATTATCAGGCAAGTATACAGATGACACCATTTGAAGCATTATATGGAAGGAAATATATGTCTCCTCTGACATGGGACGATGTGGGAGAACAAAAATAATTGGGACTAGAGATGATCATGTAGACCGTAGAAACAATCAAGTTGATCAGAGAGCAACTTCGAGTTACGCAGAACAGACACCGACACTGGGCAGATGAGCATCGTAAGCGTCTAAAGTTTAGTATTGGTGACCAAATGTCTGCGAATTTTGCCTAATCGGTGTATCATCAGATTTGGAACCCGAGGAAAGCTTAGTCCGAGATACATTGGTCCATTTGATATTCTCTCTCGGGTAGGCATTGTTGCTTATCATCTTGCCCTTCCGTCTTTGCTACATGATGTACATAATATGTTTTATGTATCTCAGTTACGTAGGTATATCCTGGATAAGAGTCACATCCTCGAACATTCTGAGCTGGTCGTCGGTACCAACCTGACTTACGAGGAGCAACCCGTATCCATTTTGGATCGACGAGAGAAGGTGCTCAAGAACCAGACTATTAATCTTATCTGCATCGCTTGGGGCCATCACTATCGGAGGAGTCGACATCGGAGCACGAGGACGGGATAAGATCTCGATATCCGTACTTGTTCGACTCCGAAGGTATATTTATCCTTATACCTTTGTAATATGTTTCCCTATTTTTGTTGTACCTACTAGGGTGGATGATTGTTCTCTAATACCTGTTAAAATTGATGAGATTGCATTTATAGTTAGCCTTGTAAGTAGTATCTTGCTTGCTTTGATTTCTCTATCATGTCTTGGCAAAAATTTCGAGGATAGAATTTGTATAAGGAGGGTAGAGATGTCACTTCCCGATCCCGATATACGTATTCTTTCATGAATCCTGTACATGGTATCCTGTATTTAGCATGTGCATAATTCTATCTATTATTTATTAATGGTTGCATGTAGCCTTCAAGCATGTCATTAGTGGAATGGTTAGAGCATGTTTAGAGATTAGGGTTTTCTTTAGCCAATCCAACCCTACTATATATAGTCTCTTCCTTTTCTCTCTCCTTATAACCTTCCATTCATGTCCCTCAACCACCACTATTAGGCAAATACAACTTGCTCAAAAGTGGAGATTTGTGCATTTTTTATCCTTAATTTTTCCTTTGATATTATTTGTCTATATTTTTTGTCTCATCATCCTCTATTAGTTTAGTATTTGGTATTTTTTTGTTTTGATGGATGGATTCTTGTGGATCTAAGTTTATGTTATTTTCGGTTTTTCTTGATTTTGATCTATTAAACTTGCTTGTTTTCAAAATCTAGTTGTTCCATGTGGTACAACATTTCAATTTACTCAAAGTTGACCTTTGAAAAGTTAGATTTTATTTTGTTTTGCTAGAGTTGTGCGAGTTCGAAGTTCATAGGTTCCCTGGCCATCTTTTTCGGATTTTGGAGAAGATGAGCAGTTTTGTCGTATATAGTCTTTGGCCGCATACAGTTTGGCCACATGTAGTCTGACCGCATAAGTCTGGCTGCATGTAGTCTGGCTGTATGAGTCTGGCTGCATGAGTCTGGCCGTATATAGTCTAGACGTATGAGTCTGGCCGCATGAGTCTTTGGCCGCATGTAGTCTGGCCGTATGAGTCTGGCTGTATGAGTCTGGCCGCATGTAGTCTGGCCGCATGAGTCTGGCCGTATGAGTCTTTGGCCGCATGTAGTCTGGCCGCATGAGTCTGGTCGCATGAGTCCGGCCGAATGAGTCTTTGGCCGCATGAGTCTGGCTGCATGTAGTCTGGCAGCATGAGTCTGGCCGCATGAGTCTTTGGCCGTATGTAGTCTGGCCGCATGAGTCTGGCCGTATGAGTTTGGCCGCATATAGTATGGTCGCATGAGTCTTTGGTCACATGTAGTCTAGCCGTATGAGTTTGGCCGTATGTGTCTGGCCGCATGCAGTCTGGACGCATGAGTCTGGCCGCATGAGTCTTTGGCCGCATGTAGTCTGGCCGCATGAGTCTGGCCGTATAAGTCTAGCCGTATACGGTCTGGCCGCATGAGTCTGTCCGTACGAGTCTTTGGCCGCATGAGTCTGGCTGCATGACCCCTCGGCCGCATGCGTCCTGCGGACCTCATGTGTCCCGCAGACCGCATGAACCCTCGGTCGCATGCGTCCTTGTGTCGGGGTCCTCATTCTTGAGCTGACTACCTATACGAGTGCTTGATAAACCTATGTGTGTGCTATGGTATAGTCTATATGAGCACTAAGGTGCTATCCTATGTGCTTAGTGTTCCTACGTGATATCTGCCAGTACACCCAAGAGTCCAGTATTTATAAAGTGAATGGTCGGTAGCAATGACGTGGTATGTGTTGTGTATTGCTTTACACCAAGACGGGGTACATACGTATGACTCCATGAGCCGGTACGGATCTCTTCTTGGGGTACTCGTACATTGTACGACATCTAGGGGAGTGAGCATGTGACCACGACATGTGAACTCCGAGGATAACCTAGGGATTAACTAGGCAACTAACTTGGTAGCTGTATTGGATGGGAAGAATCCTGAGATCGTGACATACTAGTCACCCCCGGTCTAGTCCTGACGTGTCGGGCTGGCCGCCACGGATATGGTTTCATTCGCCTTTAGCAGATGACTATATCTGACTTCTACGAGCAATGTGTTATATGTTTTAGCGCGGTAGCCCTCCGGGGGACCGGTACATCATCAATGTGCTATATGTCTAATGGTTTGGCTAGCCCTGCTGGGTTGACATGATCTGAGGATCCCTTTTAATCAGTATTGCGGGGATAACTCTACCAAATATAGAAAGCCGCAGGAATGAATGGCCGCTAGAAAAATGACTTGACTGTGCCTTGTACCTTCCGCTAGTAGTTGAAGGACATGGACTGTCATGGTGCGTGGTCCAACCCATGTCCTTGTTTGGTGGTTGGGTTGGTCTATCGTGCTATGACAGGCTGTGGACCGAGGTTACGACCAGAAGCCTTTATCACTACTAGTATTATTATTTTATGCTTGAGTTTTACCTCACTCTTTTGTGCTCCCTTGTGGTACTTGCTATTCGGGGCTGACCCCGTTGGTTTTGTTTGGTCAGATCACGTACCAGAGCCTGAGGATGTGACCTTCCTCCCTGACGTCAATGGTGCATACTTGGAGTATGGCTAGCAGGGGACTCGAGTGGGTTTCTTCTCCACCACTCTAGTTTTTATCCCTTATGTTCTGGCGTTTAGCTACCGGTACCTGTTTAGCCGATTAATCTGGATATTTTATTTTTTGCATAATTGTAGTCAAACTGCAACTGAATATGGCTATGTACCTATGACTCTCTGGACTAGCTAACTTATAAAGCTGGATCCCTATGATCATTTTGATGAAACGTCGGGGATGCCTTACTGCTTTATCTCATATGCTCATTAATTAATATTTTCTTGCTTTGAATGATTGAGACATAGATGCTCTGTGAGACCATAGGAGACTTGATTGTAGCATGCACCCCCTTTTATCTTGACAGCCACGATCGTCGTATGACATTTGCATACCTCATATGGAGTAGCTGGCCTAGTCCGTCTCCGTATTCCGGTACTGGGCATGACAATTAACATCCGTCCTTCCACCAAATACAATTACTACTTTAATTCCAGAAGGAAAATATGTACATTAAGTGATAATAAATTATAATTTAAGCAAAGACATATATAATACAAATATCCATGGGATTTGGATTATATGATAATATAGATGAATGGGAAACAAATTCTAGGCCTTTTTCCTTTTTTCTCTTATTCTATTTAAATCAATGCCAAGATAATTAATTCAAATAGTTTAAATTAGTGCCAACATAATTAATCGTTTTAAACTTTAATATTAATATCATTTATTTAAATAAATGATATACGAATTTGATGATTTTTATGGCATATTTCAAGCAGACTAACAATTTATAAAAATAACAAAAATCGGTTATCTTAAAAAGAAAGAACGTTAGAACGATACAAAATTCTAACAGTACCTTTCCAGAGCATCCGTTCTCTCAAGAATTCATGTGGCTCATTTCAACCATCATCTCAACAATACCTCAAGGCAATGGTAATAAGCATGATACATAAATATTTCATAGGAGCAATTTGCCATCGCCTTCTTGGAGCTTTGCACTGAGGACACCGGATCTTTCTGTCTTATCGTTCATCTTCTTTATTCTTGGTGTTTCAAAACTTGAATTGGAGAAAGAGAGAATAGAAGAGAAAGAGAGAAACATAAAGTTAGTGCACATAAAACATGAGAAAGAGAGAAACAAAAGGTTAGTGCACGGAGAAGAGGTTTTACGGTTTTAGAGAGTGGGTTAGTTTTATATAATGGGTGTGTAAATGATATTAATATCTCTACATAATTATTATTTTAGATAGAAAAGTATATAAGCAAAATAATTGTTCGTACCCCCTCCTATTTGAAAATTCGGGTTTTTCTACTCCTATGTTGATCAATGAAGTCCACAGACAAGTGGAGAAGGCTACTATCAAATGTAGGCACACTTAGTGCTTTCTGTACTCTTTCCTACATTAAATAAAGTTCTGATCTTTTTAAAATATATATATATATATATATATATATATATATATATATATATATTTGAAAGAAGGTAATTGTGGCGAACGCTCTCACCGAAAATTGATCTCCTGACCACTCGGGCCGCATTTCTCACCACTACCACTAGGCTAGAGGGTCATTGATACTTATATATATATGGGTGGGGATCATGTGACACGTACAATTTGATATCTAAAATAACACGCAATATCAACCGTACATCATTTGAAATAATAGTGCAGATTTGATGGAATAATTTGTATTAATTAGCATGCATGGCAAATTGAATATCCTACTAATTAATACAACCAACTATCAATAGCATGCATGTCAAATTTGACTTTCATGCATGTAAATTTGGTATGCATTTAAATATGAACCATTTGTTTCAAATGGTGTGCGGTTGAGATTGAGTCTTATTTTAGATGTCAAATTGTATGTGTCATATGATCCCCACCATATATATATATGTAGGACTTAGACATAGTCCTAGGAGTACACTTTTGTTTATCCGGGTCCCTTGTGTCGATGGAGCGAGTTGTAATGCGTTGACTCCGTTGACGATCTGACGATGGTTATCGGTTCTCTGAAGGTCTGAGTTGCTCTGGGTGCTGGAGCGTGCGGAGAGAAAGAAGACGTAGAGTGTCTGTATCTGCCTCTCTCTATATGTTGTTGGTGGTTGTGCGATGTGTCTCTGTCTGTTGGTAGGTGTCCGTAAGAAGGAAGTGATCCCTCTATTTATAGCTTTGCAGGCTGACTGCTCGGGCGCGTATGTAGGATGCGCCTGTACGCGGGGATGCCACGTGGTGGTTGCTGATGGAGGCGCATGGGCGATGCGCTCTGACTAAGGAGTTGAACCCTTCTTGTTGCTGTCGTGGGCTGCGGCAGAGCTGACACGTAGCATTGGAGAGGATCTTTTAGTTGCTGAGATCTTGGGTGATTAGCACCCCTGCATAGGCTGAATCAAGTCAAAGGACGCATGTCGTAGGTCCATGGCTCGAAGATCTCGGATTTGGTGGGGAGTGATCTGATAGGATGCGCCTGGGATTGGGCGCATGAGGAGGCTTTGGCTCGTAACCTTTAGGAGTCACGAACCATCCGGGGCGCATGGCTTTTAAGGCGCATGCGGGGCTTCAGTAGTGACTTTAATTCTATCTTTAGGAATCAGGAAAAAGTCTGAGGCGCATGGCTTTTGAGGCGCATTCAGAGATTTCGACGCATGGCTGCGGAGGCGCATGCGAGATGGTTGGGCGGCCACATGGCTTGTAACTGCCGGAGGGGAGCAATGATGATGCTGACGTCGACGACGCTTCGTCTTCTGAAAAAGCTGTCAACTGTTCAGTCCTCGGGGGACGTGCTGCCAACTCTGTCAGACTTCAGCATTTAATGTTCTTGACAGGTGATGGGCTGTTGAGTGGGCGCATTGATCGGCGTTCCACTAGGCACATGGGGACGCATGGGGGCGTATCCTTATGAGGCGCTTGGTGTTGATGGGCGCATCAGTATGATGCGTGGTCTGGCTGGCGCATCCATTTTATATGACACGTCTTTATGGGCTCGACTGTTACGTTCTTCGAGTGCTTTAAATAGCCGTCTTTGACTTGGCCCGAATTCAAAACGTCAGGTTTATCACCATTCAATGAAAATTTATTGCACGGGATTCGGAGAGCCAGCCACTTGGCGCATGGGTTTGATTTGCCCGACCTATAAATAGTGGCATGGAGAGGGTTTACTTCTCGTTCTCTCACCTCCTCCCGGAATGAACTTGTTTGCTCGAGCACATTCTGTTGATGAGATGCTCCCGAGGGTGAAGATGCGACGCATTGTCTTCTTTGATGCACTTGAAGGTAACTGTTACATCCAATAGTCGGAGTCGAGGGCTTCTGAGGCAGGCAGAAGGTGCATGTTGCATCCAAACATCGGGATGCTCGAGCCTCGTCTTCGTTATGCTGGAAGAGCCGCAGATCGGAAGTGCGGTGCCCCGATCATCTTCTTTGGGCTTTGGGAGAGCTCGTCCTTCTGCTAGAGTGGGTGTTGCCCATTCTGGTTGGGTTGAAAGCTGTTCCTTTAGCCACATATTGATTACGGTGCTCTCCTCTTCCTTGGTTTGGGGAGCTCTTCCTCCAGCTAGAGGGTTGATTTCCATCCTCGTTCTGCTCAATAAATGCTTCATTAGTCGAAGCATTTGATGGTGCATATGCTGACACTTCATGATGCGCCTGACTGGGACGCTGAAGGGCGGCACATAACTGAGCTGCTGAAGGAATGCACATAACTGAGCCGCTGAAGTGATGCACATAACTGAGCTGCCGAAGGGAAGCGCCTGGCTGAGAGCGCATGGCAAGATACGCCTGTTTGAGAGTGAAAGGCGAGATGCGCCTGGCTGAGAGCGCATGGCAAGATGCGCCTGTTTGAGAGTGAAAGGCGAGATGCGCCTGTTTGAGAGCGCAAGGCGAGATGCGCCTGTTTGAGAACGCACGGCGAGATGCGCCTGTTTGAGAGCGCATGGTGGTATGCGCCTGTTTGAGAGCGCATGGTGGTTGTTGCGCCTAGCTGTAGACGTAGGGTATTTTCTTTGTAGAAATTTTCCTTTGTACGACTCTTTTTAAGACATGTAATAGACTTTTATATGAAATAAAAATCTTCTTTTAATGTCTATGCTTTGTTGTGCCAAGTACTTCATCTGAGCTCCCTGGCACATGTAATGTTTGGCGCATAGGATTTCTGGTCCTGAAATTTCATGCTTCTACAAGACCCCCTTCAAAGTTTTCAAAACTTTTCACTAAGTTTTGGAATACTTTGAATAAGAAGCATGGTGGTGTCTCCAACGGGGCGCATGCATGTTCGGGCACATGGATACTCCGTGCATCAGTGAAGGGGTGCATGCTCCTCTCAGTTAAGGCAAATGATAACGCTTCGATACCCAAAAAAGATTAATGATGATCTTTTTTGGATTTATTTGCAGTTATCACCTCGTAGAACCCGAGGCGGCGGCTGAGGTCACACCTCATCGGTTCACGCGTGCGACTAGGCCTATAAATAGGCGTGAGATGAAGAGAGAGAGAATTCTTCCTCTCTTTGCTTTCTTTCTTTTTAGAGTTCTTCCTTTGAAAAACCCTAACTTCTTTCTTTTAAGAGATGGCTCCCAAAACTCCTTGTGGCGGTGCTGGCAAAGAAAGGAGCTTGCGGAGTTCGTCGAGGAGGACGTTCCTGTCACCATTACGACTCCGGTCAACGTTCGGCCTGCGGTGACGGGTGGGTGTCATCTTTCAACCTTTTTAAAAGAGTTTGAAGCACATGGCTGAGTGTTGTGTCCTAACTCTTTGCCGCCGACGCGCATGGACTTCTGTCCTGATGATGCGCCGAGGTTATTCCGCTGACGCGCATGGGTTTAGGCCCTGATTATGCGCCGAGGTTTTACTGCTAACGCGCATGGGTTTACACCCTGATGATGCGCCGAAGCTTCACTGCTAACGCGCATGGGTTTAGATCCTGATGATGCGTCGAAGCTCCATTGCTGACGTGCATGGGTTTAAACCCTGATAATGTACCAGGCTGCTTGACACAGTTTGTCTCCTTAAAGCTTTTTGCCTGACTTTTGTTTTTGCTGTGTCAGTATCGATGACTATCCCTTTGCTGAATGAAGTCCTTCTGGATGCTTCTCTTTGTCAGACGAAAGTTGATTTCGATGAGGAAGTTATTAATCCTGCGAAAGCCGGTATACTACTGAATCAGCCTTCCGAGAGAATGCTGCAAATCCAGAATCAGTCGCCTGTTTTCTTCCAGAGTATGTTGGAGAGCGGCAAGCTGGAATCTGCAGAGTCCGAGGATGTGACCTTCTTGAAACCTGCCTTTCTGTTCGGTGACAGACTGATCTCCACCGAGGCGAAGATACTGAAGATGAAGGAAGACTGGTTTTTCTCTGGGAAGGGCATGGTTCTGTACATGCGACAACTCGAACGCCAATTGCCGCTGACGGCCTTCTACTGTTTAGCTTCCAAGAGAAGGATCTCATGGGAACTTACTCCTTCTCAAGGAGGGGCAGTGGGGAGTACTCTTTCGATTGACGTTACTTCGAATCAAAGGGATACCATGGCTGCCTCGCGAGCCGGTCCCTCATTCAGTTGTCGAACTTTATGTCCTGGGAGCCTTTATAGTGAGGTCCCTAATGACACCTTTGCTTTTAGTGCTTCGACCTTTGCAAATCGGATGCTAACATCGAAGGTTATGTATCCGAAAGGTAGCTTTAGGGTTGAAGGTTGGTGTCACCACGTGCTGAAGTGGAACGAGTTGACCCTTTGGGTGTTATCGAAGTTCAAGGCTGCGCTTAAAGAGATTGGGCTGACGGCCGCTATCCGTGCCACACAGGCCGACGTGGATCTCAACAAGAATATGTTTCTTGCGCTCTTGGAAATGTTCAATACCCAGACTGGAACTTTCTTTACTCCAGTGGGGGAGTTGGGACTGGCCCTCCATGAGATGTACGAGGTGTCCAAGCTTCCCTGGCACTGTGTGCACCGGATGTTATCCAAGGCAGTATTGACTGTATACTTGATGATATGGCTCCAGGATATTGTGTTCTCGGGCGGATCTGGCTCTGTGGAGAGGGTAAACCGGAACCTTATTTTACCAGCTGTGAAATTGGTTTTTGGTCGTCCTTTGGCTCTCCTCCCCCCGATGGTGTGTAACCTGTTGCGGGGCTTGAGGACTTTTGCTGATAATGTGATCCATGGGAGAGGTAGGAACGACAATGTAGGTCCTAAAAAATCAAGTTGCACACATCAACAAAGTCAGAAAATCAAGAAATACAACTTTCAGATGAACTGCGCAGACATCAGATTGCACATCCATCGGATTGCGCATACTATATTGCGCACACTCTCAAGTGCGCAGGCTGACGTGGTAGATCATCTTCATTACCTGACACAAATCAAATCTTCTGACAGCTGACAGCGCGAAGAATGAGGCGACCATTCGTTTAATCATACAGCACGGCGCTCGAGGACAGCTGGCAGTGCAATCTATGTTGGCGCAATTTATGTTGGCACAATCCATTTCATGCGCAGTCCAAGTCTGCGCAATCCAAGACCAGCGCAATTCAGTGTGCGCGTTCTATCAACACAAATGACAAAATACACGTGACATTCATGCCATCAATTGCTCATTTTGTGGCAACTGTCTATGCACGATCATGCGTATTTCAATTAAATGATGCCATGTGTCCAAGACAGTTGGCCCATGATCCAGTAACTGTCTGCACAATCCATTATTGTGCAATCCAATTGCTGCACAATCCATCATGCGCAGTCCAGAATAACTAAAAGTTAGTTATTTCTCAGAACTCTATAAATAGAGTTTCAAGTCTCCATTCAAAGGGGATCAATAATCAGAGATCAGAGATTAGATTATCAGACTTCAAAGTTCAGAGAGTTCAGGAGTTCTTGTCCAAGTGCTGCTGCATTCTTCCGAGGCTTTTGCCTTCAATTCCAGAGTTGTCTTCAACTTCAGAGGCTTCGTCTTCAGAGTTCACATCATCCAAGGGATAAAGCAATCGTCATCTAAATTGGATTCCTAAAGTTGTACCATTCCCAGAATTCAAATTGTAATCTTTTACAAAGTTTGTATCAATAAAGTTCTTCAACTTTTGTTTTTGCAAATAAAATGGCGACTCTGCTGGGGACGACTTTCTCCTCCGACGAGGAAGTGACAACTCAATGTGACGTAGCGTCTATCAGAATGACACAGAAGACACTGGTTGTGAAGATCAACCAGACAGCCTACGAGTCTATGATCAATTCCAAGACCACTCCTCGTACTGCAACCACTTCTGCCACAAGCAAAGTGCGCCCAGTGTGGGTCCCAAAGACTGCTGCGCATTCTATTAATGCTGCCAGTAAGACTTCTGCGTAGTCTGCCAGCAAGGCTTCTCTGCAGTCTGCCAGCAACACTGCTACGCAGTCCAAAGCTTCTGTCATTAAGACTGCTGCACAATCTGTCTTTGCTACTGCTGCACAATATTCTGTTGCCAGTACACAGAAGACTTCATATGCTGCCTTGGCTAAGTGCAAGACTCCTATGCCTTTGGCGCAATTGGCTGTCAATTTGTCTGCGCAAACCAATGCTCCAGCATCCAGAGTCCACTCTAAGTACTCTATAGCAAGAACTTCTGATGCGCAAACCACAGTCTCTGTGGACAGAACCAGTGCGCTATCCATTTATACGCAAACTGCTCCTGCGCAATCTAAGAATGATAGCCTTTTGGCTAAACTCTCTTCCTCTCATAACAAGGGGAAAGGCTCTGCTCCTCTTTTCAAACACAATGTTGCTCCTGTGCAAACTACTGGGGGTAGTCCTTTGGCTATTCCTCTTCCTCTTCAAAACAAAGGAAAAGGCCCGTTGGTCTTTTCTCAAACTTCCTTGTCCCATGACTTGGAAGACAACAGAGGGAAATGCTCTTCAGCTAACCCTTCTTCACAAAATAAAGGAAAAGGCCCTTTGGTATTTTCTCAATCTTCTTCTGTTTTTACCGAAGAAGATCAATCTGAACGTGCCACGGCACCAATTAGTACTATAACTCTTTCAAACAAGGATTCTTCTTTCCTTTATAACAAGAGAACTTGTACTGACCAAAGAGGTATTCTGTCTACCCCGGTAGCAGAATTCCAGGACCTCCCGACTCTCAAGATTTCCCGATCCAGACAGGGAAAACTGCTGGTGTCTCAAACAGAAACCCCTGGGGGTGAATTTGCTGATCTCAGAACTTATCTCAACAGACCCACTTCGGTGAAACGCAAACAGCCAATGCCGAAGACCAAACATCATCAAAAACAAATCTCCAGGGTTAAAAATCCCGACACTTATGCCAATAAAGTGAGCACTTCCCTATACACTCAAGGGACTAAACATTTAAAGAATCGAAATCATATTCCGAATATTATCAAAGAATAGATCCCTCAGAGTTTTCCTCGTCCTGCTGTTGTTCCCGATCTCCGAGAACATCTCAGACAAAAACGAGACAATGTTTCAGCATCTTCAGTTCAGCCATCTGGTCATCATTGCAACCACAAAGTCATCATCCAATGTTGTTGTCAAACAACAAAACGATCTGTCTTCGATCGTCTGACTTTTGCTAAATCTGAACCTATGTCAGAAGAAGATGAAGTCTTGTATGCTTCTATCAACATGACTTCCCGAGACACTGGGGGTAGAAGATGCTCTAAGCATGGCAAACCTCATAAACCAAGTCAACGGTATCTAGAATTACTCCAAGAATCTTCTGAAGGAGTGTTTTGACATATCCGTTCTCGAAGCCGAGATACAATCGGTCAAAGGAATCTTCCTCAAAACCCTTCAGGTTATCTTCCTACTTCTCAGTCAGGAGACAATTCTTTCTCCGACTATGATGTATACAGCGAAAGCTCTGAATAGACAGTGTCTTCCACTATACCAAGAGAAGTGACAGCTTATGTTGTCAATGAAGATCCAGATGCTTCAACTTCTACAAATCAAGAACAACGAATCGTTGCACTAGAAGAGAAGCTAAAAACCATGGCTGAAATGGTTGCTAGTATGCATTCTATCATAGTGGCACAACATGTCACACCACCGACTGTACCTACTGCGAGTCCAGAGATCATAGCATCTTCGATACATGCCAATACTGGGCTGGGGGTAGTGTCTCCTCAAATGCCTCCTGTACAAGTATAAGTTCAAACTACACCTAGTCAATCAGGAGCTGGGGGTAGTGCTTACAATGCTGTTCCTCCTCCTACCACTCTAACTCAACCTGCTCCTCCTTCGTCGTTTGAAGACGCCAATGAAGCTGTCAAACTCTTGCGAACCCAGTTTGAAGCTTTCAAAGAGAAAGACAACTTACAAAGATTGGGGATCAAGCAGCCTTATCCAGTTGAATGGAAAGAAGTCCCATTCCCACCAAAGTACAAAATACCAATGATCTCTTTGTTCGATGGCAATACTTCTTCTAGTCAATTCATCAATTATTTTGAGGTAATGATCGTTCAACTCCAGCCAAATGACGCTCTTCTTACCAGAGTGTTCGTCGGTTGTTTAGCTGGCGTAGCATATGACTGGTACAGAAGTTTGTCCGATGGTTGTATCACTTCCTTCTCAGGTCTTAAGCAAATCTTCCTGGAACGGTTCTATGAAGGATTCAACGACATGACTATGTCGGCTCTCAACAAAATCAAACAGAAATACAATGAAACTGCTGAGAGTTTCATCGAACGGTTCCACCGTGAAGCTTTAAAGATGCCTCCCGGAACTCCAGCTGCTGTCACTATTGATACTTGTAAGGCAAATCTTTTGCCTATCATCAGTATATGGACAGGATCTATCCAGTTCCAAGATTGGCCTTCATTCATTGTCAACGCCAAAGCTGCGAAAGTGAGTGCTGAAAAATTCAAGCAATTGGGGGTACAAATGTCTAACCCCGATCCAGATAAACATCAGACATCAGGTGGTAGAAACCGCCAGAACAATCGCAAAGCAAAAGAGACTTTAAACATCAATCTGAACAAGAATAAAGAATCTTTGGCTGTCAATGTGGCTCCGCCTATATCCACTCCTACTCCTTCTGCACCTCCACCGAGGGAACCTCGTCCGAAAGTAGAATATTCCTTCGACGAGAATGATACTGCAAGTATTTTTGATTGCTTACTCAAAAGCAACAAGATTCAGCTCCCAGACCCAAAGAAACCTGATAAAGTCGGTAAGACAGATCATCCTAAATATTGTGTCTACCACAGGTTTATTGGACATCCTACTCGAGCATGCTACGTGCTCAAAGGCAAAATTCAAGAGCTTGTCAATGCTGGTATCGTCACACTACAGCAAGATGAGAAGACTGTTACTGCGAATATGGTTTCAGTCCAGTTTGTTGACTTTCCTCCGCAGATGGTACAGCACGGTGTCATTCCTATTCCCAAAGCTACTCTTGAGATTGAGAATCTCCCGCTTCTACCAAATGAAGGTCTTGTCCCCTTGTTTCTTGACAACGGCAAAATTATGTGGATCTATTCCGATCTTGCTCCGAAATTCCAAGTGCCCTCTTCTTCCAAGAAGAAAGGTCGTTCTAAAGGCAAGACAAAGACTTGCAACATGGTGTCTTTTGACCCCATAATTGACGAAGAAATTCTGCTAGGCACCAGATCAGGGAAAGCCTATTTGAAAGATCATTCTGAAGCTCAAGAGGATCCTACCTCTTCTTCTGAACCTATTCCAGTACAATCTACTTCCTCTGAAGAGATTCCTTCCACATCTTCACCAGTTGTAGTACCTATTCCTCCCAAGCCGGTGGTTGCTGACAAAGGCAAGCAACAAGTCCATTTTGACAAACCCTTGAAGAAATCATCTCCTACATGACTTGAAAAGCCATACAACTTTGATATATTGGCTCAACTAGCCAATACACCGGCTAGGCTATCAATCTTTGAGCTCTTGCACCTTTCTAAAGAGACTCAAGAAACTCTAAGTGAAGCCCTGATGCAGGCTGAAACTTGCCTAACTCTTCTCAAAAAGCTGGAAGCCGAACCGATCTCTTGTCGTCATTGTCACAGCGTATTAGAGTTAATTCCAAACATCACTTTCACTCAGGATGATATGCTGCTGGAGGATAATAGACATGATCGTCCTCTCTACTATACAGGGTATGTCGATTCGATGAAAGTCGATCGTATCCTGATAGATCCAGGGTCTGTACTCAGCATCATGCCAAAGATAATGCTAGACGCATTAAAGATACCAGTGCATAGTCTTTCAAGCACAATCACCACTATCTTGGGATTCAACCAAGGAAGGAGTAAACCTTTGGGTAAGATTCGCCTAAAACTCCAAATAGGCAATCTTCGCACAAAGGTGACCTTCTATATCATCGATAATCATGGTTGTTCTTACAACGCTCTTCTGGGAAGACCATTCCTCCATGAACATAATGTTGTTCCATCAACTCTTCATCAATGCTTTAAATATGTCGATGACAAAGGAGGAGTTCATAAAGAAGTTGCAGACCTGTATCATTTCAAGGGTGTCGAAGCATATTGCAACGATGCTCGTATGTATAAAGAGGAATTTATGAAAGTGGTATCGGCCATGGATACTGAAGAAGACCAAAAAGCAGTGCCCAATGACACTCTCATCATACCTGTTAAAGGGCGTGTTTCCAATCCTCAGTCCTCTAAACCATTGGCTATTCACTTGCCAGTCCAAAAAAATCGGTTGATGGCGATCAAGATAAAAGGGAGCTCACCTCTTCTGAGCCACTTGTTATCGACTTACGTCGTAACAAGGACAAAAAGCAGCTCACTTCTTCTGAGCCACTTGTTGTTGATTTAACTCACAACAAGGAAAAAAGGGAGCTCACCTCCTCTGAGCCACTTGTTATTGACCTTCGTCGTAACAAGCTTCCTCCATATTCTTCTTCTCCCCCTCTTGTAATCAATCTGACCAAGCCTGCTAAGGCTAAAGGTCCTGCTGTAAATATAGATGTACAAATTAAGGAAAAAGCATCTACTTTCCAGTATACTGATGTTATTTATCATACTAAATGCTATTTGGATATGTTAGATAGCTTCAAATCATTTACAATGGGAGATGTACAATCTCTTCAGACAGAAGTCTCATTTGAAGATCCAGATGACTCTTACCGTATTGTCCCTGCTCGAAAGAAAGACGAAAGTCTAATACTTTTTAGTAAAGGACCAGAACAACAATTCAGCTATACGGATGATAGCAAGCTTAACGATACAAGACATCTACAACTCCGTCGTTATAGTCAACAATCAAAAAACATCATCCGTAAGATGGGTTATGACTTTAAAAGTGGCCTCAATTACGGTAAAGGTAGACGAACTCCTATTCGTACGGCTGTTCCAAAAGGAAAATCTGATATGTATTACAGCAAGATCAAAAGAGGTCTCGGATATGCTTCTCCTTCGATGTTATCCCCAGCAGTTTTCGACTTCGATAGTGAAGAACGTTCTAATTCTTCCGATTCCAGGTCTTGGGATTCTGATACTAGCATTGGTGAAGTCCATCGTGTAATCGTATCTTCTAATATGGTCTCCGCTGAACTTCCGAAAGGATATGATGAGGACATTGAAGAAAATCCTGAAACAGATCCTTGGGCTCAACAGATGGATAATCAGTGGGTACTCCGATTTGAACAAAGAGAACCTCCTACTGAAGATCAACTAGTTCAAGTTGATGTAGGAGAAAGCGAGTCACCTCGTCCAATCTTTATTAGCAAGAATCTTCCAGAAGTAGATAAGCAAGAGTTGATTCTTCTCATTAAAGAATACATTGACGTCTTTGCTTGGAGTTACGAAGACATGCCAGGTTTAGATCCCAAAATTGCTACTCACAAACTGAATATTTTGCCTAATGCTAAACCAGTCAAACAGCAGCAACGACGATTCAAGCCTGAAATGATGGACGCAATCGATGATGAAGTCAAGAAGCTTATCGTTTGTGGCTTTATTCGAGAAGAACAACATCCTGATTGGGTAGCTAATGTCGTCCCAGTTCTGAAGAAAACCGGCAAAGTCCGAGTCTGCATCGACTTTCGGGATCTTAATAAAGCATGTCTGAAAGATGAATTTCCTCTCCCTATCACGGACGTCATGATTGACAATACCTGTGGGTTCGAACGAATATCTTTTATGGATGGATTCTCTGGATACAATCAGATCAAGATGAATCCCGAAGATGAAAAACACACATCTTTCTGCACTCTTCGGGGAGTCTTTTGCTACATAGTGATGCCATTTGGTCTCAAGAACGCTGGTGCAACTTAACAACGGGCCATGAGTACCATTTTTAGAGAACATCTTCACAAAATAATCGAATGTTATGTTGATGATATTGCTGTTAAAAGTCGTCTGAAAGAAGATCATATCCAAGATTTGAGAATAATCTTCAATCTCATGCGTCAACATCAGCTTAAGATGAATCCCACCAAGTCATTCTTGGGTGTCTCTAGTGGTAAATTTCTCGGCTTCGTTATTACCTCTAAGGGTATACACGTGGATTCTGAGAAGATCAAAGCCATTCAAGAGATGCGTCCTCCACGCAACCTGAAAGAGCTACGAGGATTCCAAGGTCGACTTGCGTACATCAGAAGATTCATTTTGAACTTGTCTAGATGCTCCAGACCATTCACTCAACTAATGAAGAAGGGTGTATCTTTTATTTGGACTGAAGAATGTCAACAAGCATTCGACGACATCAAACGATATCTCATGGATCCACCAGTCTTGGTGCCACCAATCTCAGGTATTCTATTCTTAATGTACGTCCGTGCTATGGACCATTCGTTGGGTGCTTTACTCGCCCAAAAGAATAAAAAAGGTCATGAACAAGCGATCTACTATCTCAGTCGTACTATGATTGGTGCTGAACACCGATATAGTCCAGTTGAAAAAGAATGTCTAGCCCTTATGTTCGCCGTTCAAAAGACAAGGCATTACATCATTGGTCAAACTATTCATGTCATATCCCGAGTCAATCCTCTTCGGGTACTGATGAAAAAGCCTAGTACCCTCAATTCTCGGCTGGCTACGTGGGCCATTCTTTTAGCTCAATATGACATGGTATATGTTCCTCAAAAGTCTGTCAAAGGTCAAGCGCTAGCGGATTTCTTAGCAGCTCATCCGGTTCCAGAGACGTC
Organism: Iris pallida; assembly: GCA_029216955.1. Taxonomy (NCBI): domain Eukaryota; kingdom Viridiplantae; phylum Streptophyta; class Magnoliopsida; order Asparagales; family Iridaceae; genus Iris; species Iris pallida. The sequence continues at coordinate 15,522,279 of JANAVB010001997.1, forward strand.
CAAGCTTTACGATGAAATTTCAGATGAGACGTTGGAAGTTAACATGATCTCTGAAGAATTTCCAACCTGGCGTCTATTCTTTGACGGAGCATCCAGAATCGGACCCAATGGTGCTATTATAGCAGGAGTTGGAGTTGTTCTCGTTTCTCCAGACGGATCAACTGTCCAAAGAGCTTATTCTCTAGATGAATCATGTTCCAATAATGTAGCAGAATACAATGCTCTACTCATCGGTCTTCAGTTAGCCAAGCAATTAGACATTGAATATCTCGAAGTTTACGGCGACTCTAAGCTGGTTGTCAACCAAGTTAGAGGAACTTATGAAGTCCGTCATCAAGATCTGGTACCTTACTTTGAAGCAGCAATCAACATGGCTATATTATTCAACGCTTTCTTTATTGACTATGTACACCGAGCTTGCAATACTGAAGCAGATACCTTAGCCAATCTTGCAGCAGTTTTAGTCGTTCCCATCAGAAGACAACAAGTGGTGGTTATTTCTAATTGAGAATTGTTTTGTGTCGAAAACAATCGTAACATCGAGTTCAGTAATTTTGCTGAAATTAATGTTATCAATAAAGATTGGAGAACTCCTTTCATCGACTTCGTGGTTCACGACATACTCCCCGAAGATCCTAAGGAGGCTACAAGTATTCGACGATGATCTCTACGGTTCTACTATAATCAAACCACCAAGACTCTCTATCGGCGGACTTATAACGGTCTTCTTCTACGCTGTCTAGCTGGTGAGGAAGCAAAACAGGTGTTACGTGAAGCTCAAGACGGTGCCTGCGGAGCACATCAGCCCGGTCCTAAACTACAGGATCGTATACGAAGAATGGGTTACTACTGGCCCTCTATGGTATCAGATGCCATCGAATATGCAAGGAAATTTCGAGCATGTCAAATCCATCCAGATTTTATTCATCAACCTTCAGAATTTTTACATCCGATAGCCGCTTCCTGGCCTTTCGAAGCTTGGGGCATGGATGTCATAGGTCCTATTAATCCTCCTTCTTCTAGAGGACATCGGTTAATTCTTGCAATAACAGACTACTTCTCTAAGTGGACTGAAGCTATACCCTTGGCTGAAGTCAAGACGAGTAGTGTTATCAACTTCGTCAAACACCATGTCATTTATCGATTTGGTGTCCCTCGACGAATCATTCATGACAACGGACCTCAATTCATCAGCCAGAAATTCACCAGATTCTGTGATGATTACCGGATTGACAACGTCGCCTCGACTGCCTACAATCCTGCCGCTAATGGTTTAGCTGAAGCCTTCAACAAAACTATTATCAAGCTCCTCAAAAAGTTTGTATCCACTAACAAACGGAATTGGAGTAAAAAGCTTGGCGAATGTCTATGGGCCTACCGAACTACGGTCCGCAACCCCACAGGTTTTACACCTTTCTCTTTGGTATATGGCTGTGAAGCTGTTCTTCCTCTGGAACTTTAAATTCCTTCTTTAAGGATTGCCATTGCTAACGAGCTTACTACAGAGAATAATGATCTTCTTCGACTTCAAGAATTGGAGACACTTGATGAGAAGCGGTTAATGGCTCAACAACATATTGAGTTATACCAAGCTCGTATTTCTAAGACTTTCAACCGTAAAGTTAAGGTCAGAGCCTTTCAGCAAGGAGAACTTGTTTTAACAGTCAGACGTCCTATGACTATGACTCATATGAGTAAAGGCAAATTCGATGCAAAGTGGGAAGGTCCCTACGTTGTAAGAAAGTCTTCTCAAATGGAGCTTATCAACTCTCAGAACTAGATGGACGAATTGCAATGATGCCTATCAATGGCAAGTTCCTTAAAAAGTACTATATGTAAATGTAAATGCTTGTAAATCATCAGACAAGTTCAAGTTCATAAATAAAATTTTATTTCATCATGAATGATAGTACATGATATTAAGGAAGGTCACTATCATCCTTCTCTACATTCGGACGCGGACCACTGCTGTCCTATTCAAAAATACGGTCAGCAAAAGAGCCGAGAACCTCCTTGCTGGAACCCACTAGGAACTTGCAAGCGGCCATCCTCATGGCTTCCTCTTCTTCGGTCCTTCCTGGTTCAAGCAGAAAGTCCAGGATGTCTCGCGGTGGCTTGGGTGCAGACGAACCTTCGCCTACTTCTGCTTCCTTTGATTGAACTGGATCGACAGGACATTCTTCAGTACCCTTCTCAACCTTTGGGGCGAGATCAGCCTTCTTGGATGCATCTCTAGATGACATTTTTATGTTAGAAAAGGGGAAGTGCTCCTTTCTGCTAAAATTTTGTTCTATTTATAAGCAGATAACGAAGCAACACATCCACCCGACAGTTCGTCCGTTCCTTCATCATCACCGGACGGTTCATCCGTTCATTCAATTCACTTGACGGTTCGTCCGTTTATTACATTCATCCGTTGGTTCACCCATTCACATTCATTCGACGGTTCATCCGTTCATTATCACCCGACGGTTCGTCCGTTCATTATCATCCGACGGTTCACCCGTTCATTCATCATCACTTGACGGTTCATCCGTTCGTTATTTTCTATTTTGACGGTTTGTCCGTTCATTTCATCATTTGACGGTTTTCCCGTTCATCTCACATCCATATCAGCAACTTATCGTTTCGATTAAGTTGTTAATCGAGATAATAATATTCAGTATATTCTGCCACATCCATATTATCTCTGAGCAGATATAATGAATATAATTATTTTCTATAAAATCATCAAGAAATATATCATGTCTTGCACCTCTGAATATATTTTCTATCTCTATTATTTATATCTGAACAAGATATGCAACAAATAATGGAGCCACAGCAAAAATGTCTTTTATTAATCAAAATATGAGACATTACAAAAACATATATACTTCAAAAGACATAAAGATACAAGATGTTCCACTAAGACAGAGGTATTATCAGATTATCAATCTGCTGCTTTAGAGTCTGCAGCCGTTCTTCACGAGTGGACATCACCCTCCTTCTGGCTTCTTCTATCCCGGTTTCTTCATTGAAAGCAGGCATGGCCACCATTCGGCGGGTAATTTCAGCATTATGAGCTTCCACATACTCATCCCTCTCTTGAATCAGAGCATTGAATTGTTGGGTTGCAAGTTGATGATCAGCAACTTCATCTTCTAACTCCTTCTGGAGACGAGCAATCTCTGCTCTTAGCTCAGCAGCTCTCTTCTCTTTTCTATCAGCCATCAAGGTTACTGATTCCAGCTTGGAGTTATATTCAGCAGATTTTACAGAGAAAGCTTCCAAAAGGTTCTGGAGATTGACCCTTTCAATGTCAGCTGCTTGAGCCAGTTATTCGAATTCTGCCTGCACTAGAGACTCCACATCTCCTTGGTTGAGCTCTTTATAGCTTTTGATGGAAATCTCTAACTCATTCAAAATATGTTCCAGGAGAGTAGCTTGAGCCTCGTCACCTTGTTCCCGGATAGCCCTTACTAAGAGAGAGGTTGGACCTCTAACCATGAAAAAATCAGTACCCTCTTTTTCCATCATTCTTTTTACTAGGGGTCCCAAAGATTCAAAAAAACATCTGGTAAATGATTGAATCACAAGATTATTAGTTGCTATAGCACCAGGAGTTGCAGCTACTCCTGTTGATGACGAGGCCGTAGGATGTTCAATCTCTCGCATCTGGACAGCAGGCTCTTTGAATAAAGGAGCCAAAGTGGAGCTAGTTGCCCCTTCCGGTTGTTCTTCTGCAAAAAGTAAAAATTGTCATTTTGCCTGTTGTTTGCTATTGTCCAAGAAGATTAAAGATGTAAATTATCTTACCATGGTTGAATCCAACAATGAGCCTATCATCTGCTGGAATAGACTCTGGCCTGCAGAAGTAGCTTCAGCCATAACAGCTTGGCTACTGCCTGCTTCAGAACCACAGGATAAATGATGACTGCTACTAATAATCACCGTCGTTATAGGCACTATGTCTGTGCACGTCGGACGTGCTATAGAAGTCTCAAGATCTGCAGGAAATACAAATAAAGACGTTAGCTATCAATCTATTTAAGAAGAAATTGCTAATTTCATTTTATACCTTCAGGATCAGTGGCGGGAGTTTCTTTCGGAGCTTCTTCATCTGCTGCTTTTTCTGGAGATACTTCTACCTCAACATCCTTTGCAGGATTTAAGGTATCAGCATCGTTTTCTGGAACCTCAACATCCTCTTCAGGATTCAAGGTATCATCAACAGCATTAGGAGATATATGCACTTCATCATCTCTTTCAAGATCTTGCATATATTCATCAATATTCTCAGACGAAGAGCTCTCCTCATCTTCATCTTCTTCTGGTGCATTCCCGCTGGTAGTTGCAGCTTGGTCACAATAGTCCTCCAACGGGCTGTAGCTGCAATCTTCTAGAGCCGCAATCACTTCACGATCTTCCTCTTCGCAGAGGGTTCTAGGAGTAGGCGGAAGTTGAGTCGTCTCCGCAGCGGGTGGAAGAGAGTGTACAATATTTTGCTCTTCCTCCACTTCATCCATAATACTTCTTCTAGGCTCTTCAGCCTCAGTTCTCGGATCAAGATCTTTCCTCTGCTCGATCTCTTCCCTAAGTTCTGGACTAGGAGTTTTATTCCTAGGCTCTGAAATAGGAGTGGAAGATGGCAAAGTGAATCCTGCCGCAGCATCTACTGCCATTGAAGACGGGGCTCGATTTCTTCTTTGGGCCAGCTTCTTTCTTTTCAAAGGCCTCTTAGGGCTCTCTATATTTACAGTCTCGACTTATCTTTGGACAGAGGCCGGTGTGGTAGCCTCTTCTTGCTGAATTGTTTTGGCCAGCTGCCGAGATTGAGATCTAGTGGTAATCTTTTCAGAAGAATGATCTAAGATCAATTTCTTCTTTGCTGCTGGAGTGGGAGGCTCCTCTCTTCTCCTCTTCTTGGCTGGAGATTTGCCCACCTTCAAAGAGATACGTAGTGGCGCGTTAACTTCTTGAAGGAACATAACATCCCTTGAAGCTTCCAAGGGTGCATCTACTGGCTCATGTACTTCATCATTTCCTATGAGCGACATGACGACTCCTCCCCTCTTCAATCTTGTTGAAGACGCAAAGCTATCCGCGAGGTTGAAATTTTTAGCAAAGGTGTTCGAAGATGTATAGAATACTGAGTATGTAAATAGCATCCGAGGGCCATGATTACTGTTTACTGGCATCGAGAACGTCACTTTCGTATCTTGAGCATTATAAAAAGCCCATGCCCGAGCCCCATCTATCAAAAAACCCTTTCCGTGAAGGCACGTGATAGCATTTCCCACATGGAATTGGTTGTACCCGAACTGTCGAGCAAATCGACTAGGGAGATATGGCTCTAAATAGCATTCATCTTCAAACCGGTATACCAAATGGGACGGTCGAATTGTTTTCAACCACTCAAAAGCTGCACGGCTCAGAGGATGCATCTTCGAGTCAATCATATTTGTCGGCATTTGTTCGTAACCAGCAGGAGGATGGGTGCAATAAAAGTTCCATCCTTTGCTCAGGTTCAGAGCATATCTACAATCTCTCAGAGCAGTGAATTTCTACTTACTATGAGTGTATCTCCACAAAAAGCTGCCGTCGACCGGTCCCATGCCGGGGTCCATCAAAGTGGGATGGTGAAGGAGCAACCACCCAAATAGATATGTATACGGTAATTCCAACCGAGGAAATTCTTTTTCACCCTTGGATTTCATCATCAGATCGACGTACAGACGAAGACCAGCATTCAGCTTACAAGTCATCGCTGACAAAAGATCCATCTTATAGCCGAAGACTAATCTAACGGCGGCGAAAAGAACACTGCGATGGAAGCGGTCTACAGCACTGGATCCCGGGACTACAAACCGACGGAGCCAATGTGTCAGAAATCCTGCTAATTGGGCTTCTTTTGACATAGGTCTATATCCTACTCTTAAATAACTTTCGAGAGTATCTCCTTTCTTCAAAGGAGGACATTGATAATCATCCTTCATCTCTTTATCAAAATTGCCACTTTCTTCCATCAACTTCATCACTTCTGTGTTGCTCATGGCTTAAAGAAGTCAGGATAGCATCTATCATGTTTCTTGGTCTTCGGTTCTTGAATGTGGTTAAGGAACAGATAAGGTAGCCATTTCGAGGAATAGCAAGTGTTTGATGTAGCACTTTTATAGAACAGAGAACAGATTTTATAATAACATAGTAGTTCCTCGAAGACTGCTACCATTTCTGTATTCTCTCTCCGGAGTCTGTCCAACTCATCATTGGTTAGGATAAATTCTTCATATGGGACATCTTCCATTGGCAAATAAGAGATGTACTGCATCTCATGAAGTACAAACCCGATTTCTCCGCCGGGAGTCATGACGGTCCCTGTTCTGTAATTGTACCTCTCTGCTAGAGCCAAGAACAGGTGCGGGTTCGGAGCAAAACCATAGACAGTGGCATGCACTGCTTGGTACAAGTTGATTTGCTAGAGTTTATTTTCAAACTTGGTCAGAATCCAATTTGCTATGCAGCTCCATCTTTTAAAATCTGGATTCACCAATCCAGTTAGTCTGATGTCCTGCTCAGGATATCTTCCTTCGACCTTCGCAAATTCATTTACGAAAATTGGAGTTCTGACGGGCATTAACAAGGAAGAATTCTTCGAAGGAATACAACCGGGTTTCAGACCTCTCAACAAGACATTGTGCCGTTCTGAGGAACTGTAGAACATATCCTTCTTGCTCGGCCCCTTCTTCACAAAAATCCTTCCTGGACGGGCATCTTGGAATGGTGTAAGGTTCCATTCCATCTTCCTCGGATAGCTCGCATGAGTATACCGGGATAAGGGGAGGCAGCGTGGAACATTTGGTATCGAGAATGATCTATCCGTCTGATGGACAATCCTTTCTTCCATCCTTGGTCTCGGTTGAGAACTTTTCTCAAAAGCTTCACCGAACAGGAATAATGGCTTCTTGTGTATGACAGCGTCTGCTGATTCCAGAGGTTGTCCGTTCATCAAACATTGCAGTGTCTCATTATCTTGGGATATCAAAATGGCCTGACGGGAGGTTGGCAGATCATATTGAGGATAGTGCACATGTGATAGGTCCTCTTTATATTCTGATTCTGAAAGGGTCCCTACGAAGTTCTCATATTCTGGATCTTCTCTAGTATTAACTGCATCAGACAGAGAAAACAAAAATTTTTAGTATATGTCAAAGTCAAAGATTCAGTTTACGCAAATATTAGATTGCGCAATCAAATTGCACAATATCAGATTGCGCAAATAATCAGATTGCACAAACAAATAGACATCAGTTTGCGCTGACAGTCTCGCGCAAATCAGCAAGTTACGCTGACTTTTGTCAGCACAGTTCAACCGATTGCACAGAGAGTCGTCCTTCATAAAAATGAAGAATGAACTGATTTGTGCAACCAGAACCCTAAAAAGGGGTAGCGCAGTATGATCCTATCTCTAAAAAGAGGTGGATTCTGAAAGGAACAGTGAAATCAAAACTCTAAAAAGAGTTTTTGATTAGGTCATCTACCTATCATTGCTGGATGAACAGTTTCATGGCGAGAAGCTCGTCGCACAGCCCTAGTCGATGATTCGGCGGGGGCCTTGCCCTTAGCAGCGGCAGAGGATCGTCGAGGAGCCATTGAGATCGTCGGAGAAGAAAGAAAGAAAGAGCTCAGAAATTTTTATCTCAAGTGCACGAAGAAAGCAAGTAAAGAACACTTCGAAGGAATTGAAGAGCTATTTATAGTTTTTCAAAACGAAACGGCCGCCTTAGATTGCGCCTAAAAATGGGCTAATCCCTCAGATTGCGCAGACAGCTCACTACATGCGCAAATTGATTTCAAATTCAAAATTCAAAGTATTTTGAAATTTTGAATAAATTCAACTTTCGAAAACTTTGAAGGGGATCTTGTAGGTCCGAAAAAATCAAGTTGCACACACCAACAAAGTCAGAAAATCAAGAAATATAACTTTCAGATGAACTGCGCAGACATCAGATTGCGCATCCATCGGATTGCGCACACTCTCAAGTGCACAGGCTGACGTGGCAGATCATCATCATTACCTGACACAAATCAAATCTTCTGACAGCTGACAGCGTGGAGAACGAGGCGACCATTCGTTTAATCGTACAGCACAGCGCTCGAGGATAGCTGGCAGCGCAATCTATGTTGGCGCAATTTATGTTGGCGCAATCCATTTCCTGCGCAGTCCAAGTCTGCGTAATCCAAGACCAGCGCAATTCAGTGTGCGCGTTCTATCAACACAAATGACAAAATACACGTGGCATTCATGCCATCAATTGCTCATTTCATGGCAACTGTCTATGCACGATCATGCACATTTCAATCAAATGATGCCATGTGTCCAAGACAGTTGGCCCATGATCCAGTAACTGTCTGCGCAATCCATTGTTGTACAATCCAATTGCTGTGCAATCCATCATACGCAGTCCAGAATAACTAAAAGTTAGTTGTTTCTCAGAACTCTATAAATAGAGTTTCAAGTCTCCATTCAAAGGGGATCAATAATCAGAGATCAGAGATTAGATTATCAGACTTTAAAGTTCAGAGAGTTCAGGAGTTCTTGCCCAAGTGCTGCTGCATTCTTCCGAGGCTTTTGCCTTCAACTTCCGAGGCTTTTTGCCTTCAATTCCAGAGTTGTCTTCAACTTCAGAGGCTTCGTCTTCAGAGTTCACATCGTCCAAGGGATAAAGCAATCGTCATCTAGATTGGATTCCTAAAGTTGTACCATTCCCAGAATTCAAATTGTAATCTTTTACAAAGTTTGTATCAATAAAGTTCTTCAAATTTTATTTTTGCAATCAAATTTTGTAGCCCGAATACCTGTCCATGAAAGACAGGGACGACGTTGGCCACCCAATCTGGGTGTTGTTCTTCACAAATGAATTCGCTGGTCAGGAGTTTGTCTACTTCCTGATCGATAGCATTCATGATGGCAGGACGAAAACATTGTTGTTGTTGCTTTATAGGCTTGACATCGTATAAGATGTTAAGCCTATGCATCGCCATCTGGGGATCAAGTCCCGGCATATCTTCGTAGCTCCAAGCGAAGACATCGATATATTCTTTAGACAGCTGGATTAAAGATTCCCGATCTTCTCCTTTTAGGCTTTTGCTGATGAAGATGGGTTTGGAAGAAGATCCATCCCCAAGGTCGATCTGTTCGACTTCGTCTTCGGTAGGGGGTTCACGTAATTCAAAATGAGACTCCCACTGTTCTCCTAGGCGTTGAGCCCAGGGTTCTTCTTCGAAGAATTCTGGCGTTTGGTCTTCGCCTTCATATTCTTGAGATTGTACAGATGTCATGTTGGCTGATAGCACTTTCTTGAATACTGATCCGATACTGGTATCGGAATCCCAAGTTGATGCTTCGGATGAATGAGAATGTTCTAGTTCTTCTGCCTCCGAACTCTCTGGAGTTGACGATGGCGTGACATAGCCCACCTCCCGTCTAGTTCGATGATAGTAGTCCTGCGTCTTTCCTTTAGGTGTTGGAAGCTGGAGAGGAAGACGTCGACCCTTGCCGTAGTTCAGGCCTTTGTTGCTTTTTAGGTCATAACCCATCATTTGGATGAGGTACTTTGCCTTGTCCGTGTACCGATAGACTTGTATTCTGCCGGTATCTGGTTCTTGCTCGAGTAGCGGGAGGTCTTGATGACGCTCGACTTTGCCGAAGATGATGGATTCTTCGTCTCGATTCCGCGGTAGGACTACAAAATAGACCCCTTGGGATGCAACAACTCGATTTACATGATGGACGGTCGTTATTTGTGTTTACAACGACCGTAGAGCGTTGTCTAATGTATACATGGCATTCCAATGTGGAAGAGTAGAATAATTAAAAGACACTCTATTATTGAAACACGAGATTTTGTCCCGTAGGATTACATTGTCCAGAGAGGGTGCATCTACATCAGCAGAGATATATTCCCTTAGCTCTTCATCTGTGAGTACTGGGATTGGATCGGGAGAGTCCACCACAGCTTTGATCTTGGGGTCCGAGAGGGCTATGTGGGCCTTCTCCGGCAGCTTGGATGAGACGGATGATTGCGGCGGCTTGCCCTTAAGACGCACCTTCAGAGGTGCCTCAACTGTGCCTTCGGTGATTGGTGCCTTCCCCTATAGTTTTGCCACGAGGGGAGCCGATGTTTGAGGCGGCTTTTCCTTGAGCCGTATCTTCAAAGGAGCTTCAGTAGGTGTTCTACCTGGAGCAGTTGGTGCTTTTCCAGGTAGCTTGATGTTCATGGGAGGCAACGTCTGAGGCGGCTTCCCTTTGAGTCAAATTTTTAAAGGAGCGTCGAAAATCATCTCTGGCTCCATGTCGGGCTCTGCTGCCGTTTCTGCTTCATCGTCAGCATCATTGGCTTCCTCCTCGTCATGTGACTTTTACAAGGTGGAATCAGAGAAGTAGGCTTCAACCCCCTAGAAAGGGTCAATGTCCGCGAACTCCGTCCAGATGATGTCATTGGTGGACACGTATTTCATACATTGGTGGAGTGTAGATGGCACCACCATGTACTCATGCAGCCACAGACGACCCAGTAGGAGGTTGTAGTTGACATCAATGTCCACGACATAGCAAGTGACCTCAGTTCTGAGGTTACCAATATGACACTTCAGCCGTATTTTGCCCAGCGGCTCGCTTTTGCTAGCATTGAAGTCACTGATTGTTGTGTTGGAAGGCGCCAGTCGGTACATTGGGATCCCCAGTGTTGAGAGCAGCGTCTTCGGGATGATGCTGAGGGAAGACCCTGGATCGATCTGAATCCGCTTCACCTTGACGGAACCGATATACCCTGTATAATACAGCGGCCTGTTGTGTCGGTTGTGCTTGAGCAGCATGTCTTGTTGGGTGAAGGTTATGTTGGGGATAACTTCATCCGCACAATAATAGTGCGCACATGTAGTTGGAGTATCCTCAGGCTGCTTGACCTGACTGATGAAGGACTCAGCATCCTTCAGAGCTTCACAGAGAGCTTCACGAGTGTCCTTGGAAAGGCGAAGAAGCTCAAACAAAGATAGGCGGGCAGGAGTACTAGCAAGTTGTGCCAGTATGTCGAAGTTGTGAGGTTTGGCTAGCCCCGAAGCATTCTTCTTTCGCAGAGGCTTGTCGAAATGGGCCTCTACATGCTTATGCTTATTGGCTGCTGGGGGCTTAGATGGGCCCTCTTCCTGGGCAGCAGGGGCGGTGCAAGGAGGCACCACCTCGACGGTAGCTTCATCGGGTCAGGCGTTCTGATGTGAACGCGTCTGTACAGGAAGTGCCTCTTCCACAGAGGAAGAGACCATGCGGCAAGACTTGATCTTTCTGCCCTTAGTTTTGGAGGCAGAGCGTACCTCCGGTTGAGTAACCTCGGAGACGAGATTAGGGTGAACCCACAAGACCTCTCTCCGAGATGTGGTGAGTGGGATGAGTCCACTCACGTTGTCATGAGTAGGTGGTAGATTGACCACCTGCATTGTCGCCTTAGGGATGGGGACGACGCCATCGTGAGTTGTGGTTGGCGGTAAGGTGCCAAATTGAAGCGACACCAGGTTAGCCGAGACCATTTTCTCCTCGTAGTCGACGGAGATAACATCCGCATTGATCATGCGATGGATGTAGTTTTTGAGGACGTAGCAGTCCTTAGTTGGATGTCCGACAAGCTGATGGTAGTGACATTACCTCAGATTGTCCACTTTTCCAACCTCGTCGGGACGCTTCGGGTCTGACAATTTGATCTTGTCACCCTGCTTCAGTATCTCAAAGAGTTGCAGGGTGTCTTCATCGTTGAAAGAATAAACCTCCTTTGACCTTGGTGTAAGTGGAGGCTTCTGAGTAGGTGCTGATGCGCCTTTGGAGGCATTGACAGTCAACACATGTTTTCCCTTCGTCTCTCGTCCGGTGTTGTTGGCTGCAGGCCGTTTCCCCTTGTCCTCAAAGGCAGGGAAACTAACTCCCAGAAGGCGAGCATTGGATGCCTTCTTTTCTGCTGCTTCGGCTTCGATGATCAAGGAACTCCAGTCGGAAGGAGGAGTAGAGTTGAGCCAGAGTTTGACTGCAGGCAGCATGTTCATGCTGTACGAGGAGAGGAGTGCGTATTCTGGCATGCCCGGGGGCAGTCTGAAATAGGCCTGTCGGAAGCGTTCGATGAATACTCGAACTGCTTCCTTCTCCTTCTGGCGTATCTCTATGAGGTATGCCAATGTCATGTCCTTTCCACCGTCGTAAAAACGGTCAAGGAAGAGACACGTCAAGTCGTCGAAGGAAGATATAGAGTTATCTGAAAGACTCCAGTACCAGTCGTACGCTACTCCTTTCAGTGCCCCGACAAATATGCTGGTGAGTAGTACATCCTCCTTTGGGAGATGTCCCATTTGGGACTGGAAGTACGTCAGATAGCGACACGGAGAGTCCTTTCCATCGTACGGTGTCAATGTTTGTGGTTTATACTTAGGAGGATAAACCACTTTGTTCCATTCGAGGGGATAAGGTTGGGGGATCCCCATCTTCTGGCGCTCTTCTTGTCTGTTCTTGGACTCAAAGCACTCGCGCAAGTCCCTGATCATCTCCACCACGTCTTCCGTAGAGCTGGAAGACGGGGAAGGTGGTACAGCATGGAGTTGAGCATTTGACGGCTCCGACGTTCGAGGTGCTTCGCGGCGATCCGTATCCAAGGATACCCGTTGAAGGGGTATTCTCCATTGGCCCCTAGGTCAGGACCGGTAGAAGGTGCCCTGGCCAAAGCTGACCGTATCTCAAACACTGCTTGAGTTAGTATTTGTATGAAGGCAGAGAGGGTTTTGAGTCCTCCCTCCAGGGTATCTATGCACTGGACGAGGTCTGCTGGCGGCGCATCCGGCTCGGTATCACCCCCAGTCATGTATACTGTCATGACACGGCTGGAGTTGGATGGATCAGTTGAGGCTTCGCTTTCGGGCTCGCTCTCTTGTAGGGGAGTTGCCTCTCCTGGAGCTTCGTCTTGGCTACCCCCAGCTTTGTTTTGGAGGACACCCTCGTCTTCGGGAGAAGTATCCGCGAGGGCCTGATTACCCCCAGTTTTGTCTTGGAGGACTTCTTCGTTTTCGAGGCGCAAGTCCACAGGGGCCAGACTACCCCCAGCTATATCCGGGAGGCTGACTTCGTCTCCAAGATGAAGAATTACCCCAGCTGTGATCTGGAGGATATTTTCATCTTCAGAAGGAGGATCAACAAGGGCTTGACTACCCCCAGCTTCCTCCAGGATCTTCTTTCTCCCCTGAGTGCCTTCGAACACTCCAGAGGATGGAACAGTTGTCTTGGTTCTCCTCGGCTGGCTCTTAGACGAGGACGAGGAATAACCAGTCGCCTTTCGTATTGACGAGGAATTAGATATTACGTTGTATGAAGCAACCTTTAGTTCTGGTTCCTCTTCAATTGACACCATCTTCCCGAGGCGACGTCGAAGAGGTGTTGATGATTGCAGCCGCTGGAATACCGACTACTTTGGTGGCGGGACTGTTGTTTTGTAACAACAGTTGATGGTGACTACAATACAGGCATGCCCTGTGAGGGGCACATTGTGTATGTCAGTCGACTCTCCTGACCGACGTTTGTGAGTGATCACGTTAAGCAGATCGTTGGAGGAGAGTGCCACCTTCGCACCCCTATCAGACGCATGGCAAGGCCAAGCGCCGGGGTGGTCAAGTGAATGCTGCACCCCTTAATCCAATACCAAACAGGCGCTCAGATCAGTAGTAGGGGAACAACATTTATAGTGACTTGAACTAACCTCAGACGCACAACCAGTGGAGGTGCGGGAGTTCAAGACCACAGGGTTTGCCTTGCTCGACTTGGTTGCGAACGCAACAGATGCGTCCAAGTGAGACAAGGACTTTGAAGGTCGACTCATTTCCGGCGCAGAAGCACCCGAGTTGACCTTATACAGCATACCATCAGCAGCGCACATGATTGTGAGCGTATGCTTCTGGTTTGCTGCCGGCGTAGCACGTTTGAGGTGCATGGCCCGTACTGCCTTGAACTTCTTCATACCAGCCCGCTGGAGCGTATAGTACTCAGAGTCCAAATTCTCCTCGCCACTACAGCGAGTGAGTCTGTCGAAGACAGAGACCTTCTGTGGCGCATCAGAGGTGATACGCAGGGTATTAGCTGCGCCCCTGCTCCATCGACGCATTTTCCTCGCCTGAGAAAGAGATGGCTGGGGGATGTGGTCAGCCGCACGTTTCCCCGAGAGATGTGCTGCACCGGTGGGCGCATCTTGGCTGCTGAGGACGTCAGCAGGAAGGGAAGGCTGCATTGGCGCATCCCCTTCAGTGGTGGTGCCGGAGGCGTCGACCTTGCGCACCCAGACTTGGCGAGTCTTCTTCGGCTTCGGCAGCCGCTTCGAAGGACTCATACTGCATTCAGAGATGAAATCCTCATACTCCTGTTGATTGAGGCGTACGACCGGCGTCTTGTGGGAGGAGCCCACCTTCACGTCGTCGGATTGCGACACAGCTTTCTAGGTGGAAGAGGAAGCGGTCCCCAGCAGAGTCGCCAGCTTGTTTGCCATTAAAATCTTTTGATGTAATTTTAATACAAACAGAACAATATTACAATGTAGGACTTAGATGTAGTCCTAGGAGTACACTTTTATTTATCTGGGTCCCTTGTGCCGATGGAGCGAGTGGTAATACATTGACTCCGTTGACGATCTGACGATGGTTCTCGGTTCTCTGAAGGTCTGAGTTGCTCTGGGTGCTGGAGCTTGCGGAGAGGAAAAAGACGTTGAGTGTCTGTATCTGTCTCTCTCTATATCTTGTTGGTGGTTGTGCGATGTGTCTCTAACTGTCGGTTGGTGTCCGTAAGAAGGAAGTGATCCCTCTATTTATAGCTTTGCAGGCTGGCTGCTCGGGTGCGCATGTAGGATGCTCCTATACGCGGGGATGCCACTTGGTGGTTGCTGATGGAGGCGTATAGGCGATGTGCTCTGACTGAGGAGTTGAACCCTTCTTGTTGCTGTCGTGGGCTGCGGCAAAGCTGACACGTAGCAATGGAGAGGATCTTTCAGTTGCTGAGATCTTGGGTGATTAGCACCCTTTCATAGGCTGAATCAAGTCAAAGGACGCGTGTCGTAGGTCCATGGCTCGAAGATCTCGGATTTGGTGGGGAGTGATCTGATAGAATGCGCCTGGGATTGGGCACATGAGGAGGCTTTGGCTCATAACCTTTAAGGGTCACGAACCAGTCGGGGCGCATGGCTTTTGAGGCACATGCGGGGCTTCAGTAGTGACTTTACTTCTGTCTTTAGGGATCAGGAAAAAGTCTAAGGCGCACGGCTTTTGAGGCGCATACAGAGATTTGGGCGCATGGCTGCGGAGGCGCATGCGAGATGGTTGGGTGGCCACGTACCTTGTAACCGTCGAAGGGGAGCAATGATGATGCTGACGTTGACGATGCTTCGTCTTCTGAAAAAGCTGTCAACTGTTCAATTCTCGGGGGACGTGCTGCTAACTCTGTCAGACTTCAGCATTTAATATTCTTGACAGGTGATGGGCTGTTGAGTGGGTGCATCGATCAACGTTCCACTAGGCGTATGGGGATGCATGGGGGCGCATCCTTATGAGGCGCTTGGTGTTGATGGACGTATCAGTATGATGTGCGGTCTGGCCGGCACATCTGCTTTGCATGACACGTCTTTATGGGCTCGACTGTTACGTTCTTCGAGTGCTTTAAATAGCCATCTTTGACTTGGCTGAATTCGAAGCGTCAGGTTTATCACCATTCAATACAAATTCATTGCACGGGATTCGGAGAGCCAGCCACTTGGCGCATTGGTTTGATTTGTCCGACCTATAAATAGTGGCATGGAGAGGGTTTGCTTCTCGTTCTCTCACGTCCTTCCGGAATAAACTTGTTTGCTCGAGCACATTCTGTTGATGAGATGCTCCCGACGGTAAAGATGCGACGCATTGTCTTCTTTGATGCACTTGAAGGTGACCGTTACATCCAAAAGTCGGAGTCGAGGGCTTCTGGGGCAGGCAGAAGGTGCCTGTTGCATCCAAAGATCGGGATGCTCGAGCCTCGTCTCCGTTATGTAGGAAGAGCCGCAGATCAGAATTTCGGTGCCCCGATCATCTTCTTTGGGCTTTGGGAGAGCTCCTCCTCCTGCTAGAGTGGGTGTTGCCAATTCTGGTTGGGTTGAAAGCTGTTCCTTTAGCCGCAGGTTGATTGCGGTGCTCTCCTCTTTCTTGGTTTGGGGAGCTCTTCCTCCAGCTAGAGTGTTGATTGCCACCCTCATTCTACTCAATAAATGCTTCATTAGTCGAAGCATTTGATGGCGCATATGTTGACACTTCATGATGCGCCAGACTGGGACGCTGAAGGGCGACACATAACTGAGCTGCTGAAGGGATGCACATAACTGAGCCGCTGAAGGGATGCACATAACTGAGCTGCCGAAGGGATGTGTCTGGCTGAGAGCGTATGGCGAGATACGCCTGTTTGAGAGCGCAAGGCGAGATGCACCTGTTTGAGAGCGCACGGCGAGATGCGCCTACTTGAGAGCGCATGGTGGTATACGCCTGTTTGAGAGCGCATGGTGGTTCCTGCGCCTAGCTGTAGACTTAGGGTCTTTTCTTTGTAGAAATTCTCCTTTGTACAGCTCTTTTTAAGACATGTTATAGACTTTTATATGAAATAAAAATCTTCTTTTAATGTCTATGCTTTGCTGTGCCAAGTACTTCATCTGAGCTTCCTGGCGCATGTAATATTTGGCGCATGGGATTTCTGGTCCTAAAATTCCATACTTATATATATATATATATATTTTTTTTTGCTTATATATATATATATATATATATATAGCCAATGGCGCGGTGGTGCACTGGTAAGACCGTTGGCACACGGGAGTGAGATCTCGGGATTGAACCCCCACGAGAGCAGCAGCTATCGACATCACTATTCCTTCAAGGATCCATCTATTACGTTCGTGCCAAATATGCCAAATGGCCGATAGCAATCGCATTTTGGCATTGTTGAACTTGTCCCTAATTCTTACTTGCAGTCAATTCATCGAATACAGCTTATAGTTATTTTCTTCCTCTCGAATTGATTCCCAGCTTTGATCTGGAGTATTGCCATATGTGAGCTGATACAAGGCATTGAAAGAATATATGGTCACGTGTTTCCAGCGTATTGCCGCAGAGAGCACATTTCATATTTTCTACCTGGATTCCCAATCTTGCCAACCTTTCTCTAGTCAACAGTCTTCCTTGTATAGCTTTATATGCACAGAGCTTCATCTTTACCGCCACTCCTTTAGTCCATACGATGTTCGCCCATTCCACCTGAGGGGACCGTGGTCGAGATTGTTCATAGACCATTTTGCTAGTAAACTCACCCGCGTTCGAGTTCTCCCAAACCTACCGATCTGCTTGTTCCGTCGAATCTATGGGGAGTTCCTCCAGTTCTGTAGCAAGCCAGCGCCCTTCCCATCTTCCGCGTACATTCTATGATCCATTCTCTATTATAGCATCTACTGTATCCATGGTGCCTACTAATTTGAACATAGGCCAGCCCATTCTTTCAACTAGACTATGGTGGTTAAGCCATGGATCTGATTAGAGACTAGTATTCATCCCATTGTGAATGACATGTTTGAGCTTTGATTTCAATTGAGGCCGGATCCTGAGAATATTTTTAAATGTGACACTAAAATTATTATCCAGCTTTTGGATCCAAAAGTTTATATGGTTTATATATCTGCTGGTCAACCAATACGCCCATAAGGAGTCCATGCCAATTTATGTACAACAACCTCTCATAATATCTTCAAGGAACGGATTGTTAGAAATTAAGCCTGTGGATTCATGAGATGAATAACATAATAAAATTGCGTAAGCGTACCTGAATCCATTGCTAGGCTTGATGGATCTTAAAGCGGTCGCCCTTTTATTGGGTTCGATCTTCCAAATTGCTACGACCCTTAATGACAAAGAGAACCCGAATCATTTGTCCCTCTCTTTCAGTTGATGGGGATGCAGAAGAGAAAAAAAAGAACCTCTCTTTTGGTAGTCGTAAAAGTTGGGTACCATAAACTAATAAATACATATATTTATATGTTTTGATATTTCTAATTTGGCCCCTCATCAAATTAGATTTATCTTCGGTATCTACACATTAATTCCATGACAATTATACCCTTAAGCCAATTTTCCAAATAGACCACTTTAATTTGGCTTAATTATTTAGATAGCCCAACACAATTAATTTTACATGTGTGGCCCATATTATTGAATAATTCCAACAATCTTCCACTGGGCCACATATATAACCTTATAATTGTGTTAACCTTAGTGAGCTCATAAATTGCTCCTTAGGGTATATCCGGACAATCTCATCCATTAACCATATCAACATAGGATCAAAGCGACATTCATCACATATAGCGTAACTAAACCATCAATGGTCACATATACCAATATAGCTAAATAACATAGATCAATCATGGATGCGTAGCATAGAAATTACACGCAATGTGATCAATACATGTCTATTTCCAACTGGTCCTCCTTAACTTAGTGAGATCATTACTTAACATAATGAAAACAGAATGAATTAAATTTTCTATATATCTGATCAGATAAATGTCCAAAAATTTTAATACATAAATGTGCCCAAAACCAAATAGCACCCAAATACATAAAATACAAACTCCCACTGTATTGCCATATTATTAATTAAGATAACATCCATATGAGCAATATGCTCATGAAAGACCCTGGGTGATAATGCTTTTGTGAGCGGATTCGATAACATAGAGTTTGTCATAATGTGCTATATGGACACTTTTACCATTCTGAATTCTTTCCTTCACAACTGGAAATTTTATGTCAACATCATTTAACTTATACAAGTTCTTATTGTTATTAGAATACGGTATTGCTGATTTATTGTCACACCATAATTTTATGTGGTCTTTTAACACCGTACTGTAGGCGCAGCCTTGTGACAAAATTTTGCAACTATAAGATTATTCATCATGCTAATTTGAAATATCTTTTGATTGTTTTATTTTTAAATGTTCATTTAATGGATATTTCATCTTTTGTCTAAAGATGATTGTTTTTCGTATTCGTGACTACTCATTGAATATTATGGTATTGTGATTTCATCTTTAGCTTGTGTAATATTCGTAATATTAATGATTTTGAGCTTTATATTATTATCTTCTTATTCAAGTTACTTACTGTCTACAACAGTCACTCTTTGCAGGGGAGAAGTCATGCATATTGAATGTCTCTCTCTCTCAAAGCGTTTCTTTTCTTTAAACCTTACGGTTGTCAGGTGGACACCGTGCTAAGGCTTTAAAAGGAAAGAAATGAACTTTGATAAGAAGACCAAATATTTTTTTAATTAGTTTTCTACTTTTGAAAATATATCTCTGAATTTTATTTTAAAATTTTTGTCAATATTATTATTCTTGGATATAGCCATACAAAGGTGGAGCAGTTAATTATTTCAAGTCAATTATCCCCTTGACATGCCACATATCTAGAATACACTTTTCGTTGGACATTTATCTAGTTTTGTTTATTTGTTCAAATGGATTTATTTATGATTTATGGATTCTTTTATTGTTTCCGTGATTCGAATTGCCATCTTTCAGTCTAAGGACTAAATGGACGCATTCGAACATTTACTAAGACAGTTTTTCGTAATAAATTCCATATTTTTGAAAAGCTTTTTTGATATCTTTTTTGATTTATTGAATCTGTCTGGTACTCAAATGTTATTATTAAAGACATTTTTCAAAATCTTTTAATGTCTTGAAATATATATATATATATATATATATATATATATATATATATATATATATTTTGAGATATAAATATATATATATATATATATATATATATATATATATATATATATATATATTGGATAAAAAAAAAAATATATATATATATATATATATATATATATATATATATATATATATATATATATATATATATATATATATATATATTGGATATATATGTTGTTTGTTCATCTTTAAGCGTTTATTTATTGGATATTTACTTTTCTTGCCTAAAGATGATATTTGTTTTAAGTTTGGAATTTTACATGCATTTGATCAAAGGAAAGAAAAGATGCATATCTTGGATATCCCTTAGATCTTGTGATTATTTATTTATCTATTTTATGCATATAAATTATTTTTGAACTATATACGCATATTTTAAGGGGGATCAAATTAATTGTTTCAATTATTTTATGCCCTTAATATGTGGTATAACTAGTTCATCATGGACATATACTCTTAAAATATCTTGTTGAGTTATTCATGATATTTGGATTTATATTAGTTTTATGAAAGAATATATGATTATTATTATTTATTTTAATTCTCTCATTCGAGTTTCTAAAAATTATCTTGCCAAATATATTTAATTATCCTTATTTGATTGAGTTTAAGCTGATTTGGCATTTCTTATTGAGATTTTACTCAAAGTTCATGACTATCTATATTTAGACTGATCATACTTTGCGGGGGAGCATTCAAGTCGACTGAATTTCTCCTTCTCAAGTATTTTGTCTTCATTACCTTCATATTTATCTGATGGATATATATATCATGCTAAGGTAATTGAATTCAAATGCATGAACTTTGGTATAGATTTTTGTATAAATTTTAGTATATGTATTTTGATTTCTTTTCAATGATTATACTCTTTATGGAATTGATTCACTAATTTGTATGGGCGAATTATGAATCATATTTTTTTGTGATCATTGTTAAAAGTCTCATTATTTTTGTTTATTTTATTTGGTATATACTAGATCTGCGAATTTCTATTCTTCATGATTTATTTATGACCAATGATTAATTCTTATTATATTGATAGATTTTTTTCATTTTTGGATTTCTAGTTGGTAAAATATGTATTACTTGATTTCAGTGTTCTTTGTTAAAGTTCAACCAACTATGTAGTGTTTTGACAAGTTTTTATTCTTTAGTTATGCATTTTATGTAATTTTCTACAAACTTGTCGTTACACTGTTCTCCTAATCCTTGATCATGATTATTTTTGCTTTCCTCCTTTACTTATGCTTGAGTTTATTTTACCTCTACTTACGTCTAATTACGGGGAGCTTATTTTTTGATCATGTCAAAGGGGGAGAAATAAGTTTAAGTCAGCATATAATATTCTAGTATTATGTGTTTATTAGTGATACATGCATCTATGGTATATATATTAAACTTAAAGGATTTGCCATAATCAAAAAGGGGGAGATTGTTAGCCCAATGATTATATCATGTTTTTGAATATGGCTAATCAATTAAGTTTAACATATCGACGTCACTAATATTCATGTAATCTCTATCATGTTGCTACTTAAACTTAGCATTGTCCTAATGTTAGCATTGTCCTAAATATTCTATATCATATTGCTATGCTTGTATCATGTTATTTTATTTGGCTAACATGTATTTGTAGACATGCTGTAAGCATGATCAAGCTATGTCAATCCAGGACATATGCAATAGAGTAATTATTGATGGGCAAAGACGACGTTATACAAGAAGATTTCTCTGAACCGCCTAACGACCTATCTGGGGCCTCGCATCGGGGGTTCCGTTGCCCGGTCAGCGGACAGGGATCGAGGGGGCAACGCCCCCCATCAGGGGTTCGGGGACGAAGCCCCCGAAAGGTATTCAGATTTCCAGATCTGTTTATCTTTGGACGACCGTCGTCAAGTGAAGAAGGCGTCTTCAAGTCTGCTCAAATATTTGAAGAAAGGCATCATCAAAGGGCTATTGGTTTTTCTATTTCTTCAATGTATTTTTCATATTTATTGAGTCTAGGAATATGATGTACACTGCATCGTACTGGCAAATAGGCTATCCAAGAAACGTTTTCAAAATAGCCTTTCATTTTAAAAACAAGCCTACTTATAAAAGCCCAAACTACTTCCTAACTGTTTGACTTTTAGAAAAGCCCAAAACCAATTTGCAAAAACCCTGACAGAACTCCAACAGAACTCGAACAAAATTCGGCCAGAGTTCGGCCAGAATTCGGCCAGAGTTCGGCCAGAGTTCGGTTAGTGAACGTTGCTTTTTGAACTTGGTCTTCCTGCAGTTACGGATCCCAATGAGATTTTCTCATAGAGTTCTGCCCGAATTCTGTCCGAATTCTGTCAGAATTCTGCCTTTGGAGAAACTATAAATAGAGAAGGATTTCGATCAACTCACTCCTTCACTTTCATATCTCTTCTCTTTAAGCCTACTACTTCTTCTAAAGTATTCTGAGCTATTTATTTTCAAATCCCAAGCTAGTTACAATCCTCTAGTCGATTTGCCAGTACGGTACGGTCAAGAAGTTTCAGAGTGGTTGTAATCAGAGGCTTGATTGAAGATACACACTTTACAACTGAAGTTGGTCGAGTACTTCGGATCAAAGCTCGCGTTGTAGAAGTTGCAAGAACTTCGGATGAAAACTTATGGTAATTTTCCATAGTTGATTCAACTGGAAGCTAGAGTTCTTCTGACTGGACTAGTCCTCACAAGAGGAAAACCAGTATACATCCTTGTGTTTGCGTTTGCTCTCTACTCTCTACTTTTCATTTACATATCTGTGATATATTATCTGTGATCTTGTTACTAACATTTTTAATTAGTTAATTTCCTCTGCCTACTCTATTCACCCCTATAGAGTATTGTACTTTACAACTCGTTCCTACAATCGGTCCTACACATGTGTTTCTAGGTACTAAATCTAAATTAACCTCAGAACAGACCAAATTTAGAAATGTACTTTTCTTTATACGCCATGTGTGGTACTTTATATACTTCTTTCTTATGGGTCCTGCCTTATCACAAAAGAACAACCCTTAGTTTTATATTGTTGTTTCTTTTGAGCTGGACCCTTAGCAGCTATTGTATTTATTTTCATTTTGCCCTTAAAGTTTATCCCATTAAACATGAAAATTAAAATCTTATTGGCAGATATTGTAGCAACATTAATTATAAAGAGAACAAAACAACAAAAATAAACATGCTCTAATTAATAACCAAAGAGTAAAATATGGTCAAACAAATTCAAATAATGGTGAACCTCATCTCAAGATACCTAGTACATCGTTAATATCAAGTCTTTAGACAATGATATTAACAGCAAGTGGTACTCTTGGTGTATTGATCAAACATTGACAATAAGTCATGTCAAATAATAAGCCTATCTTTGGATCGGATTATTATTCACATATAAACCGTACAATTGTCACACATTTATCACCACAAGTATGTGTGCAATTCGGCCAAGTATTAACCTTCCTTTGGGCCGGTTAATACTCGCATGAATCTACACACACAAACATCCAACATCCCTCATTGACCATCTACACAAGAGAGGTAACTTTGGCGATATCTTGTTTCAATGAGTCTACTTAGAATATTATAAAACTATTGCTAGTAACAAAAGGCACAAAAAAATTGAATGTTGACTAACTTTTACAAAATCGAATCATGTCCAAAACCTTATGTACATGCACGTTTATAAGATTACAACTCAAATAAGATAATCATAAGCATGTGAATCCTTTTGCATAACTTAAAACATGAATTTTTATTTGACTAAGACGAACATTATCAACATAATAAAATCCATGTAATAATCTAGTCATCCTAATTATATGCAAGAGAAGTAATAGAAAAATAATATTGCGTACTAATGATTCACTTTAACCACAGTTGTATATGTAACCAAAATAAAATAAATCCAAACTTTAGTATCAATTAGAACTTGTAACCAACAGTTCTGCGAATTGCATGGAACCGAAATATCTTATGCATAGGAAAAAAAATTTCTATCTTTACTACTGTGCCAATCAAAAGAGAGAATCAACATAATACAGCAAGAAGTAAATATTACATAATTTTCGAAAAACTAAAGAATGGTCCCAGGATATCAATTTCATATCCAAACACACAAGCAAAGATTCCTCCATATACTTATAATTGAACAACAATATTATTATTGGTATTGTTGGCTTTTAAACACCATAAGCATAAGCCGCTGAATCCATTCCAAAAGTTAAAAAAATGGTCAATGGACGAATAAAATATTATGCTTCTATCAACAAGGTAAACGGTTGACCATATTAATGAAGACTAGTCAAATTAATGAATCTTAACTTCAACTTGGTCCGAAAGGGCGTAGGTGCCAGATTAACTAGGTTCTGGTCCGAAAGGGCGAGCGTCCAATGGGTGAATTTGAAATTTAGCCACCTAATCCAGACTGATAGGAGTTTTCTCTCCTACAAATTTTAATGCCTCTGCGTATAAACGCATCAGCGGAACCGAAGAACTTTGTTCTTCCCTTATCAAGTTCCAAAAAGCACATTACCCGAACAAAACTGTGTTAGAAAAGCAATATCGGAAGGTCAAATTTTTATTTATTTATCACATATTAATAACCAACCAACCACAACAGTTTTGATTCCTTATGAACTAAATCCAGAGACTACATGAGAGGAAGAATTTAAACCGGTGGATCATAAAATAAATTAAAAAAATTGATCGAAAGATTGGAACCTCAAATTAAATTAGACCGAGCGATCGAGGGTTTCCGTACAACAACAAAAAAATGATACTGAAACTTCGATCTCAAAAATCAAACAGGGTGGCTCTCATACCACTTGTTAGAAATTAAGCCCGTGGATTCATGAGATGAAGAACATAATAAAAATTATGGAAGCGTACCTGAATCCATTGCTAGGCTTGATGGGTCTTGAAGCGGTCGTCCTTTTATGGGTTCGATCTTCCAAATTGCTACGACCCTTAATGACAAAAAGAACCCTAATCCTTTGTCCCTCTCTTTCTGTTGATGAGGATGCAGAAGAGAAAAAAAATAACCTCTCTTTTGGTGGCCATATAAGTTGGAAACCATAACCCTAATGAATACATATATTTATATGTTTTGATATTTCTAATTTTGCCCCTCATCAAATTAGATTTATCTCCGGTATCTACACATTAATTCCATGACAATTATACCCTTAAGCCAATTTTCCAAATAGACCACTTTAATTTGGCTTAATTATTTAGCTAGCCCAACACAAATAATTTTACATGTGTGGCCCATATTATTGAATAATTCCAACACGGATTCCTACTCCTCTTTCCTCCTTGCTTCTACATAACTCGACCCAGGATATAGCATGAAGTCCGCCTCTCCATAAGAAATTGGCGCGTAGTTTCTTGACCCTCTCAATTGTTTTGTCCGAGATATGGATTGCTTAGAGCCAGTAATATGCTATTGTCGTAATGACTGATCGGATCAATTCTATTCTCCCCCCGAAGGATAGCAGTTGAGATTGCCATCCTTCTAGACAATTTTGCACATATTTTATGAGGCCCTCCCAATCTGCATCTCTAGCATATGTAATAGATAGCGGGAGACCAAGATATTTGACTGGGAGATTACATGTATCAATACGAAGAAGATGCGAACACGTATCCGTTTACGGGCAGTCCTTATTATAATATGCCCAACTTTTCTCCCTGTTGATCTGCAATCCCGAGACATTCCCAAAGTCTTCCAATAATCTGTTCAATGCCATAATACTTCGTATAAACTGTTCAATGAACACCAAAAGATCATCTACAAAGATGAGATGAGACACAATAGGTTCAACCCGCCTGTATAATAGGATTATTTGCCTATAATGTACAACGAGGTCCATCTGGCATGTGAAGTACTCCATCACCATCGTGAATAAGTATGGAGAGAGAGGATCCCCCTGTCGAAGCCCTCTATTGCTTGAAAAGTATCCATGCGGTTGGCCATTGATGAGTATCGAGAAGGTTGGGGTATTAATGCATTCATTGATTCTGTCGACCCACCATTCTTCAAAGCCCATATTAAGCAAGGTCTTGTAGACGAACTCTCTGTTCACCGAGTCATAAGCTTTTCGAAGATCTAATTTGATGTACCCTTTCCTTCCTCCGACTTTGTTAAATTCCCTGACAAGCTCGTGTGCAAGTAGACAATTTTCTGTAATAGAGCGGCCTTTTATGAATGTCATTTGGTTGGCAGATATTAGCTCGCTCATCGTAGCCTGCATCCTGGAACACATCACATGCGTGATAATTTTGTACACGAAGTTACAACAGACAATAGGCCGAAAGTCGGACAATACACTCGCTCCTTCCTTCTTCGGAACCAACGTCATGAAGGTATGGTTCAGTTCTTTTAAGAGTCGGCCGGTCGAAAAGAAGTCTCGAACAGACTTGGTCTCTCATCTATCCCCAATGTTGCTTGAAGATTGTGGCATTAAATCCATCTGGCCCTGGCGATTTGTTAGGATCAGCCTGTTTAACTACAACTTCAATTTCCTCCATAGCTACTTCTTTTTTAGTAGCTCATTCCATGGTTCTGATACAATCCTTTTGCAAGTTATCATCAGGATTTCCTCCAACTGATCCGGCCGGTTGTATAATGCTTCATAGTAATTGATAGCTTCAGCTATCATATTTATTCCATCTATACTCGGAGCTCCATTGCTATCAAGAATCGGCCCCATAGAGTTATGATGTTGTCGTGCCTTTATGGTAGCATGGAAAAACTTAGTGCATCGGTCGCCATCCCTGAGCCAGTCGCATTTCGCCCTTTGTTGTAAGTTTATTTCATCATAGAACCGTCGAATGCGAACTTGCTCCTGCAACTCAAGTTCCTTAGCAGCGAGAATATTGTCCAAGGGAGCGGCTTGTGTGAGGTCCTGGATGTCGCACAACTCCACTTCTAAGGTGCTAAGTTTGAGGATGGGGCGACTTTTACTCCACTGCGTAAGTGCCAACTTTATTGCTTTGAGTTTTTTTACTAGACAGAATTGGGAGTTGTACGTCATATTGCTTTCCAGGCCCTGTTTAACTACTTCATCATAACCCTCTTCCTTAGGCCATGAGTTGCAAAATCGGAAAGGTTTTCTACATGTTTGCTCGTCAGCCACTATACGAACAAGAATGGGTGTGTGGTCACTAGTGCTGCTGTAAAGCCCTTCCGCCCGACTATGTTGGAACAACTCCAGCCATTTGGGGTTGCACAGCGCACTGTCTAATTGACACACCACTTTGTTGCTAGCAGAACTATTATTTCTGGTCCAGATATGCCCACTTTAGCCAAGCAAGAATGACCCGCGCTCAGTAAACAATTCTGGAAGTCCCCCAGGTCAACTCTAGAACTTGATGTCCTCCTTTCTTTTCCTTCACCGTAAACATGGAGTTGAAGTCCCCACCTAATTAAGAGTGGAGTAGAATTCGTTACTTCAGTAGATATCTTAACGATATCCTTCCATAACTGGAAATGAAGTCGACGATCGTTGTGTCTGTAGAAGCTCCGACCCAAATTTTAAGGCCTCTTACATTAGTTAGTTCAACTACAATCAATTGTTCAGATAAGAATCGAACCTGACCTGTCCAACACTGGGTGTCCCACAGTATCCAGATGCGTGCCATGTCGCTAATATCTAAATTGTGAGTTGAAGCCTATTGGGACAGGGTACGTCTGTTGAGAAGAGTATGAGACTTGATTTTACTCTCCAATATAGCAACTATAGAGCACTTGTAATTGTACACCACACTCTTTACATCCCGCCATCTGCTAACCGAGTTAGTGCGTCGGACATTCCATGTCATTATAGTCATTGATAACTTTGCCACTCGTCCCTATCATTCCGTAAACTCTTCCTGGGACGTGCTGGGGGATGAGTCATACTCTGTATGTCTTCTTCCACAACTTCTTCTGCCACATTAGTAGGGCCTTTTGCTGATAGTAAGTCCCTCCACTTAGGATTCTCTCTTGTGAGTTCCATGTCCTTCTCTGATGCATTGCTCCTAGTATTACTATTAGCTTCTTTGCTTGGTAGTGCTCCTTGTTTTTGCTTTGCAATTGCCTGCCCCTTTAGTCTTGTTTGTAGCTCCTGGTCTAACTCATCTTGTCGACTCTCTGTTCTGTTCGAGTTATATGTCAAGGGGGTTGCTTCCTTGTGTATTACAATAGCAAGGGGATTTTCATTAAGGATTGTCGGCGCATTATTCTCCGGGCCCTGTCGTTTGCCAAGAATTGAATTTTGTAGAAGTGCCCTGCTCTCCCGCCCGTCCACTTCTTTGCCCGCTTGAACCACCTGAATAATAGTATCAGTCACGTCTTCTCTTGTTTCCATCATTACTTCATGAGTATCTACATCCACTGCTGCACTTTAAGGCTCTTGGCATTGGATGTCTGTATGGCCAAAGTAATGGCACCGCATGCATGATGGAGGAACCCATTCGTACTCAATCTCTTGTGTTGTCCAATCGCCACTTGGCAATACTATGTCGATCTTCCTTGGGAGGGTGTCCATTACCAATATCTCCACGAAGATGCTGATGTAAGAGAGTCATTGTCTTCTTGCTGTTGGAATATCCGTCCTGATCCGGATCCCAACCATACTTGCCATCTTTATTATAGATAGAATACTCCACAATTGCGGGAAAAGCCAAGGCAATCTTATCCATATGGGGACAGTGGTAATCGATCTTGCTCGAAATTAGTCTCTGGCCGCCAGCATTTTAGTACCACCAGTCTCCCATCAAAGGTCCATGGACTGTCTTCCAGAATCCGTTCCAAGCCTTCTTCTAGGTCTAATAAAATAGAAGCCGTTCTCCTGCGAGAAAATTTCCATGGTTCCTTTGGTTCGCCAAACCCGATGAGCGAATGCCCATAGTTGGCCATAAAATGGTCTATTGCCCATTACATACAGTACAAGGGTATTTTTCCAATACTCCACAGTTTCTTGTATGTTGTCACCCGTAATTTCGACTACTCTTTACCCGTTGATGATGCTGGGCTCCACATATTAGAGGTCGACTTCCTCTTCTATCGCCGCTGGTCTGCATATGTCCGCCTACGAGACAGGCTTGGAGCGTGGCTGTATGTCTGCTGCCTTTCGGTTGCTATCCTTCGTACTTCCGCCACGTCGTTGGGCATCCGGTTTTGGATTTTGCCTCTCCCGATCCTTCGGGTTCACCCATCTGCGCACCTCCGTCTCCTTCCTCGGTCTGTGAGTTCCCACAGCAGTAGTAGGCTCCCTTCTCATGTCTCTGACTGACCGTTGTCCTCCTTGTGTCTGCCGTCCGGCGCCTACTCGCCGATTCCTTTCACCAGCCCCCATTGTGTTCGTCCATCCATCTCTTTCCCGCTGCAACATCGGGTTAGGGCGTCGCTGCCTCTCTACGGTAGTCCACCCTTCTGTCTGCTCCCGCACACCTTCATCACCTCCGACTTTGTTCCCTCCTCCTCGATGATCAAGTATCTCCTTCGTTGACGTGCCATTAACTGGATCGCCTGCCTCCTCCGAAAACCCTAGCACCATTATTATTATTATTATTATTATTATTATTATTATTATTATTATTATTATTATTATTATATTTTATATATATATATATATATATATATATATATATATATATATATATATATTGAAGCAATGGGTAATTGTGGCGAACACACCTCCACAAAGGGCTCAAACTCCGACCACTTGGGCCACATGCATCTCTCTTAACTACTAGTCTAAGGTCATTTGCATATATATATATATATATATATATATATATATATATATATATATATATATATATATATATATATAAAAGAAAGAGGAATACACGTATGTTTTTTTTCTCTCCATAAAGAATTTGTTGCTTTTAAATCATCCCGTAACTTTGTCCCGTAAGTTATTACATTTTTTTTCTCTCCGAAAAGAATTGTTACTTTTAAATCATCCCGTAACTTTGTCCCGTAAGTTATTACCGTATAGGAATGGGATTATATAAATATATTTTTATTTTTTTAGCAATGGGTAATTGTGGCGAACTCGTCTCTGCCGGGACTCGAAATCCCGACCACTTGGGCCGTATGCATCTCCCTTAACCACTTGACTAGAGATCATTTGCAATTTTATATATATATATATATATATATATATATATATATATATATATATATATATATATATATATATTGAAAGATGGTAATTGTGGCGAACGCTACCACCGGAATCGATCTCCTGACCACTTCAATATATATATATATATATATATATATATATATATATATATATATATATATATATATATATATATAGAGAGAGAGAGAGAGAGAGAGAGGGAGAGAGAGAGGAATACTTAAGCATTAGGAATGTATCATGAAATAATAGCTGTTGTATTGTCTTTTTTGACCATTTAGATTAGATTTTAAAAACAATACAACGACTGCTATTTTAAAAATATTAGTAAATATTTAAGTACAAAATTCTGATCATATATACACTAGTATCATGGCACACGCGATGCTTGTGCAACACATTTTATAAATATTGATAACATTTTGTGTAAATTAAATGTTATCAATATTGATAAAATTTTATGTAAAATATTAGTAAATGTTTAAGTATGAAATTCTGATTATATATATATATATATATATATATATATATATATATATATATATATATATATATATATATATATATATATATATATATATATATTATTTTTTTTGGGAAACGATTTTATTAATAAGAAAGAGGGGCTCACAAGGAGCAAAACAGATAAAGGCCGGGCCGGACCACACAAAGGCCCAGAAACACAGAGGCCCAGAAACACAAGGGGCTAAACGGGTACCGGGTTCACAGACCCGTAGCAAAATTCAAAACGGACCAAAAAAAAGGGGGGGAACATCGCTCATCCCAAAGAAAGCACGTGGCCCAAGGGGACAACACGTGGTCCAAGGAGAAGGTGCGGGGCCCAAGGGGGGCAGCGCGGGCCCCGAGGTGGAGGAGCCCGAGGAGACTCTCGGTACTCCCGCGTACAAGCCAGCGCGAGAGAGGGAGGGACCGGCCACCGCGGCGGCTGGGGAGAGCTCCACGGTGGCGCGGGGCCACGCCGGGGGGCCACCCGGAGCTAGGAGGAGAACTCCGGAGGGGCAACGCGCTCAGACGGGAGAGGGGACCGGCTCAGGGGGAGACGAGGGCGCTGGCGCAGGGGCAACCGGCGGAGGCGGAGAGACCACGAGCGGCGGGGCTGAGGCCGATGGGGGGTGCGCAAGGCGGGGGAGCGCTCGGCCGGACGAGGGGGCGCGCCGAGGGGCCTGGAGAAACCTAGGCCCGGCGGTGGAGAGGGTAGCCGCCGCAGGGGCACCACTCCTCGGAGGAGGGGACACCGGAGTCGACGGAGGAAGGGGGCCCAGTGAGGAGCGACCGGGGGCTGGGCAGGGAGGGGTGTTGCCGCCTGGGTCGGTGGGGAGTACCAGAACCACCTCAGGGAGAGGGGGCCCTGGTAGAAGACCACCGACGCGGCGGAGGGAGACGCCGCGAGCTGGCTGACCGGGGGAGGGGGGTTCGTAGCGGCAATGGCGGGAGGCGACGCTACCGCGATCGAGGCGGAGGGAAGTGCAGAGGGATGGGGCTCCGGGAGGAGGGCCGCGCTCGGGTCAGAGGACGGCGCCGAGGGGGAGACCGAGGCGGGGGGAGCGGAGGAGGGAGGGAGCGACTGGGGCAGGGAGCCAGTCTGGGCAGAGGGCACCGGAAATGGAGGAGGCGGCGGAGGCGGAGCAGACGACCCCGAAGCCACGAGGCCGCCGAGGGGCGGAGAGGTGGGGGTGGGGCCGAGACGGAGAGGGGGCACACATCCGACGCCGGGGGATGGGCTGGGGGGAGAGGCGCCGGTGGGAAAGAGGTGGTCAGGGCGAAGGGCGCCTGAGCCGGAGGAGCCGGGGGGGGCCGCGCCGCGCGCGGGGCGCCTAGGGAGGTCGACGGAGGGCCAAGGATAGAGGGGGCCGGGGACGGCCGAAGATGCCGCACGCGGCGGCGACTTCGACGCCGGTGACGGCGGAACCGCCGAAGAGAGGAGGGGAAGGGGGTGTGGCCTCCGCACGTCGGGCAAGCGCCGGGGAGGGCTCCGAGCGGGGCAAGGTGCCGGGGGGACCCGGCTGCCCGACGGGCCTATGGAGGCCGGGGGCTGAGGTGGACCACCGGCAGAGGGGGGGACGCCCGGGGGTGATGGGCCACCGACCAAGGCCGAGGGAGGGAATCTCGGGGAGTGGGAGAGCTCCGACCGGGGGATCCAAGCCCACATCTCTTTTATAATATATATATATATATATATATATATATATTTATATATATATATATATATATATATATATATATATATATATATATATATATATATGAGGAATTAAGTTGTTTAAGCCGTATCTATTTAATCAACCATTTTGTTTTAAAAATTTTACA
This sequence comes from Iris pallida, assembly GCA_029216955.1. Taxonomy (NCBI): domain Eukaryota; kingdom Viridiplantae; phylum Streptophyta; class Magnoliopsida; order Asparagales; family Iridaceae; genus Iris; species Iris pallida. The sequence continues at coordinate 15,554,599 of JANAVB010001997.1, forward strand.
AAAAAAATAAGTACCATAATCGTAGTTTTTCCTCATCTAGTTTAAAATAAAATTAAAACCTAAAATCCTCATAACTGCATTAATATGTATAAATACTAAAATATTTTAGAATTTAAAATATATTTGAACTAACTAAATGATATTGTCAAACTAAACACATATTTAAAAGTTTAAAAATATATTTATAATAAATTATAACTAAAATATATTTAAATTATATATAAATATTTTAATTTAATTTTTTTTATATATGAGGTCCCGGGATCGAACCCCCTCGAGAGCGGCTGAGTAACGGTGACCATGGCTCCCGGGCCAAAGCCGGCTAGGTGACTTTACATACATATATATATATATATATATATATATATATATATATATATATATATATATATATATATATTTATATATTCTACTATATAATAGAAAAACTTGGTGGTAAAACTTTTGAATTCCTAAAATACCCTTGAGTATTTTATAAACATAATGTCATTATATATGTCAACTTGCATGTCATTTATAATTAAGAGTCATATCAATAAAGTTTGCATGCAAGTTTTCTTTTTTCAAACAACTTTTTATGTTCCAATGGTAACAAAATTTTCTATCCTTACCATTTTTCCAAAAATTATTGTTCTCAGTAGAAAATTTTTAAAAAAAAAATTGTTCTTCGAATCTCTTGGCATTGTAAAAGAACACACACATGAATAATCACTTGGAAAAGACGAAAAGATGGTAACTGACCTTATGGTATTCTAATTAAATATGTGCAAAGCACATACATGTAGTCTAGTATATATATATATATATATATCACTACAAAAAAAGTTGGCTTTTGGGACAACACTTTTAAGAACTATAGTTTTAAACGTCCTAAAAAATTATTATTTGGGACTGCTATATTTTTTTGTAACAAAAAACGAATTTATTGGTGACAGATTGAAAAATGGATCTCTTATTTGGGACTATTAACAATTTTCGTTCCAAATAAGTTTTGAGACCCTCAAATAATCTCAGCGGGAATGGCAATTATTTGGCGGCCCAAATGCTCCCTTATTTCCAACCATTTCAATTCCAAACCCTCCCCTCTCTCCTGACCTATACCTCACGAAAACGGAAAAAGGGAGGGAAACCAAAATCCACACGAAAAAGTGAGGGAAATCGAAAAAATCAGACGAAAAAGGGAGGGAGAAGGGAGAGAGCTTCAGATGATGATGATGATGTCCTCCTTTTTTTTCTCTCCATCTGCTCGTTTGAAGAAAAACCACGCGGAGTTCTTCCGACTGCCGCCAAAGCTTCAGATATGCTCCGTCCCTCGTTCCAATCTGCTCCGCTCCTCGTTCCAATCTACGGCCTAGAAGGAAAAGGGAGGAAAATCTTCCTCCACAACCTCCGCCACTAGAGACTTATCCGGCGACTACAGAGCCTCCACCGCTGGAACTTCTCATCTTTCTAGGTTTTGCCCTAATTTTTGTAAATTATTCGTAATGTATGTTTTCACCCTAATTTCTGCGATGATTTATATTCGGCACGTTATAATTTTGATTTTATTGAAAGCCCTAATTTCTGCGATGAGTATCAGGTTCCATGTATTAATCACAATTGATCCAACTCTTTCAATACTGCTTTTAATCATTATACACTTGGTGTGATTCTAGGCTATAGCTTATGGAGACTAACAATGTCAAATATTTTGAGAGAAGGGCACAACTATACATTTTTTCCCTATCAATATCGATATCTAGCATATATGTTATATATAACAATGACAGTTTTCGACAAGCTCCGTTATCAGAGTTCAAGGTTTCTGATTAGTAAGGTCGTACAAACTCTATGTGATATATGCTTTAGTTTTGAAGTCAAGTGGAATACTGCTAATAATAATTTTAGTACCATGTCGGTACCATTTTTGTGTCAGTAATATCCGGTACGACATGAACACTGCATAAGTATAACATTACATGCCTAAATCAGTACTTCATGCCTACACCGTGTCGTGTCATATTAGACTCTTTTTCCCGTTTGTTCTTCCTCTTTCCCCTTTTTGGTTCAGTTCTTTCTCTTTCCTGGCAGCCAACGTTAATTAGTATCTGCTCTATGTTAACAACCTCACTAGTCTTCTTTGGAGCCTATAAATAATCAGACACTTGTTTAATCTGGGTTATTAACAAAATCAATAAATTGAGGGCAAAATTTCATTAAAAAGTGATGATAAAAGAAATGGCAAATTTAGGTTAACAAGTCTGATGACAACATAAATGGTTTTACTTGGTTCCAAGAACTCTGAATCTTTAAAATGCCATATTACTGAACTTGTGACTATATGAGTATCAGTAATTTGACAGTATTTTGATTGTCTGATTGGTAATCTTTAAAATGCAATATTACTGAATCTTTCAAGTCTGGTGACAATAAATTAAGGAAGATTTGAAATTGAGGTGATTTCGTTTACTTGTTTTTGTTACCATCTTATCTGAGTTTGCAGGCTAACAATCTTACACTACCACGTCATAGATACCATTTGCAAAACTTGAATCATAGATGTTTAATTTGTGGCTACATTTCCACGCTTACTCTTGGCTATTTAGAGAAAAAATTCCATTTAATCTTGTTCTTTTCCAAAGGGACGTGCTTCTCCTTTCTAGGCGACTAATGATTTAAGAATTCTTTGCTACCTTATCTCTCTACTGCCGAAAACTTTGTATCGCAATTAAAATATTGTTTCGTCCTGGTTAATAACAATTAATTTTTTTTTTCATTTCTTAATGAATAATTGAAACTTATACTCTTGCTTTGTAGACACTAAGTTTACTTGACGACGAATTTAGATCTGAGGCCTTATAGATTCAATAGATTAGTTACTCTGTTTGATGGAGATAATTAATTTTCATATTGATTTTATTTTTATTATCCATGTCTGGTGGACTCAATGGACATGGCATCATAAGATATATAGATGTATACGTGCATTAGCAAAGAACTCGTGCTATGCAAGAACTGCCTATGTAAGTTAGGTTGTGTGTGTTTGTGTGCACACACACATTAGTGCACATGTTGGGTAGGGTCAGGGTTAGGGGCGAGGGTTGAGATGCATGTTTGTGTTTATGTGCATGCATTAAGTGTACTGGAGCTTGTCTTGTGAGTATACCTCCCAAAGCTCTTAGCAGTTGATTTCATGATTCTTTCATAAAATAGTGCTTTGGATCTTGTTCTTCACATGTTTGCATTTTCTCCCAATTGATTTCATGATGAACCTTCTTATGCTACTTTGACGTTAAATAAAGTGTAAGGCTGTGCATAAAAAACTATGTGTGTTCATGTCCATAGTGTTTGTTTAGCATTTACAAGCAACAAGTTCTGGTTTACCATGTATGCGTCCTTATTTAATATGCTTCAGGATTTCCTTATTTTTTATGTGTGTATTGCCTCTTTTTTTTTATAAAATTTAAGTTTATATTGCTTGATGAGCTGCTTTGGTTGCCTATGTTGACATTTATTTTGTTTTTTCCAGTGGGAAAGACTATTGAACTTGACGATGACACTTTTCATTAGTGTGTCAACCTGACGAGGTTCAATTAAAAAAAGACAGTCAATTTTGTGCCTTCTGATTGTGAGTTTGAGTTGATGAAGTAATCTTGTAAACCCTTTCTACAGTTTAGTTTTGATGTTCATATATTACGTACTAAAATTTTATGATGTGAAACCTGTTAGATTTTAGTATGTCGATTTCTACGCTATTAGGTTGGGGATGCTATTAGTCTCCAGATCGTTAATATTACTCCATGTGCAAAAAAAATTAAAATTTCTAGTTTGAACTTGTTAATATTGCTAACTTCTGTGATTTCTATTGTCTATATGCTAGAAAATAGGGAGATGAGCTTTTTTACATGTTTCCATTTTCATATGCAATTTCCTTCAAAGAATGATAATGCAGATTTACCCAACCCTGCCCCCCGTTTTATGGATGTAATTACTACTTCTCCAAATTTTAAAATGCCTTCATGTTACAACTACTTTCATGACAGTCTGTAATAACTTTGATTGGTTATTAGTACTTGCTAATGTTGAGACCTTCTGTAACTATTGTTGTGTAATTCAATTCATTCAGTTTCTTGTTGTTGAAGTTACTAAGATTACTGACATGCACCGAGGAGTATCACCTGAGCTCCCTCGTCTATGAGCATGAATGTTTTAAGCACACACACTCACACAGGTGAACATACACACTCACACAGGTGAACATACACACAGTTGTTTTTACATCTTCTTAGAACATTCAAATATAGCTTGCTTGATGCTTAAAAATCATTCCTACACATGACCTCCTGACACAATTTTTTTTCTGTAGTTCAAAACTACCAATTGTTCAAAACTACCATATGACGATCATCGAGAAGTTACATACACACAGGTGAACATACACACAGTTGTTTTTACATCTTTTCGTTTTCGTTGGTTCCATTAATAGTTATTAGCATGTCCTGTGGCACTTCATGGGAGTGTATGTGCCAAAACTTTTGAGAAAAATTTGTCACTACTGGAGCAAAGTTGGAAAGTAGGAACAGTTCATAGGAGACTCCCATCACATGTCAATTACCAGATATTGGGAGGAACTGAAATTGAAGAAACAACTTGTACAGAGGAAGAAACAGTAGGACTCCACTAAGAGTTTGGTGTATTTATTTGCCAATGAATTGTAGGGATTTCCTCATGAAGAAAGTGTGGGCCGTATTATGTCTGCACTTTAAATTTTACTAGGACACACCAAAAAATTAACCATAACCTAACCCTGTGTGTCTGTATCTATGTCCATGTAACATAGAGTAACACAAAAGCAAAGAAGGGTAGGAACATCATATGAAAGAAGATTGGAAATTTTATTTACTACATCAACGAAGCATTTTTAGAAATAAGTAATTGCAAAGCAAATGTCAAAGCCCAATGATTTTAGTAGTTAACAAGTGGAGACGTAGCACATTCTGATATAGGTTTGATTCCACAAAAAAATTCCGTCCAATAATAGTAGGACTTAAAAAATAAATAAATAAACAAATAAATAAGTAAAGAGCAAACATAACTTCTTTGATGCGGCATGAAATGACTACCTCCAAATTATGGTGGTTATTCGAATGTTGGGGCAATCAAAGAAAGAGTGTGCAGATGCTCCAAATTTTTTTGGGTAAATGATACAAAGTGGAAACGTAACTTCATGTGACCATAAGGACTCAAATCTGAATGATGGGTCTAACGAAACAAAATTGTTGCATCGACCGAATGCATTCTCTGAACTGGAAGTGGGAGAATTTTGGCTACAATAATGCTAAGTTTACTAGACGTGTCTATACTCTGGTTAGAAAAAGAAGAAAAAGAGAAAGAAAAAACAAAAACAAAAACAAAAAGAAATAAAAAGTAATAACTTTATAGGAAACAATCGTTAACCTTCTCAGCTTGTAACCTCAGCACCAGCAAACACACTTGCATACAAACTTTTTTTTTTACATATACACTGCTTAACATCACAACAATGAAAATATCAATATGGATATGTCAAATGGTAACTAGCTTGTTAGTCTCTCCCTCCAACACATACTCTACCTATTTCTACAGTTCTGTATCAGATACAGAGGTTCTGGTACGGGGGGCATCTGCTACTATTCTACCTAAACTGCTCTTGATTTGCATACTGCCACGAGTACTTTTCCTATAGACTGACACTACAAACATGTATCAGAATATCTGTGTCTTTGTATGTGTATCAAAAGAGCTGCAGTTAGGATACATAGTCCTAACAAGACTATATGTGAACAAGTGAGCTGCAGTTAGGATACATATGATATTCCTAACAAGATTATTTGCATATACCAAGTTATAAGCCAAGGGTAGTGTTGTGTTTGCATCTGAACAGCAGCAGTAGTATTCAAAATGATAGCCAGGCAACTAAAGCTTGGTTGTATTCCTCACAAAGTTAATAGCCAGACAACTAAACTAAAATGTAACCACCTGAGCACTACTATTGAAAATGATTCAACTCCCAAATTTATTCCCTTTTTGTGGCAGTTTGATAGAGCCATTTCAGGTAGTATTCACGTGTGTTGGCTAATAATAGATGTATAATAGCTTAAATCAGTAGTTGCTTTCAAAGTATCGGTCAAGTTGGTACTGTATCAATCCAAGACTAATGCAGACAACCAAGACATATGTAGAAAATTTAACTAAGTATCAATACAATATAACTTTGGAAATAGAATATCTGGATAAGGAGAATAAGCGGAAACACTTCAATTATATTCCCCTTTGGTAGGATTAGGTATATATACTCCTATGCTTTAAAATCCCAGTTTGGGTTTGTTTTCTAGCTTTCTGTTCTGATGTCGTTTAGTTTTCTGTGGTGTAGTGCAACTGTGCTTATAGTTGTTTTATTGCTACATGTTTTGTTAGATTGTTAAATTGTGTGATTGATTTCGATTGAGATAGTCACAAAATGAAATTAGATGTATCAAAATAAGGAGAATAAGCGAAAGTCTACTCTGATACTATTCCCCTTTGTTTGGAATCAGTACAAATTGATGTCCCTTTCGAATTTGTTTCTGGGTTTGCTTAAATTCTAATCTTGGATCTCTCTATTGCTTAAACATCCCATTTTGGGTTTGTCTAGAGGATTATTAATTGAAAGAATTTTTTTAGTTTGTGATATACTGCTGCTGTTGATTTTTATTTGTTTTTATTGCTACATTATATGTTAGGTATTCAACAAATTGTATATGGTGTGTTTAGTTTTGATTGGGGTAGTGGAAAAATGAAAATACTCGACATAGAGTATAAAAATAAGGGGGACATCCTTTTTTCTTCTATTCCCCTTTGGCCGTAACTGATATAACTCTCAATAACCCTTTTCGTATTCTTTTCTAGGTTCAGTTAAAAATTCAGTCTTGGTTTTCTCTATTACTTCAAAGTCCCATTTTGAGTTTTTATATTTTATAGCATTAAAGGTTTATTACTAGATAATTAATTCTTATTAGATTGTGATAATATGATTGTACTTTCTCCTTTGTTATGTGTCGTGCAACTATGATTATAGTCCTTTTGTTACTGCAAGTTGTGGCAGATATTGTGCAGATTGTTATATGGTGTCACTGTAATTATAATCCTTTTGTTACTGCAAGCTGTGGTAGATATTGTACAGATTGTTATATGGTGTGATTGCCATCAATTGAGAGAGGGAAAAAAACTTCTATCGGATATTGTACAGATTGTTATATTATGCATATTGTTATATGGTGTGATTGCCATCAATTATAATCCTTTTGTTAAGGTATATTCGACTGACTTCAGAACCATTTCATTTGGATAGCCACATTGTTCTATCTCTAAACATGTTTTTTCTTCTTCTGATATATTGATGAGAACATCCTTGTATGTTACACTTTCAGATACAACTTCTATCGGATGTAAACCTGAAGAAGACACCACAATTGGTGGAGTTGGTTGAAGATAGCAAGGTGGGCTGAACTTATGGTTTTGTAAGGTGATCCACATGTTCATATGCTACATACATTACTCAAATTTCTTATTTATAGGAACTGATGAGCATAGGACCAGAAAAGATTCTACTTCGATGGATGAATTTTTAGTTGAAGAAAGCTAGCTTTAAGAGAGCTGTTACAAATTTCTCATCAGATGTGAAGGTAAATGTATATACTTCAGTTTTGGCACTTGCAATTTGTCAAAAGGACACTGAATAAAAACTCAGAGGAGGAAAAGAGATTGCACTCAACTCCTTTAACCATGAAAAATACATGTCAAGCGAATGCAAATCCTCAGGATACCCATATTCTACTAATACATGATTCAACTATGAGAAAAATAACACGAGAGAGATTCCCCACTACAAGATTTAAAAGGTTTTACAAGATCTGCATATAACTTTACGAACCACAAGTAGAACAGAACAAAAAAAACCCACAACCAGAGTACACATGAACACCCGAGAAGTCCCAAGACCCAAGAAAAGGTGAGAATCATCACTTAGTCTGTGCATTCTTTTCATCTATTTATGTAGTACATTTGATCATGTGTCTTTAACCTCATTATCTTTACTGCTTGAAAAGTTCCATACAATCAATTACACACCAATGTTATTGTGAAAGTATGCAAGGAGTTTACTATAAAACTCAGTTACTAACGATGCAACTTGTATCAAATTGATGTAGAGCTACTGGCAATATTATTCTTGAGAGAAAATGATGGGATGAAGAAGATCCCAACCAAATTTTACTAAAACTGAAGCAGATATATATAAGGAGTACATGGGAACAATATGTCATATGTATAAACATGTTCTAGAAATATGTAATCCACATGGAATGAAGATACCTGAGCGATCATGGGATTTAGAGCTGGTTTTAGGATGATACATATTTAAAAATCATCAAAAGGCAATCCTAGATTCCAAGCATCATTTATTTCTCCCTTGTGACATAAGATCGAGTCATATTAGACAATTGTCATACTTCTTGACCAAATCCTGTATCAGGAGAATTTTTATATATTCTACGCCACAACATTTTGTACATTATATGAGTATTCCATTTTTGATTGCCAACTTCTACTGTCACAAGGTTTGTATATGGTTCCACTTTTGCTTCTTGCTTGCTTCTAAAAAAATTGGTATTCTGGAATGGGCGTATGTACCAAATTGATTTGTGGAGTACAAGAATATTGTTGCTCTTTGATTGTACACTTAAAACTGTCATTGTTGTTTTATCAACTTCATGCCCATGCAGTTATTTTTTTTAAATGTGTGACAGCCTTTTGTTTTTTATCAGTGTATCTATTAAATATTTAGGTGTTCAAAATTTCATTGTGTTCACATTACCCATGGTCATGTATGTTGGTTCGCTTTTCTCAATTTGGCATGCCCTTTTGCATCTGTAGTTTCTCTCAAAACTATCAAGTCATACTTCAGCTGAATCTTTTACTCCCATGAAGAACTTTGCCCTTATTTCTTTGTTTCCACAGGACTTGGCATTTGTTGTGGATGGTGTTGCTTTAGAAAATGTTCTGAAGAGATATAAGGAGGCTTTCACTGAATTGGCGATTCTCTCGAGGACAGCCATCTGTTGTCGTGTAACTCCTTCACAGAAGGCTGCTCCAAAGAAGGCTGCAGATGGTGCGTTTGACATGCACATGCGGCTATCGACGTGATATAAACTTTCATTTTGTAAACAATGGGATATGAATTTATGTTATGGGGGAAAGATTCGACGTGATGTAAACTTTTGTTTTATTTTGTAAACAGTTGGATGACTTTTAAATGTTTTATAAAAATTTCTTGTCTTAATGTTGCAGCTGCCATAATGCATTTGCGATTAAATAGTTTTGTGTGATTTTTGTTCTATATAAAATTTAATTGTATATTTCATATACAAATAGGAAGAGGATTAAGTTTTTGGGGCATATTTTTTGGGACAGATTTATAAACTGTCCTGCAAAATTTGTAATTTTGAAACCTTTTGGGACGGAAGTTTAACAGTCCTTTATAAGTATTTGGGACGGCAAATATCCGTCATTTAACTTTTTGCCACGCCACCCTAATGGGACCGTCCATTCCCGTCCCAAAGGCCGTCCCAAATATTTGTTGGGACGGTAATTGCAGTTTTTAAGACGGTTTTTTGTTGTCCCTAAAGGTCACTTTTTTTGTAGTGTATGTACATATATATATATATATATATATATATATATATATATATATATATATATATATATATATATATATACTAGCATATGTGCACGTGCCTTGCACGTATTTTAATATTCTTTTAATTAACTTAGGAAGACTCTTTGGGAAGACCAAAAGGGTAGTCTTCCTAATTATTAAGTTGACTTTATTAAAATTAATGAACAATTTTTAAATAGTATAGACATGCAAGGGTATTTTCGGAATTCAAAATTTTCACCATCCAAGTTTTTCTATTATATAGTAGAATAGATTAATGAACAATTTTTAATTAGTATAGACATGCAAGGATATTTTCGGAATTCAAAATTTTCACCATCCAAGTTTTCCTATATATATATATATATATATATATATATATATATATATATATATATATGAAAAATTCTTCAATACATTCTATGTAAAAATTTGTATCGAGACATCCTAAATCTGAATCATTGGATGTTGATCCAATGGTTCAGATTAAAGCCGAAGTCAAAGTAACAGATAAAGTCAAAGTCAGAGTAAACACCTTTTACAATTTTCAATACATTTTTAATGCAATTGTTTAAAATGTATTGATACATCACATGTATTGTAGAATGACCATATATATACTTTATTGTTAAATATTATATATATACACACACTTATTGTTAGATATCAAGTTGTAAATAAAAAAAAACAAACTCCTACTAGGGTGGGCCCTACTGGCCCCTTGCCACTGATTTTTTGCCAATTGTTTTCTCAAAGGGAGGAGAACCTGGACTCTCTCTCTCTCTCTCTCTCTCTCTCTCCTTGGGCTTCACCGCAGCAGTCTCAATCCCAAAGGCACTTTCCTAAGAAGGAACACGTCCAAGAAAAAGAAAAAAAAAACACGCCCAAGACGCTCATTTCGTTAAAATAATGACCCATCCTTGGATTCCTTCAACATTTATTTATTTTATTTTTATTTTACTTTTTTATTTTTGTAGCGGGAGTGCTTTTGGAGGGAGGGAGGGAGAGAGAGAGAGAGAGATTTGTGGGTACATGTAGTGCATGGGCAGCAGCACACTTCTCTTCTCTCTCTTTTGGCAGTGACGTTTAGGGGGAGGAGGATGGTTCCCATGTTGACATACATGCATAGGAGGAACCAAAATTTTGACTTACTAGATGTGATTGAGTCATATGTTACATTGCTCGCCGGACTTCGTCCGCAGTCCTGGTCCTGGTCCATGAGCCATGTGTTACCTTTCGATTGATCTTCCTCCTGCTAACTTTCGAGCCCATCAGTCTTCTGACCAATCGAAAGATGACACGTGGCCCGCGGATCAGGACTGCAGTCTAAGTCCACGGACAACGTACCATTTCCGTGTATATATATATATACACACCCAAATGGGAACAACTTATAAAAATAACCTATGGAATGACCAAACCTATCTCTTACGAAAAAAAATATAAAAGAATAAAATCTCTTCCGCAAACAAAATATATACGGACTTTTCCTTCAAAGTTTTTATTTCTTTAAAAAATTTAAATATATCCTCTTAACAAATCTATCTCTATCTTAAAAAATCAGTAATATCCATCGATTTTAAAAAAATATTGAGATATATTTTATTTATTTTAAAATAGAGAAATATAGATTTATTTCTTATTTTTTAAGATAGAGATAGATTTTCGAAAGAAATCTAGAAAATAATATTATATTTCACATAAACTCTAAGAAAATATATTTTTAAAAATAAATCTCTTTAAAAACAAATTTATATTTAAAAATAATAATTTTAATGTTAATGTTAATTTAATATTAATATTATATTATGTTATGTTAATTTTAATATTCATTTTAATTTCAATGTGAGTTTCACTTTTTCTAATGATAATGTTAGTATTCTTATTAATTGATAATGTTAACGTCAATATTAATTTTAATTTTAATGTTAATTTTAGTACTAATTTTTATGGTAACTTTAATATTAATTTAGGTATTAATTTTAGTTTTAACATCAACATGAAAATAAAAAATTAACATTAAAATAAAATTGACATTAATTTTAATATTAATATTATATTAACATTAATATTAAAAATAATATTAATATAAACATTAAAAAATTTAAATTAACTTTAATATTAACATAAGCATTAAAATTAATATTAAAATTAGAGTTGAAATTAATATGAATATTAATATTAATATTAAAGATAGATTTATTTTTTTATGTTTTAAATATTGATAGATTTATTTCTTTTGAAAGGAGAGATTAATTTTAAAGTTAATGTTAATTTTTATTTTTTTGAAATGGTAATTACGTCGTACATTCTCACCAGGAATCAAACTCCTGATCATTCGGCCGATGCATCACCATTACCACTAAAATAGGATCACTGGCAAGAAGTTTATATATATATATATATATATATATTGAAAAAAGGTAATTGTAGCGAACGCTCCCACCGGGAATCGATCTCCTGACCACTCGGATCGCATGCATCTCTCTTAACCACTAGGCTAGAGGTCATTTGCTATATATATATATATATATATATATATATATATATATATATATATATATATATATATATATAAAATTCGGATCTAAAGTCCCGCTCTCCTGCACAATCGGATCGGTGGGATGTGGGTGGGAGGGGGGTGGGTGGGGGGCACTCGATCCAACGGACGAGGGACGGGACTTCCACGGTACCCCCGGTCCGGATCCTCTCTCTCTCTCTCTCTCTCTCTCTCTCTCTCTCTCTCTATATATATATATATATATATATATATATATATATATGCAAATCATCTGTAGCCTAGTGGTTAAGAGAGATGCATGCGGCCCAAGTGGTTAGGAGTTCGAGCCCCGGTGGAGGCGAGTTCGCCACAATTACCCATTGCTTCAAATATATATATATATATATATATATATATATATATATATATATATATATATATGGATTCCAAAGTCCCTGACTTAAAAAAATTATATTATTTGTCTCCCAAAAAGTTTAGGTGTTGTCGTTTTTCATTATGTGGAATCTGACATGACAATTGTCATAGCAGCTAACGTGAAAATTTTTAACCCAGTAAATTAACCAATCTTTTTAATGTTAATGTTAATTTTAAAGTTAATATTAATGCAAATTTTAATGTTAATGTTAATGTTAATATTAATATTAAATTAATATTGAATGTAATGTTAAAGTTAATATTAATATTAATGTTAATATTATTGTTAATGTTAATTTAATATTAATGTTAATATTAATTTTAATTTTATTGTTAGATAATGTTAAAAAAATTCATGTTAGCTGTCAACCCCCGATTTCGAAGAATCAATAGTCGTCCCCCGAACATGATGTCGTACGAGCCTAAGTTACACTCGCATAAGATAGTTTCATAAGGTTATCCGAAACACAACATTACATAGTACGTAGAGAAATTGAAACAACACATTAGAAACAGAAGAAAACTTTACTTCCTTGATAATGAACATCATTTACACGACTCTATTACAATAGTTAACGTGCGGGCTTACAACTTGAATCGATTACAAAATGAACGTTGATAAGATAGTTGTTCCATACATTACATCCCCCATCTGCAACCAAAATATTAAAAACCACCTGCTATATTGAGGGAAGTCGAGCCATATTTCTTGGACTATTGTAGAGTCTTCAAAAGAGCAAATGCAGGCCTTCTTGCACACGAGTAATGTAAGCCTCAGTCCCAAAATACGTAGTACTAGGCACTAAACATGCTAGCCGTATAGTAAATATACGTAAGCTGTAAATACAGTATATATAGATAGCCATGCTTTACTAAATCTCATCCACAAAATAAAAGAATAAAGATATTATAGAATCAAATATAAAATATTATTGTACAAGTTGCTAAATGGAGACAAATTCACTACCAACATGAAACTAGAAAGAAGGAAATAGCAAAATAAAGAATACAAACAACAAACGTGATCCAAGAGCAAGTCATCTTCACTAGAGAGAGAAGATCACACTTTTGGGTGGAATTCCTGTGGAAAGTCAAGAATACCTATACCTGGAGAGATCACCAGGTCCTTAGAGGGATATAACAAGATACAGAAAAATATGTCATATGAACTGAATATAAAAAATGTCAAGTCATAATTAAAAGTGAAATATTCTAAAACACAACATGGTCCAGTACCCCATCATCGAAATAGTGGATCATTCCTACAACCAAACAAGGACAAGGGGTGACACACTATTCCGTAATGTGACACTACCTTATGCCATGATTGGAACAGAGTGTGACATGACATCAACTAAGGTCACCGAACCATCTAGTGTGCAATTTAGAAGACATCTCAATGTGTGGACAGGTAAATGTTGACTTCCCCAAGACTAACTCACAACTCAATAACACACGCACGTCCAGCTACCAGTACTATCAGTCGACATAACTCAAGGCTAGCGGACCCCGTAACCTATCAGTCCACATAGCTCGAGACTAGTGACCATCAAGACACGACTACCGTAGTACACAGTTACTACGACTTTTGGATTTGGTAGCACATATATCCAACTGTCTTTTCCCTACAAATGACACTGACCAAGTCATATCTACGACTTGTCCATTTTGTAACTGTATGAGTCTCTAACACAGTAGTCATGACAGTTACGTTCTAACCATCACATGTCTTATGTGTATCGATAATAAATAGAATACACGAGATCATGTCCTATATGAGACTTCTAATTTTTTAGGGTACATGCAACATAGTCAAAGGAAAAGTAATGATATCCCACAATCATAAGGTAGTCTGTTAAGACTAGGGCCATATGCATAATTTAAAGATAAGAATAAAAATATGACTAACAGCTTACATCATGTATAAATGGAAGCACAGTAAAGTAAACCATAAACAGTAAACAAGGATGAAACTAGATAAACTAGAAATAAACAAACAGTAAATATAAAGTAATAAATACAGATGCAAAATAAATATAAGCAGTAAATATGGCAAGGTATCTTGCCTCGTGTGGTACCTGATGTGGGGCGAGGATCATAATGACACATAATTGACGTTGATGTTATAACTTCACAAGATGGCCTCCAATGATGGGACATACTGTTCCGTTGAGTCCAGAATACTCCAATTAGCTATGGTCGACATAAGGAAGTATAGTTTCGTAAGAGAATAGAAAATATGATCAGCCATGGTCAAAAATTGATAATCGATAGGATTGGAGTAAATAGATACTTATACTATTTTAGAAAAATATTTTATAATATTTTAAACTAGGTTTTATTTGTCAAAATATATTTTTAGATAATACTTGAAAATTCTAGAAAAAATAATAATTTAAGGCTATAACCTAATTTTGCCCAATACAATAATTTATTTAGTCAAAAATTATATTTTAAAATAGAAGAAGACTATAGTAATTTATTTAGTCAATATGACATCTAGAAAGTTTTACAATTTATTAGAAACTTTTATATGTGATCTCTATATAAAAAATATTCATGTCTCTACTTGAAAATAGAACCCTAAAATAATTTATTATAGGCCCAAAGCCATTTGTTATACCAAAATATGCCTTATTTCAAAAATATATACTTATAATTATAAAGGCCCATAAATTATAACCCCAATTTATTCTTGTTTTTACAAATATAATTGCTAATAAAAATAACAACCACCCATTTAAATCTAAATAGGGTTTTTGCTATGGGCTTAAGGCCCAAACCCAAGTTTAAAGCACAGTTTTACCTAGTCCCAATTAGCCCACAATGAAAATAATAAAACAAAAAATTAAAATCAAAAAATAAAATAAAATACCCCAATTTGAGCTGGTCACGGATTGTAACGCCCCAGTCCCATAATACGTAGGATTAGGAACGTAGACATGCGAGCCGTATAATAAATATACGTAAGCTGTAAATGCAGTAAAACCATAGCTAACTAATCTCATTCACAAAAATGAAAGAATAAAAGATATCATATGATAACCATGAATTGTCTTTGTACAATATGTTGGGCGGAGACACATCCACAACCAACCAATTTAAAGAAAGAAGTACATGACATATGAAATGATTTGAAGAAAGTAGCGAGAAAGATCTAAGACACATCATCTTCAAAGAAATGGAGAAGATCACGACCTTAGCTAGAAAATCTACGGAAGACAAGAATACACCTGGAGAGATCACCAGGTCCTCAGAGAGACGTCGTAACAAGAAATATAATATCATGCCATCAAACTCAATATAAACTTCTCAATAATAAGTCAAATCGGACTATAACATGGTCCAATACTCCATCCTTGAATTAGTGTACCATCCCCCAACCAAACAAGGACAGAAGATGACACCCTAATCCACGACGAAGTATCTTTCCTTGCCATGAATCCAATATGGTATCCGGACCACAATAAGGTTCAGTACATTCTCATCGAAGCAGTAAAAGACACCTAAAACCAAACAAGGACAAGGTGTGGCAAACTAGTCCGCGCCAAGTTATTGTTCTAAGCCACGATCAAATATAAGTACCCAAACCAAAGGTACCTATATCTAACGGATAAGGGTCCCCTAACCAGTCGAAGTGCAATGCAATCGAGAATAGTGCATGGTCGCATAACCTCCAAGTTAAGTCAAAATAAAGCAATACAATACAATACAATACAATACTCAGTAGCGAGTCTAAACACTATATACCATTTCTCAGTATTGAGGGAGTCTATAGTATATAATCTATCCACTACTAAAATAACCCATTTTAGCGACGTCAGAAGACGTCGCTAAATAAGAAAAATACGGCGCTTAAATCTATTTGCGACGTATTTAGCGACAAAAATTGGATGTCGCATATAGGCAAGTCGCAGATGACAATTTCGTCGCAGAACGTCGTTGTTTGCGACGTCACGTTTTGTGTCGCTAGACGTCGCAAAATTCGCGACAGATAGCGACGTAAGGTTACGTCGCCAAAATAGCGACGTAGAGCGACCACTTTGCGACGCGGTAAACATTATATATGATGACATGGCATGGCAGCCACGTGGGCACTATAGCGACGCCTAGCGACAAATTTAGTGACGACTTTATTTAGCGACGTCTTTATTTAGCGACGTGTACGTTTCGTCGCTGTACGTCGCAGAATATCGCTATACATCGTAGATATTATAAATTTTTTTTAAATATAATTGGTATTTTTGTTATGCTGTGTGTCTGTGTTTACAGTGTGTGTGAAGTGCAGTGTTCGAACCATCGACAGTTTCGCTTACTGTTCTATGTTTTATCTTGGATAGAAAGAGCAACAGTTCAGGGTGCACTTCTCAGAGCTTCCTTTTCACGTCCTTCACCTTCTCGGGAACCTTTACGACGTACGAAGAAAGTGAAGGACGTGAAAATGAAGCTCTCAGAAGTACACCCTGAACTGTTGCTCTTTCTATCCAAGATAAAACATACAACAGTAATCGAAACTGTCGATGGTTCCGAACACTGCATTTCACATTCACTGTAAACACAGACACACATCATCACAAAAATATACATTATATTTTTTTTAAATTTTGGCAGCACCTCCTTTGTATATCAGATCATTGCTTATAACCCAGCGTAGGTATATTTTTCATCCTCGTCGCAGATATCACAAAGTAAATATCACAATAAAAATAAGAGACAGTGCAAAGTAAATATCACAGACACACATCCTCACAAACACCCAATAGAGTCAAATAAAAATGGAAGATGATAAAAAGTCTCCCACCAAGTGTATAAAAGAAGGTGTACCAATAAACAATTTGCCCATAGGGCCAATACATACAAGTCATAAAAAAATCAATAAAATTATTGCGGACCCCTGCCGCGCAACTGGGATAGAATGTAGTCATACTGCTCCTGGGTGAGCTGCACCGTAGGGGCAATAGGGGGCAGTGTAATGTCTGGAGTCGACGCCGGAGGCAGTGCAGTGTCTGGAGTCGGCGCCGGAGGCAGTACAGTGTCTGGAGTCGGTGCCGTCGATGGACCGGGAGGACGTATCTGCTCCAGCTCTCGCAGTCGCTCACCATACACAGCAAGGGTACTCACCACCCTCTGAGTACTCGCCTCAAGCGAAGCCGAAACATGAGTGAGTGAGTCAGACATGCTCCTCTGCGATCCCTCCATCTCGACCTGTCTAAGCTCTGTGCGCTGCGTAGACTCGGTGAGCGTGTGCAAGCTGTCAGCTGTAGCCTGATAAAGACTCATCAGCTCCTGTATACTGCGCTCGACCGCATCAAATCGTCCGGTAACGATCGGAGGGTCGGATCGTCGCTCGACCGCATCAGAAATCTGCTGCTGCAACTCCAGTATGGCAGATCAGATTTGTACTCCAGTATGGCAGATCCCAGAATATGCTCCTCTTTATCCAGTTATGATCTCTACCAAATCCATCGCACTTGTACCCAGTTGTAGGATCTTCGATATCACTTGGAAAATCTTTAACCTCTTCTCATATCGTAGCTCCGCACCACCTTGGCGGTGGATCACCCTTCTTTACAACGCCGGTACGGAATGCAATCCTGTTCCTTCTGAACAGATGATCTTTTGGCAGAAATTGCCGATGACAATCAAAGAAGCACGGTTTTCCTCCGTGTTTCAAGAGGAAAGCCTTACTACGGTCCATGCAATACGGACATGAGAGACGGCCATGAGTGCTCCATCCAGATAATATTCCATAGGCCGGAAAGTCGTTGATGGTCCACATAAGGGTTGCCTTCATCTAAAAATTCTGCTTCCTGGAAACATCGTACGTGTTAGCGCCTACTTCCCATAACTGATTCAACTCATCTATCAAAGGCTATAAGTACACGTCAATGTTCCTCTTGGGATTGTTCGGACCAGGAATTACAACGGTTAGAACCATGTACTGAGTCTTCATGCACATCCAAGGCGGTAGGTTATACGGAGTGACAATCACAGGCCAGGATACACTCGATCAAAGTGCTTCCACGCTTCTCCATAGGATGGGTGAGGCCTAATAACAGCTGGTGTTGAACATTTAACGATAGTCTATTATAAGAAGTAATATTTGCTTTGTGAAACCAAGTCTGCATCAGATTTTCTATTGTCGTAGAGTCCCTGTGAATTGGAAGTATGCATGCAAAGTCTTCATCGGATTTTATATTCGTATATTTGTCTATTTTGGCAATGATGATCTTAACTTGTTGATGGTCTTATGACTTTGTTGTATTCCTCATTAAGTATGATTGGTGAAGAGACACATTTTCATGATATAGGATTGCAAATAACTCAGAGCCAACAAGTTGACAATGCTCTAATGAACTATGATCAATTAATCAATGTTGTTAAAGCTGCCTATGATTAATCGTTTGCTAGAAACATGATCTGTATTCTGCCTGTGATTAGTCAATTTTCTGGAAACAAGTATGGGCAATATGCTTCTAATGATTCTTGTCATCAATTAATTTGCTAGAAACAATAATGTTGTTGTTGCCTTCGAGTGTCATATCATGTCTTGTATTATGTATTATCTATTTTGTAATTTTCGAAAATGAAACATTATGTATTCTTTAAATTTATCAATATTGTTGTTGTGGCATGTGAATAGTCATTTGATGGAAATATTATGTATTATATCATTTTAACAGTTCATATATTATGTATTATTGTCATAAATTTCCATTAGATATTATGTAAAAATAATTTGTAAACTGGAACAAATATATAAATGCAGTTATTTTATTTCAATTGCTCTCATTTGTTATTTTTTGGGCAACCAAACAATATTTATAGAAGTATCCAAACCAAAGTCAAGTGTCCAAACCAAAGTCAAGGATTCATATACAAGTGTCATGTGTGTACGTGTCTCCCAAACCAAACTCGTGTCCAAATACTCGACACAATGTGTCCAAAAACAAACCAAACTCTTTGGGGACATGATGTGTGTCCGTGTATCCGTGTGTCCGTGTGTGTGTGTGTGTCCGTGGGAGAGAAGGAGGAAAGAGAGGAGTTAGGTTAGGGTTTACCTGAGGAAGAGGAGGAGGAGCTCGGATTAGGGGAGGAGGAGCTCGAGGAGGAGGATCTCGAGGAGGAGGAGCTCGCCGGAGGGGGAGGGAGTCGCCGGGGGGGAGGGGGTCGCCGGGGGGGGAGGGCACTGACAGAGGCGGAGGGAGTCGCCGGGAGGGGGGTGGGGGGGAAATTAAAATTTTTGCAAGTTTTCGAGTGAGAGTGAGGGGGAAAGAAGGCAGCGGTGTGCCCTAAGTAAAATAACTTAGCGACGTCACGTGTTGACGTCGCTAAACGTCACAAAAATGGCGACATATATTTATAATATGTCGCTGAACGTCGCTATTCAGCGACGTAGGAAACTCCTGTCGCAGAACGTCGCTAGGCAGCGACGTTTTACGACGTGTTTATAAATCTGTCGCTAATAGCGACGTCATTTCTTGCCGTCGCTAAATTACGTCGCTATTAGATGATATTTTAGTAGTGACCAATCATTCTTCGGTGTCGAGCAAGTCTACGATAGATAGGGAGGAGGTCAACGCCCACTTGTATTCTTCCCGCCCAATGCTCTAACTCTAATGACTACTAGTCTTCTATCATGCAATCCTAATAGTAGTTATAGCCTAACGAAC
Organism: Iris pallida; assembly: GCA_029216955.1. Lineage (NCBI taxonomy): Eukaryota > Viridiplantae > Streptophyta > Magnoliopsida > Asparagales > Iridaceae > Iris > Iris pallida. The sequence goes on from JANAVB010001997.1 coordinate 15,574,919, forward strand.
GTTCTTACATATCGGTGGCCAGCCGACCACGCAAGTATGAGACCTATATGTGACTCGTAACTCATGGCAAACATGTGTCAAGGCTAATGAATGCAGGTAGTCTCTCTAATCTAGGTTTAATAGGCATAGAAATAATGCAAGCAATAGGAAATATAAATAAACAGTAGAACTTCATAGAGATAAGACTATTTAGCACAGTTTATCTTGCAAGAAATAAATAAGAAATAAATGCATGCAATATATGAGCTAAAGTACATAGACAGTAGATGGCAAGATATCTTGCCTGAGGGTGGTGCGCAGAAATAGCAAGTCTAGTGATCATAATCGGTCGCTATGAAAAGTCAGATCCCACAAATGACTCCGGATGCTGCAACAAACATTACTAAAGTGTTTGGTATAAAAGATATGTCTAAGAAACGCCTATCCAAAAGTCCAATTCTGGACACAAGGATAAAATCATAATTTTGGGTCAAAACGATATCCGTCGTTGGACCCATTTTGCACCGAAAAGCGTGCCAGTACCTACGGTCTATAAATTCATCAAACTACATGTCTACGGGTCCGATTTGAGAGATGAACCCAACTGTATGTCCAAAATTGGACTCCGGCAGGCCGTGCACAATTTTGCCCGTTGGATTGGTCGTGGGCCCGCCAAAAATGCGTTCCGGTCGACCTTTTCATATTCGGACCAAACTTGGCATACAGGACCAAAAAATGATTCAGTCCTGATGACACAAATTTCTTCTCTATTCGACGAACATGCACGAAGTTATGGGCTAGTGTAAAACCCCTAAATTTCTACTAATTATTTTTTTATTAATATTTGTACGGATTTAAAATTTTTATTGTACGTCGCGTAGTCGTATTTTACGTCGCGCACAAAATTTTATTTTTGCTCGACGAGTGCGAATATGTGCGAGCGTACATATTTTTAGAAAAACATTTTTATGGTTTCAAAATAATACATGTAATATTTAATTTAGCTATCAAAATTTATGATTTTATTTATGAAAAGCCTTTTGTTTAGAATAAATAATATTTTAGTACATACACATATTTCATAAATATTTTTGCTAGTTTGCTTTAAATAAAAAAATAATTTTCAAAATTTATTTATAATAATATTTTATTATTCAAAAAGGATATTTATAAATATTTATTATTTTCGAAATTATTATTATTGGTATTTTTGGAAAATATATTTGGAATTTCGTGTCCATTTTAAATCTTGATTTGACTTCATGCATTTATTTAAATAGTTAAATATTTGAAATTTGCTTTATCCTATTCGTTTTAAACTAAGAATTAATTTGATTTAAATTAGATATTTAATTTGAAATTAGATTTGATTTGGATTTGATTGCTTTCAAACTAAATTAGGATATATCTAAATTGGGTTTTGAATATCCAAATCCTAATCTTAATGGGAATTCCCACATCCTATAAATAGGCAGGTACTCCTCCATTGTTCTTCACAAGCCATAATTACTCCACAAAATTTCCATAATTGCAGTGCCTCGTGTCCGTGTTCCACGTCCCAAATTCTTATTCCATCCATTACAAATACATTTATTTTCCATGTCGACAACTCCGACACGATTCATCCAAACCCAATTCCTACTCTAGCAATCCTAACCCTAACCCTAGTCGTAGTAAAGCTGTCTCCTCGGCCTTGGCCGTCTCCTCCACGACCTCCCCCGACTCCTGCCCCCTGGCCACGACAACCCATCATCACCACCATCACCTGCTTCCCAACCACGACCTCCACCGGCCAACCCCTTCCGACCCGTTGCCCCGACCTCCTCGCTCCTCCCCGCAGCACCACTACCTCGGCAACCACCGACCACCACCATTAATATCAGACTCCACCAACACCATCTCGACCATCACCGGCGTTCGACGCCGGCGAACCCACACACCACCAGCAACACAGACCCGTAACTGCCACACCGAGACCCCGACCAACTTTGGTCGACACCACCGCCACCATGAACGGCAGATCCAAAAATCCAAAAATCCCAAAACCCACCACCGTCGTCGGCAAACTCCCAACCCCGACAAAACCAACCACCAAAATCTGACCATCCCAGCCACCACGGCTCCGGTCAACATCCCACCACGAAACCCTAAACTACCGCTTACCTCCCGTTCGTCGCCCGTAGCCGGCCTCCAATCGTCGTCCGCCGACGAGCCCGACCACCATCAGCTCCGCCTGCTCCCTCGCGCCGAGCCAAGCGTGCCACTGCCCGGGCCTCCGCCGGCGAGTCCCGCGCGTGCCCTAGTTCCTCCGCCCTGCGCCGTTTATCGCACCAGCTCCGGCGAAACCCCCGCATGCCGTCGTCCACGCCCAGTCCATCGCCGCCCACGCCCAGTCTATCGCCGCCCCGTGTCCGCCGAAACCCTTTTCCCCGCGTCGCCCGATCTCCGCCCTAGCTCCGCCCACCGGCGAACCACCGCGCGAACCCTGCCGCCGCTCCGCTCCGTCGGCTCCAGCTTGGCAGTGCCGAGCGCCACCACGCTCGAGGACCCTCGCCGCCTCTCGAACTCCGCCGCCCTAGTCGTCGTCCCCTCCACCGTGGCCGACTTCCCCCAAACCCTCTTCGGCAACCCACCGCTCCGCCGCCTGGCCTAGCGCTCCCCAGCGATCACCTCGCCTTCTCCCTCTCCCAAACCGCTCTCGATCTTCCCTTCGATTTTCTTTCTCTCTCCCTCCCTTGGTTCCTTTCTTTTTTCTTTCGATTGCTTGGTCTTCTGAAGGAAGACAACAGTGATGTTATGTTTTTTTTGTTTTTTTTTGTTTTTTTAATCATTATTTACTTATTTGTTCTGTTTCTTGGTAAGGATAGTATCTGTTAGAAATTTTATTATTATTATTATTATTATTATTATTATTATTATTATTATTATTATTATTGTTATTAAATTTTTTTGGATGTTTGTTTGTGCTGGGTTCTAAACCGAGAAGATTATATGCTATTTTATTTTTGGTAATAATACTATTATTATTAGTAGTAGTTTTTTTTTACTAATATCATTATTAATAAAGTTTGTTGTTATTAGTATTAACTATTATTGCTATTTTGTTTTTGTTCTATTATATTATTATTGCTAACATCACATTTAACATTTTCGATTTTACCATTATTATTATATTTTATAAAAGTAAGTTCTAGAGATTTTCGTAATTATTATTAGTAATAGACTTTTGTGGTATTTTATCATGAATGACCAATTCTTTCAAAAATTTTCTTGTAAAATATATAAAGATTATTTTTGACTTAGCCTTCATAACTGTGGCTTTAAAATTCTCCAGCAATTTCTATATCATTGAACTATTTCGGCAATAAGAATATAGTTCCTAATATTAAACTAATTTCTTAGTTACTTTTAAAATAAATATCTAAATTATTATATTTACTATTAAAATATAGTTTCTACCAATTCTACTTTTCGACGAACTTAGAGTTTTAGCCAGAAATGATTTTTGACTGTAAGTCTTTTTCCATAAATATTATTTTAATAGTAAAAATATAGTTTTCAAATATTATAAGTATTTTCCAAATAGTTGTACTTAAATTATTTATCTTTTCTCCTTTGATTTTTTTCCTTTCCATGACTAAGCCCATTATTCCTATCCTCCTACCAATTTCGTCCTTCCTTCTCTCGACCCTAGCTAATTTAACCCTTCTGGACCCAATGGAACTGTCTGTGTCACCACCCGAGATCTCCATGTATAGTTATTGTACCGAAGTCGCAAGTTCATACCATCTTGATCATCGCAGCACACCAGGCGTTCTACCAGGCAAGACACTTTGCCATTTGCTGTTTACTTATTTTTAGCTCATATTTTATGCATTATTTATTTTCTTTATGCAAAAACTGTGATATATGGCATAACTGTTAGAACTTACTGTTCATTTATTTTCCTGCTATGTATTATTTTTCTCACATTAAACCTAGATTTAAGGGACTACCTTGTGTGTTGCATTCATTGGCCTTGACACGTGGAAACACGAAGTTGTGTGTCGCATGTAGAACACGAAAGTGCGTGATTGGCTGGCCACCAGTACGTACAAGCCGTACGATAGGAATAACCGCTAATAGAGGTTGTATGCTAGTTTGACTTAGCGGTTATAGTGGTCTTGTGTTGTGGATACAACACAGTAGGCATTGGGCGGGGAGGATAATTCCTTAGCGTATGGGCTTCGATGCACTTCCCTTGTGACCCGGACTCTCCGCTGGAGATACGGGGTTGATGACCCATAATTACTGCTGGGGCCTCTGGTGCCCAAAGGGGGACTACGCCGATCCTATTCAGCCAGGGTCCATACGTAGGAAGGATTGTTCTTAACAACATTTTACTTAGAACGGTAGGCTACCCTATCCGTTAGGTACGAGTACTTTTGGTTTGGGTACTTGTATCTGATCGTGGCTTGGAACAATAACTTGTCGCGAATTAGTTCGTCACATCTTGTCCTTGTTTGGTTGTAGGTGTGACTTACTACTTCGATGAGAAGGTATTGAACCTTGTTGGGGTCCGGATACTATATTGGATTCATAGCATGGGAAGATACGTTACCGTGAATTAGTTTACCATCTCCTGTCCTTGTTTGGTTGGGGGGATGGTACGCTCGTTCAGTAGGTGCGTATTGGACCATGTTATAAATTTGATTTACTTATTTATTTGAGCGATATTTATTCAGTTTATATGGCATGCTATTATGTGTCATGTTATGTCTCTCTGAGGACCTGGTTGTCTTGCCAGGTGTGTGCTATTGTCTTTCGCAGGTGCTTTAGCTCTAGCCGTGTTCGTTGCTATTTCTCGAGGATGATGCATTTGGATCGTCTTCGCTTCGCTCGCTACTCATTTCATTTTCTATGTACTTTTCCTTATTTTGTTGGTAGTGGATTTGTCTCCGCACAACATATTGTATCAAGACAAATTTATTCTTATTATATGATCTTTTATTCAATTATTCTGTGTGGATGAGATTAGTTATGGTTTTACTGCATTTTACAGCTTATGTATTTATACGAGGCTTCCATATATTGGAGTATACTTCGTATGAATACAGCTGGCATGTCTACGTTCCTAGTCCTACGTATTTTGGGACTGGGGCGTTACATATTTTTGTGGTGGCCCATGCAGGTCAAGATAAATTGTTTGGTTACATTATCGTACTAAGCAAGCCTGCGGATAGGATTAGAAGTCTAGGATCTCATCCACATACTTGACCTCTTTCCTTGATTTTATCTACCGTTTGACTCATCAATTGCATCTTGCTTGCTTCCTTCCATCCCTATTCTCATCTTCCCTTCGTGCTTGCTAGAGATTGACCCTACTAGTTAGATGTCCCAAACACCCTTAGCTTAATTCTTTTAAGTTGGGTAGAACACCCCACGACCCGACACGCCCTTGACTATTAAGACCATAGAGACTAGAGGAATCTAACCCATTTGGTCAACCAAGCCTTGGTCAATAAACCATAGAATGATTGTATAGGAATAAAAGACTTAGATCCTTGTGACTCTTAGACTATTCATAATTAATTTTATTCATCTACCATCGTGCCTATATTTTTACCGTCTAAACTAATGATGCTAATATAGCCTAGTTTTTGCAAGCTAAATTCTTTTTATCAAGCTTGTTCATGACATATGTTATTGGATGCATCCACTAATGTATTGTCTAATCAGAACCGGTGCATGATGGTCTGATCAACCGAGTGCACTTTGGTTCGCTTTTGTCTATTATTCTACGTGGATGGAGCATAGTTAAACTTACCCTTAGAACCCCATCCACGACTGCCTTGACAATACCTTTGAAATTGTTCTATCGTCTTTGAATCACGTATTCGTATTCAATAGCGCCTCCTTTGAACTCTATATTGCTCTCACCTTCAACCATTTTAGAAGGACGAAGGCGTTGTACTAGAACCTTCCTAGCTTTCATATCATAATTATTATCACTCGATATTTCATCCTAAACTTCTCGTCCTTCTTCTCGGCCCGACTATGACCCTCATTCGCTACCCACGACCACACTCGTATTATATTTTTCTATGATCTAGATCGCAACTTTTGACGACATGAATTGTTATTGATGGTTTCCTATCGATACTCCCTTGTGTCTTCTCACCCCCCTATTAATTCTTAATTTCGAGGACGAAATTCTTTTAAGTTGGGTAGGATGTAAAACCCCTAAATTTCTACTAATTATTTTTTTATTAATATTTTTACGGATTTAAAATTTTTATTGTACGTCGCGTGGTCGTATTTTACGTCGCGCACGAAATTTTATTTTTGCTCGACGAGTGCGAATATGTGCGAGCTTACATATTTTTAGAAAAACATTTTTATGGTTTCAAAATAATATATGTAATATTTAATTTAGCTATCAAAATTTATGATTTTATTTATGAAAAGCCTTTTGTTTAGAATAAATAATATTTTAGTACATGCACATATTTCATAAATATTTTTGCTAGTTTGCTTTAAATAAAAATATAATTTTCGAAATTTATTTATAATAATATTTTATTATTCAAAAAGGATATTTATAAATATTTATTATTTTCGAAATTATTATTATTGGTATTTTTGGAAAATATATTTAGAATTTAGTGTCCATTTTAAATCTTGATTTAACGTCATGCATTTATTTAAATAGTTAAATATTTGAAATTTGCTTTATCCTATTCGTTTTAAACTAAGAATTAATTTGATTTAAATTAGATATTTAATTTGAAATTAGATTTGATTTGGATTTGATTGCTTTCAAACTAAATTAGGATATATCTAAATTGGGTTTTAAATATCCAAATCCTAATCTTAATGGGAATTCCCACATCCTATAAATAGGCAGGTACTCCTCCATTGTTCTTCACAAGCCATAATTACTCCACAAAATTTCCACAAGTGCAGTGCCTCGTGTCCGTGTTCCACGTCCCAAATTCTTATTCCATCCATTACAAATACATTTATTTTCCGTGTCGACAACTCCGACACGATTCATCCAAACCCAATTCCTACTCTAGCAATCCTAACCCTAACCCTAGCCGTAGTAAAGCTGCCTCCTCGGCCTTGGCCGTCTCCTCCACGACCTCCCCCGACTCCTGCCCCCTGGCCACGATAACCCATCATCACCACCATCACCTGCTTCCCAACCACGACCTCCCCCGGCCAACCCCTTCCGACCCGTTGTCCCGACCTCCTCGCTCCTCCCCGCAGCACCACTACCTCGACAACCACCGACCACCACCATTAATATCAGACTCCACCACCACCATCCCGACCATCACCGGCGTTCGACGCCGGCGAACCCACACACCACCAGCAACACAGACCCGTAACTGCCACGCCGAGACCCCGACCAACTTTGGTCGACACCACCGCCACCATGAACAGCAGATCCAAAAATCCAAAAATCCCAAAACCCACCACCGTCGTCGGCAAACTCCCAACCCCGACAAAACCAACCACCAAAATCTGACCATCACAGCCACCACGGCTCCGGTCAACATCCCACCACGAAACCCTAAACCATCGCTTACCTCCCGTTCGTCGCCCGTAGCCGGCCTCCAACCGTCGTCCGCCGACGAGCCGACCACCATTAGCTCCGTCTGCTCCCTCGCGCCGAGCCAAGCGCGCCACTGCCCGGTCCTCCGCCGGCGAGTCCTGCGCGTGCCCTAGTTCCTCTGCCCCGCGCCGTTTGTCGCACCAGCTCCGGCAAAACCCCCGCATGCCGCCGCCCACGCCCAGTCCATCGCCGCCCCGTGTCCGCCGAAACCCTTTTTCCTGCGTCGCCCGATCTCCGCCCTAGCTCCGTCCGCCGGCGAACCACCGTGCGAACCCTGCCGCCGCTCCGCTCCACCGGCTCCAGCTTGGCAGCGTCGAGCGCCACCGCGCTCGAGGACCCTCGCCGCCTCTCGAACTCTGCCGCCCTAGTCGCCGTCCCCTCCATCGTGGCCGACTTCCCCCAAACCCTCTCTGGCAACCCACCGCTCCGCCGCCTGGCCTAGCGCTCCCCAGCGATCACCTCGCCTTGTCCCTCTCCCAAACCGCTCTCGATCTTCCCTTCGATTTTCTTTCTCTCTCCCTCCCTTGGTTCTTTTCTTTTTTCTTTCGATTGCTTGGTCTTCTGAAGGAAGACAACATTGATGTTATATTTTTTTTTGTTTTTTTTGTTTTTTTAATCATTATTTACTTATTTGTTCTGTTTCTTGGTAAGGATAGTATCTGTTAGAAATTTTATTATTATTATTATTATTATTATTATTATTATTATTATTATTATATTATTATTATTATTATTATTATTATTGTTATTAAATTTTTTTGGATGTTTGTTTGTGCTGGGTTCTAAACCGAGAAGATTATCTGCTATTTTATTTTTGGTAATAATACTATTATTATTATTAGTAGTTTTTTTACTAATAATATTATTAATAAAGTTTGTTGTTATTAGTATTAACTATTATTGCTATTTTGTTTTTGTTCTATTATATTATTATTGCTAACATCACATTTAACATTTTCGATTTTACCGTTATTATTATATTTTATAAAAGTAAGTTCTAGAGATTTTCGTAATTCTTATTAGTAATAGACTTTTGTGGTATTTTATCATGAATGACCAATTCTTTCAAAAATTTTCTTGTAAAATATATAAAGATTATTTTTGACTTAGCCTTCATAACTGTGGCTTTAAAATTCTCCAGCAATTTCTATATCATTGAACTATTTCGGCAATAAGAATATAGTTCCTAATATTAAACTAATTTCTTAGTTACTTTTAAAATAAATATCTAAATTATTATATTTACTATTAAAATATAGTTTCTACCAATTCTACTTTTCGACGAACTTAGAGTTTTAGCCAGAAATAATTTTTGACTGTAAGTCTTTTTCCATAAATATTATTTTAATAGTAAAAATATACTTTTCAAATATTATAAGTATTTTCCAAATAGTTGTACTTAAATTATTTATCTTTTCTCCTTTGATTTTTTTCCTTTCCATGACTAAGCCCATTATTCCTATCCTCCTACCAATTCCGTCCTTCCTTCTCTCGACCCTAGCTAATTTAACCCTTCTGGACCCAATGGAACTGTCTGTGTCACCACCCGAGATCTCCATGTATAGTTATTGTACCGAAGTTGCAAGTTCATACCATCTTGATCATCGCAGCACACCAGGCGTTCTACCAGGCAAGACACCTTGCCATTTGCTGTTTACTTATTTTTAGCTCATATTTCATGAATTATTTATTTTCTTTATGCAAAAACTTTGATACATGGCATAACTGTTAGAACTTACTGTTCATTTATTTTCCTGCTATGTATTATTTTCTCATATTAAACCTAGATTTAAGAGACTACCTTGTGTGTTGCATTCATTGGCCTTGACACGTGGAAACACGAAGTTCTGTGTCGCATGTAGAACATGGAAGTGCGTGATTGGCTGGCCACCAGTACATACAAGCCGTGCGATAGGAATAACCGCTAATAGAGGTTGCATGCTAGTTTGACTTAGCGGTTATAGTGGTCTTGTGTTGTGGATACAACACAGTAGGCATTGGGCGGGGAGGACAATTCCTTAGCGTATGGGCTTCGATGCACTTCCCTTGTGACCCGGACTCTCCGTTGGAGATACGGGGTTGATGACCCATGATTACTGCTGGGGCCTCTGTGGCCCAAAGGGGGACTACGCCGATCCTATTCAGCCAGGGCCCATGCGTAGGAAGGATTGTTCTTAACAACATTTCACTTAGAACGGTAGGCTACCCTATCCGTTAGGTACGAGTACTTTTGGTTTGGGTACTTGTATCTGACCGTGGCTTGGAACAATAACTTGTCGCGGATTAGTTCGTCACATCTTGTCCTTGTTTGGTTGTAGGTGTGACTTACTACTTTGATGAGAAGGTATTGAACCTTGTTGGGGTCCGGATACCATATTGGATTCATAGCATGGGAAGATACGTTACCGTGAATTAGTTTACCATCTCCTGTCCTTGTTTGGTTGGGGGGTTGGTACACTCCTTCAGTAGGTGCGTATTGGACCATGTTATAAATTCGATTTACTTATTTATTTGAGCAATATTTATTCAGTTTATATGGCATGCTATTATGTGTCTTGTTACGTCCCTCTGAGGACCTGGTTGTCTTGCCAGGTGTGTGCTATTGTCTTTCGCAGGTGCATTAGCTCTAGCCGTGTTCGTTGCTATTTCTCGAGGATGATGCATTTGGATCGTCTTCGCTTCGCTCGCCACCTATTTTATTTTCTATGTACTTTTCCTTATTTTATTGGTAGTAGATTTGTCTTCGCACAACATATTGTATCAAGACAAATTTATTCTCATTATATGATCTTTTATTCAATTATTTTGTGTGGATGAGATTAGTTGTGGTTTTGCTGCATTTTACAGCTTATGTATTTATACGAGGCTTCCATATATTGGAGTATACTTCATATGAATACAGCTGGCATGTCTACGTTCCTAGTCCTACGTATTTTGGGACTGGAGCGTTACAGCTAGTTTGCAAAGCGGCCGATACGGGGTATCTCGACGGATATGCTTTGATTTCGTCACGCACGTGCAACGAAATCGAGTTCAGTCGATTCCCACAAGTCATCAACATCCATACACGCATCCATACACGTCTTTCTATGCTCATTCGTGTAGGAGAGTAAAAAGTGCTTGAAAGAAAGAGTCATCCCATTCATAAGTGATCGGTTTTTACACCAAGCAGAGCGGGTAATCTCTTTTACACCCAAGACTAGGCTAATCAATTTACGCCTAAGCAGGCTGATCATTTTATGCTTGGGCCTACACCTGTGATTTTACGCCAAGGACAGAGCAGCCTCTTTTACGCTGGACAAAGCTGTCAAGTCTCGTATTTAATGCAAACTCTGACATTAAGATATTAATGATGGTATTTACCACAGAATTCAATGGAATTTGTCTTATACAAAGACCATTGTTGTCGTTTATGGGGATCGAGCTACTATACGCTCACTGAATGGTTTCTTTTACGCACGGAGTTTTACATGAGTTCTTACGCTCATAAAACAATGTGTGCGTAAAGTCTATTTGAGCCATTTTACGCTCAAGGTTATTCAATAACCACTTTACGCGGGGAACCTATGACAGAGCTATTTTACGCTCATCTCACTGTTTTACGCCTAGAGGATGTTGGAGCTATTTTTACGCCTTATTCTTTCTGGCCAGTTTGGAACGTGGTTTACCTACATGGCCTTCATGCCACATATTTCGAAGAACGTGTGTACATATATCCTATTCTTACTGAAATGATGGGATGCGTGTCAACGTATGCAAAGGATGACTCTGATCATGGGTGGCAGTTGTTAGCGTAAAGACAGACTTTGATGCTCTTCTACGCACAGACTTATTTTTCTCAGAGACAAAGAAAACAGACAGAGAGAGAACAGGAGAGAATACAGATATCAGGACTTCGAGATTTTGATTCTCTGGAGCATTCTTCTTCAACTTTTCTTTCATAATAGAGTGAAGCAAAGCAGGAAAGCATTCGGCCTCGCCATCAGTGCCCAAGTGCGTCGATACCTTTCTGGTGACTTAGTTCTTCGAAGTTGTTCTACTTCAAGCAGTGATCTTCATCATCATCATATGGTCCAAGGAACAAAGTGATCATTTACGAATCAGACTTCCATAGCAATACTTTCCCAGAATCAAATTTGTACTTCTTGTACTTTTTCTCGTTTTATTTTCAAAATCTAATCTTTTGTTTGGCAATTTTGTTAAAGTGAAACAAAATGGCGACTCTGCGGGGGACTACTTTCTCCTCCGACAAGGAAGTGATTGCTCAATATGATGATGTTTCGGTCGGTTCGACCAAGAAGACTCTGGTCGTGCACTTCGACCAGACTGCCTATGAAGAAATGCTCCAAACTGGGGGTGGTTCTCGCCATTCCAATGTTCAAAAGTCTCGCAAAGCACGAAAAGTTTGGATTCCCAAATCCAAAGTGGTTTCTGATCTCTCTGTTGTTTCTGATGACAAGGGAATTCTTCCCACTCTTGTCGTAGGGGCTCCCGTTCGTAACGAGGCAGTCCTTACTTCAGAGTTGCACTCAAAGTGTGATAATTTATCTCCCGTTTGTAACGGTGAAGATAATCAGGTTTCACGCCCACTGCGTAAGAATCAAGTTTTACGCTCAGTGGATAAAAACCAAATTTTACGCTCAAGGCATAAGAATGAGTCTCCCATTTGTAATGTGGCAGATCCTAATGTTTCTGAGTGTAAGAATCAGTCTCCCGTCGGTGACGTGGTAGGCCCACACAAATTACGCTCCTCGCGTAAAACAAAATCTCCCGTCTGTGACGTGGTAGATAATCAATTTTTACGTTTTACGCGTAAAGGTAAGTCTCATGTCTGTGACAGTGTAGATAAAATTCACAACAATGTTTGTACAACTAATGTGAATGAACCAAAACGTATACAGCATAAAAATGTTGTTGGTAAAACTTCTGTCCTACACTAACAACCTTCTTATACTGATTTACGCAAAGTACCAAACTTGCAAATCACGCGCCATGAAAATGGAGTCCTTCGTGCTAAATCTCAAGATTTACGCACACAACTCCAAACGCGTAAAAATGTACAGTTTGATTCTGCGAATGAAGCCAGTAATCTTCTTTATACACAAGGGACTAAATATTTTTCTACCCCAAATGTAATAAAGAAGAATATTCCCTCCACTCCTTCTGACTTACATGAATTGCTAATGCAAAAGCGTAAGAATTCACAATCTCCGATGACGTTCCCCCAAGAAAAACATCATTGTAAATATCATCAGGTTGTGATCAATTGTTGTTGTTCAGCTTCAAGACGGTCAGTTTTTGATCGTTTAAGTTTTAACTCACTTCAACATCAAACTGAAGACCAAGAAGATGAGCTGTCATATGCATCGGTCAACATGGCATCTCATACTAACAGAGGACGACGACCAAGACGGAACATGTCCCAAACTCCAGGTCAACAACAGTTCAACAGACTTCTTGATTCCTTTGAAGGAGTATATCAGAATACTCGATCAAGAAGATAAAGACAATTGCAGACTTCTGATTCAGAAGCTGGGGGTACTCAGTCTTTGGAGTCTGATACCGATAGTATGGATTCATACTTCTATACTAATCCCTCTATATCTTCAAGAGAGGTTGAATCTTACGCCGTTGGAGATGAATCAGAGACGCCATCTGCTAATACGGAACAACGTCTCACTGCCGTTGAGCAATCATTGAAAGACATGCTCAACATGGTGCAAAGCATGCATCAGATAATTTTGAATCAGCAAACTGCTCAACCTACAGTAGTAACTTCGGTACCAGTAGCAGCACAAACTCAAGATAGTCAAGGGGCTGATATACCTTCGAATATTCAAGAGCCTGCTGTTAATCAAAATTCTGCATCTCCAGATCCCATCATTCCAGAAGATGTACCACCTCTAGTGGGGGTTACGGTACATCCAACGACTATTCAATCAAATATGCTTCCTCAAACCAGTAAAGCCATTCAAGCAGTGCGTGAACTCAAAGCACAGTTTGAAGTTTTGAGGCACAAAGATCAACTCCAGAGGTTAGGGATTAAGTAACCTTATCCTCCTCATTGGAATGATGTACCCTTCCCTCCGAAGTTCAAGCCACAATCTATGGTTTTATTCGATGGAAAAGCATCTCCCAGTCAATATATCAATTACTTTGATATTATGACTGTACACTTGTAGAAAAATGATGCTCTCCTCACTCGAGTGTTCATTGGGTGCTTGACGGGTTCGGCTTATGACTGGTATCATAGCTTACCCGATAACTCTATTTCGTCTTTTGACGAATTCAAGGCAATGTTTCTCTCCCGCTTCTATGAAGGAGGTATGGACATGAACATGTCCTCCTTAATAGAAATAAAACAAAAGGAGAAAGAAGATACTCGGATGTTCATTGAACGTTTCCGAAGGGCTACTCTAAAGATGCCTCCTGGTATGCCAGATTCAGCGTTGATCGATACATGCAAGATGAATCTGCGACCATCCATTGCTGTCTTCACAGGTTTCCAATTCACAGATTGGGCTTCGTTTATCATAGCAGCAGTTTCTGCCGAAACCAATGGTAGGTTGGCTCGGGAACATGGGATGATTTTCGCTTCAGAAGATAAAGGGAAGAAAAGTAATCCTGGTAATAATCCTGGCAATCGTAACGTGAAAGGAAAAGATACTCTTATGGTCAATCTCTCCAAGAACAAAACGATGCCAAATAATCAGGAATCTTCCAGGCCAAAGGAAGAATACTCTTTTGACGAAAGTGATATCCCAGGGATATTTTAGTATCTGGTGAAAAGTGGCAAACTTCAGATTCCAGAGCCAAAAAGGCCTAATGAGGTGAATCTGACTGACAATCCCAAATATTGTATCTATCATAGATATATTAATCATCCTACTAGTGCTTGCTATGTCTTGAAAAAGAAGATCCAAGACCTGATAAATGGTGGCGCTATCGCTTTAACCAATGATGACCATACGGTTACAACCAACATGGTCTCTCTTCAGTTTGGAGATTTTTCTCCACAGCAAGTCCCAGATGGAGTTATCCCAATTCCGAAGGCGACGATGAAGATCGTAAATATCCCGCCCGCCAGGAGAGAAAATACAGGATTGTTGCCGCTCACATTGAAGAATGGTAAAATCATGTGGGTACATCCTGACTTAATACCTGAGTTAGAAAATGAAGGTAAAACTTTAAAATCCAAGAAAGGTAAGAAAGTCAAAACCTGCAACATGATTTCTCATGTTAATACAAATCCTGATGACTTGGATCATCTATGGGATGGCCTTCCTCTAGAAGATAGACTGAAAGGACTAAACATCTGTCCTCCAAGTCTAGCTCCTCCTACCAAGCTCAAGCTTACTCATCAGCAGTGGCTAGCCATGAATAGTGTTCCTTTATACCGGGCACAACAAGTCTTTGCTTCTTATGAAAAAGCTCCAACAGGGATTTCTCCTCGTATCCTGAATCCTTCTCCTCCCTTGACTACAGAGACGTCTATGCTTCATTCTCCTGCAGTTATAGAGGTTTCTTCCTCTTTCTGTGCTGAAACACCTGTCCAAAGTTCACTGCCTATCCACTTGTATAGTCAGCAATCTATCCTTCTCATGAGGAAGATGGGTTACGACTTTCAAAAGGCAGAAGGTTTGAATTATGATAAAGGAATACGTCTTCCTTTACAAATTCAAAATTAGAATTCCACTGCTGGATTGGGTTCTGAAGTTCCTCGTAACAACCCTCACAAGAAGAAGACTAAGGGAAGAAAGATTAAATCCTATAATATGGTATTTCCTTCTCCTGAGTCTGAAGAAGAAACTTTTGCTGGTATAAGATCTGGAAAAGAGTACCACAAAGACTATGAGGGATCCTCCAAAGAAGCCGAAGATGTAATAAAAACTTTACCAGTTCAACCTTCTCCTGTTCCTGTTAAACCGTCTGTGGTTGAAAAGGAAAAACAGAAGGCAGTACGTTTTGATATCCCATTGAAGTCTGCTTCCAATCAGGGGGTGGTGATGAAGCCTTACAAATTTGACATTTTAGCTCAGTTAGCCAATACTCCGGCTAGACTTTCTATATTTGAACTGCTTCGCCTTTCCAGAGAAAGCAGAGAGACTTTGAGCGAAGCTTTACTTCAAGCAGATTCATGCTTAGCACAACTCAAGACTTATGATAATATACCAGTGTCATGTCCGCAATGCCATAGTGTGATGGAAGCAATTCCCAACATCACCTTTACACAAGAGGATATGCTATTGAAACACAACAAGCATGATAGGCCTCTGTGTTACACTGGATATATCGGATCCACTGAAATCGACAGGATTTACATCGATCCTGGGTCTTCAATTAGTATAATTCTTCAGAGTATGCTAAGACCCCTGAGGATTCCTACTAGTGAGCTGACATACACTAGTACTACGATAGTCGGTTTTAACTCTGGCAAGAGCAAACCACTGGGAAAGATTCGTCTGCAGATTCAGATTGGTGATCTTCGAACTATGGTAACTTTCTATGTTATCAACTCGGACGTATCCTACAATATTCTTCTTGAAAGACCGTGGATTCATGAGCACAATATTGTGCCTTCAACTCTTCACCAATGTTTCAAATATGTGGACTCCCAAGGAGTTGTGAAAACTAAGTTTGCTAATATTAATCCATTCAAAGGTGTTGAAGCCTACTTCTATGATTCAAGGCTTTATAAACAAGAGCATATGAAAGATATATCAGACATGGCTGAAGATCAATCACCCTCTGAGGATCACTCTATTAATGAAGATCCGCCAGAGGAGCAACCTTTGAAGATCATAGTCAAGGGACGAATCCAATCCTAACCTGTCAATGATCAACCTTTGATGATCAAGGTTAAAGGAAGAACTCAAACTTCATCTGAGGAATCAATAAATATTCCTGCTAAGAGCCAAGTTCAACCTTTTATGATTAAGGTCAAAGGACGTACTTCTTGCACGAATGATCCAGAACTGTCCTTGATTGTCAATCTTGGCAAATCTACGCAGAAGACGGATGATGGTCCACTGTTGATTAATCCGAAGCGTAGCAATCAGACTGTAAATGATGTAAATATTGATCATTCTGTACTTTTTGATATCAATGAAGATTTCCTGTTCGAGTATATGGCTGTCAAGTTTATCGAGAGAATGACTTTATCTTCTGATAATCAAAGTCATCAATATAAAGACAACATAGAACCGGAAGAAATTATATTCATCGAATCCGATATTTCTTATTCCTCATATTGTGAATCTGGACAAGTACTCTCAGTCAATATGGTTCAAGCCGATGATGAATCAGAGCCATTTGAAAATGATCCTTGGGCTCAACAGATGGATACTCAATGGGAACTTCATTTTGAACAACGACAACCACCTACAGAAGATGAGGTTATCCAGATTGATGTTGGAGATGGAGTTACGTCCAAACCAATATTCATCAGTAAGAATCTTTCTGAAGATGAAAAGGAAGATCTAATAAAACTTATAAAAGATTACATTGACATCTTTGTATGGAGTTATGAAGATATGCCAGGGCTAGATCCTACAGTTGCTACCCATAAACTCAATATTTTGCCTAATGTCAAGCCTGTAAAACAACAGCAACGACGCTTTAGACCAGATATGATGGATGCAATTGAGGCAGAAGTCAAAAAGCTGATTACGTGTGGCTTTGTTCGTGAAGAACAACACCCAGATTGGGTGGCCAATATTGTTCCTGTTATGAAGAAGAACGGAAAAGTCCGAGTTTGCATAGATTACCGAGATCTTAATACGGCTTGTCCAAAGGACGAATTTCTACTTCCAATTACTGATGTCATGATAGACAATACATGTGGTTTTGAACGCATGTCTTTTATGGACGGATTCTCAGGATACAATCAGATCAAGTTGCATCCAGAAGATGAGAAGCACACCGCTTTTCGTACACCTCTTGGGGTCTACTGCTATACAGTTATGCCGTTTGGTCTTAAAAACATCGGTGCCACGTATCAACGGGCTATGAGCAATATCTTTCAAGAACATCTATGGAAGATAGTTGAATGCTATGTAGATGACATCACTGTTAAAAGTCGATCAAAGGATGATCACATTCAGGACTTAAGAACAGTATTTGAATTGATGCGTCAGCATCAATTGAAAATGAACCCTACTAAGTCTTTCTTAGGGGTTTCCAGTGGCAAGTTTCTAGGATTTGTCATTACCTCTCAAGGTATCCATGTTGATCCTGACAAGGTTAAAGCAATTCTTGAAATGCGTCCTCCTCGTAATCTGAAAGAACTTCGTGGCTTTCAGGACCGTATTGCTTATATCAGAAGATTTATATCTAATCTTTCTGGGAGATGTCAACCTTTCTCCCGTCTATTAAAGAAAGGGGTATCTTTCATCTGGATGAAGCGTGTCAAAAAGCCTTCAATGACATTAAGCAATATCTTACAAACCCGCCTGTTCTGGTTCCTCCGGTGATAGGAAGACCATTTTTGCTATATGCTCGAGCCTTGGATCATTCACTACCAAAATAACCAACTTTAGCGACGGCCACATCCGTCGCTCATCCGTCGGTAACATAAATTACCGACGGAATAGCGACGAATATTTGATGAAAATGGCCGTCGGGAAATACGTCGTCGCTAAAATTTGTCCGTCGCTAAGCCGTCGGACAAATGATTAACCGACGGACTAGCGACTGATTACCGACGGTTGCCTTTCAATGGTTTAGCGACGGATTAGCGACTTGTTCCCGTCGGTTTACATGCCATATAATATTAAAATATCCGTCGCTAAGCCGTCGTAAATAGGTCGGTAAAAGCGTATCAGAGAGGTTCCTGATACGCAAAATCAGTCGCTATTCCGTCGCCATTCCGTCGTTAACCTCGACGTTATAGCGACGGATTAGCGACGGGTAGGGCGTCGGCCTGGTTCTGGAAAGCTTCCATATTTCCAGAACCATGTCGACGGATAATGGGTCGCTAAGCCGTCGCTAGTCCGTCGTCATCCTCGACAGATTAGCGACCCACTATCTGTCGCTAGTTCGTCGCTAGCTCGTCGCTACCTGCAAATTTATTTCAACCAGTTAGCGACGGATTCGCCGTTGCTAGGTAGTCGCTAGGTGGTCGCTAACTGCAAAATATTTATATCAGCCAGTTAGCGACGGATATTCCATCGCTCGTCCGTCGGTAACTGCAAATATTTATATAACCCAGTTAGCGACGGATTTGCCGTCGCTAGTTAGTCGCTCATCGGTCGCTAAAAGATATATCCGTCGCTAGTTAGTCGCTAGTCCGTCGCTAAATGCAACATTAATTAAAAAAAATTACAGAAACATTCTATTTCCTTTTCGTAAATATTACACATATTCATAATATCCATATCCAAACATCCATGTACGATCAACAAATATCCAAATATCCAAATTCATAATATCCAATATCAAACAGAAATATCCAAACATCTATGTACAAATATCCAAACACAAATACACAAATTCATAATATCCAAACATTCATGTACGCTTCCAAAATATCCAGAATTCAAAATCCAAAAATAGTACAAATATCCAAAAACAGTACAAATATCATTGAGATGGATCGCGTCGTCGTCTCGGCGCTGCCTCGGCTCTGCGGATGTACTCTTCCACCATGTACGCCGGCACCTGGGACAACACATGCTCTGGAAGCGTACGGAGCTGCTCTGGCGACATCAAGTCCATGAGCCCAATGAGCACAGTATCCGGTACCAGGCGGACCTCGGCAGAACGGTCAAATGAATAACGTCCAGGGTCGGAAGGACCGGCAACCGCACTAGACGTACCAGGAGCAGACGGATCTGGACCGGGAGCAGAAGAAGGACGCGGAAGGCGCTCCAGCACATCCGACATTAGACTCCACATTTCCGACATATCGGAGGTGAGAGTCGCAAGCTGCGCCCTCATATCGTCCGACGGGGGCGCGGGAGGAGGCGGGGGCGGTGGATATCTCGGAGTCGCGCCCTGCAACGACGCCGCCATGGAACCTACGCCGTAGACGCGCCCTTTATTAAAGCCGCCGACAGACTCTACGAACACGTCGTCGTAGCGAGCGGCCATAGAAGAGGGCGTCTGGATGGGCGTCGTTTCGCTGACAACCTCGGCAGGGGGCTCAATCTGACTAAGGGCCTCACGATATGCAGCTATCCAATGAATGTGTTTATACTATAAGTTTTCCTAAGTTATAATCTAAATCCTATGTTTCCCTAAGTTATAATTTGAATCCTACGTTCACCTAATTAAGTTAACAATAATTATATTTTTAACATAAATCTCATAAACGTAATTACTTAAATCAGTCGCCTGGGCCCTCGCGACGAAGCTCCCGTCTGCCCGCCTCTTGTGTGTATGCAGGAATACATCGTAGGCGGTGACCGACTCCGGCTCTCTCCCTCCTTTACCGCCCGTTGTGCCTGCATACGAAATATCGTCGAATTTAATTAACTACGTATATTAATAGTACCGAATTTAATAGTGAAATGAATTTGCGGTATCTCACCAAATCTGCACGCGTCGCTGCGTGGGGCTTTGAACCTCCCGTATGCAGACCAGCGGCCTGTCTGCTCGCCTTCGTTTTCTCTGATTTCTCCCTGTACTGAGCAGTATTCATCTTATCCAACATCTGCTCGTAGTACTCCTCCCGGAGCCACTTCTCTCGAATGCGCCATACGAACGTCGTACACCGCATCCCGTATCTTCTTCCCGACGGCGGCTTTGTAGGCCTTACGAATCAACTCCTCGCGATGGGGGGGCCACCAGAACGTCGTCTGACATACAAATTAAATTATCACGTAATTAAAAAATTAGTGGATTAAAGAATAATTAATAATTAACCAAAAAGATATATATACCTTCATCTCTCGAGCC
>JANAVB010001997.1:15600416-15724734 GCA_029216955.1 Iris pallida
TCACTATACATACTCCCCCGTCTCAGGAGTGTGTCTGGCTCCTATTTAGAACAGCACAGGTCACAACATGTCCAGAATAGCAAAACAGCTCTACAATGTATATCGGATCGGATATCCTACGAGTATTGGTATCGGCGATATCAATACTCGTGTGAATAGGAGATTGCAATATAAGTCTAAGCTATCTAGCTAACATGTATACTTGCATTATATTGTATCATAACTTGTATCTGTTACCTTGCTAATCATGTATATACTCTTAACATATATGTGAAGACACTATACTAACATGTATTTAAATCAAGGTTCAAAGTATCGTATCGGAATCGGTATCGGACTATTATATTCCTACGAGTATGGCATCGGCGATATCAATACTCATGGTGATAGGAGATTGCAATATAAGTCTAAGCTAGCTAGCTAACATGTATACTTGCATTTACATTGTATCATAACTTGTATCTAGTTACCTTGCTAATCATGTATATACTCTTAAATATATGTGAAGACACTATACTAACATGTATTTAAATCAAGGTTCAAAGTATCGGTATCGGAATCGATATCGGACTATATATTCCTACGAGTATTGGCATCGGCGATATCAATACTCGTGTGAATAGGAGATTGCAATATAAGTCTAAGCTATCTAGCTAACATGTATACTTGCATTTACATTGTATCATAACTTGTATCTAGTTACCTTGCTAATCATGTATATACTCTTAATATATATGTGAAGATACTATACTAACATGTATTTAAATCAAGGTTCAAAGTATCGGTATCGGAATCGGTATCGGACTATATATTCCTACGAGTATTGGCATCGGCGATATCAATACTCGTGTGAATAGGAGATTGCAATATAAGTCTAAGCTATCTAGCTAACATGTATACTTGCATTTACATTGTATCATAACTTGTATCTAGTTACCTTGCAATATAAGTCTAAGCAATCTAGTATTGGTATCGGCGATATCGGTAGTATCGGCGGTATCGGATCGAAGTATCGGATTTTTTGGTATTGGAAAACAAATAATTATTAATAAATTATTTACATTTAAAAACATATAATTTATACATTTAGGCATAATTTTAAGTGTTTTAAGTATTATTTCTTAGTAGTTTTGAAATTAAATGAAATTAAATTAAATGAAATAGTATTATTTCTTAGGATCGGGACATGCCAAACCGTATCCGTATCGGGGAATGCAACCCATTCCCCACCCCCCCGACCCCCCCTGCCCCCATTCAACACCCCCCCCGACCCCCCTGCCCTCTCCATTACCCACCCCCCCCCGACCCCCCTGCCCCCATTCCCCACCCCCCGACCCCCCTGCCCTCTCCACCCACCATCCCCCGCCACCCGACCCCCCTGCCCCTATTCCCGACCCCCCCCCGACCCCCCTGCCCCCATTCAACACCCCCCCGACCCCCCTGCCCTCTCCACCCCCCCACCCCCCGACCCCCCTGCCCCCATTCCCCACCCCCCCCGACCCCCCGACCCTCATTCCCCACCCCCCCACCCCCTGCCCCTATTCTCCACACCCCCCCGACCCCCTGACCCCATTCACCATCCCCCCCCGCCCTCTCCACCCCCCGCGAAGCCGACCCCCCCCCCCACTCCCCCCCCGGCCCCAAAACCCAAAATTAGAGAAAGAGAGAGAGAGAGAGAGAGAGAGAGATACCTGGTAGAGAGAGAGAGAGAGCCGCGAGAGAGAGAGAGAGAGCCGCGCGCGAGAGAGAGAGAGCCGCGAGAGAGAGAGAGAGAGAGTTTTGGGGGGAATGAAAAATTCCCCCCCCCCGTCGGTTCAATTTAAGTTAGGGCACAGAACCTAGCGACGGAATAGCGACGGAATAAATTAGTCGCTAAACCGTCGCCAATTAAAAGGTGTTTTTCGACGGATATATCCGTCGCCAGTTAGTCGCTAAAGTTCCCGCCAATGTTTTAAAGATTTTGCCGCCAACATTTGCGACGAATAAGCGACGAAAAAGAATCCGTCGCTAACGTTCGTCGACTTAGCGACGGAAACCCGACAAATTTTTACATTTAAAATTGGAAAAAATTATGTTATGTTGTCTGTCGCTAATCCGTCGCTAAGATGTCGGAAACTGGTCGCTATTAGCGACGGAATCCGTCCGTCGCTAAACTTCCGTCGGTAAAGTGGGGTATTTTAGTAGTGATTCACTTGGCGCTCTTCTGGCACAGAAAAGTGATATGGGTCATGAACAAGCAATATATTATCTGAACAGAATGATGGTCGGAGCTGAACACAGATATACTCCTGTGGAAAAAGAATGTCTAGCTTTGGTTTTTGCCGTCCAAAAGACAAGGCATTATGTCACTTGACAGACTATTCATGTCATCTCCAGAATAAATCTCATTCGGGTATTGATGAGAAAACCGAGCATTCTTAATTCCAGGTTAGCTACCTGGGCGATGTTGCTCACTCCTTATGATATGATTTATGTGCCTCAAAAATCAGTAAAGGGCCAAGCGTTAGCTGATTTCTTAGCTGCTCATCCGATACCTGAAACTTCGAAGTTATATGAAGACATTCCAGACGAAATAGTGGATTGTAACATGACTTTGAAGAATGATATATGGCAATTATATTTTGATGGAGCATCACGAGTGGGACCTAAAGGCAATATTGTCTCTGGGGTAGGAATTGTCTTGGTTTCTCCTGACAAAATGGTCATATACCGTGCCTATTCTCTTAATGAGCCATGCTCTAACAATGTAGCATAATATAATGCTCTATTGATTGGTCTCCAAGTAGCAAAACAATTGGATATTGAATTCTTAGAGGCTTATGGAGATTCTCAATTGATCATTAATCAAGTTAGAGGGACTTATGAAGTCAGAAATCCTGATCTCATCCCCTATCATCAAGTGGTAGTCGAGTTGGTCCTATCATTCAAAGGATTCTTCATTGAATTTGTACCACGCTCTCAGAATGTGGAGGCTGATGCTCTTGCCAGCTTAGCTGCAGACTTGGCTGTCCCAATCAGAAGGCAAAATATAATTACTTTGTTAGACCGAGACTTATTCTATGTGAAAAGTAATCTACATATTGAACAAAGTTATACTACAGAGTCAAGTTCCCAGCAGAAAGATTGGAGAACTCCATTCATTGATTATGCAGGTCATGGAATTTTGCCTGAAGATCCTAAAGAAGCTGCATCAATTAAGTGACGATCATTTCGATTCTATTATGATTCGTCTTTACATATGCTATATCGTCGTTCATATGACGGACTCTTGCTGCGCTGTCTCTCAGAAAGTTAAGCCAAACAAACACTGCGTGAGACTCATGATGGTGTCTGTGGTGCTCATCAACCGGGTCCAAAGTTGCAAGACCGCATTCGGAGAATGGGGTATTATTGGCCTTCTATGATAGCAGATGCTGTAGACTATGCCAGAAGATGTAAAGCATGTCAGATTCATGCTGATTTTATTCATCAACCATCTGAATTTCTACATCCTACAGCAGCCTCTTGGCCCTTCGAAGCTTGGGGTATGGATGTCATTGGTCCTATTAACCCTCCTTCTGTCAAAGGACATCGGTTCATACTAGCTATAACCGATTACTTTTCGAAGTGGGCAGAAGCGGTCCCCCTTGCGGAAGTGAAAACATCTAATGTGATCAATTTCATCAAGCACCATGTCATTTATCGTTTCAGGATTCCTCGACGGATAATTCATGATAATGGTCCACAATTTGTCAGTCAAGCATTTTTTCGATTCTGTGACAAGAATCGAATTCAAAATTTGGCGGCTTATAATCCAGCTGCTAACGGTTTAGCTGAAGCTTTCAATAAGACGATCATAAAACTTCTCAAAAAGTTTGTTTCTTCCAATAAACGTGATTGGAATGAGAAACTTGGAGAATATTTATGGGCTTATCGAACAACAGTCCGGACTCCTACTGGTTTTACACCATTCTTATTAGTTTACGGATGCGAAGCTGTTCTCCCATTAGAAATCCAGATCCCTTCTCTACGAATAGCCATTGCTAATGAGTTAACTACAGAGAATAATGATCGCTTACGACTCCAAGAACTTGAAGGATTGGATGAGAAGCGTCTTCAAGCACAACAACACATTGAACTGTACCAAGCCCGCATATCTCGAACTTTTAATCGTAAAGTTAAGGAGAGGGTATTCAAAGTGGGCGAGCTCGTATTAGCTGTTCGGAGACCGATGGTAATGACTCATAAAAGTAAAGGGAAATTCCAAGCAAAATGTGAAGGCCCTTATGTAATTGAGTCCGTGTTTTCCAATGGCGCCTATCGGTTGTCAAAACCCAATGGAGATCTACTCATGCTACCGATCAATGGCAAATTTCTTAAGAAATACTATGTATAAAAAAAAGAAAGAACAAAAATAAAACTTCTTTTATTATTATTTTTGTTCAAAATAAAAGACTAAGGACGAGGGCCACTCCCTTCCTTATTGAATACATAGTCGGCCAAGGCATAGAAGGCGTCGTTTTCTGAACACATGAAAAATTTGCAGGCAGCCATCCTCGACGCTTCTTCTTCAGGAGTTTTCCCTGGTTCTACTAAAAAAGCAAGAATGTCTTCGGGTGGCTTAGGCGCAGAAGTGCTTCCACCTATTTCGGTTGGGCCTGATACAGGGGACTCAACAGGGAATGTATCAATGATGCCCTCGATTTTTCGGAGGACTTCATTCTTTTGCTGTACATCTTCGGAAGACATTTCCAATAAGAGAAGCAGAAATAAGAATGGAATGATTACAGAGAATTCTTACCTATTTATAGAGGAGAATTATTAATGAACTAGTTTCTGAAGTGGAGAAAAGACTTTTCATTTCTGAAAAGACTCGTCCGTTCATGTTACCAGGTTCATCTATTAAGGAATTGAATCGTCCTTTCTGTTCCCAAGAAATATGCTGATTCATCCACTGTCTTGCATATACGCTCACAATATCTGTCTTCTTATTCCCCAGCTACCAAGGTTTGGTTAAGCTGACTTCTTGTTTCCAGGAAAAGGGATTTTATATCTTCTATATCAATTGATTAGAAAGTGGGATTCGCTATTTCTCATGTTTCCATGACCTCTGAATAAATATTAAATCTACTTTTTTTCCTATCTATCACTTCTATTTGACCTCTGCATAGATATTAATCTAATTTTCTTTTGAGTTCATATATGCTATTATGTCCATATTACCTCTGATAGTATCATATACTCTAAAACAGAAAATAAGATTTTATTTATCTATCATGTCCATATTACATCCAGATAGATACAAATCATTGATCATAGAAGAATCATCATTTTCATTCCCATATCATCAAAAAGTCTATTACATTTCTTAGACTTTCTTACAAGTTACAATGGAAATCTTTTACATTCTTGGGTTTTCATTCTATACACCAACAATAACCTAATAGAGATCTATTTCTTCTTTGATCCTCTTTGACGGGTTCGTTGTTGGTGGCAGTTCCTGACTGTCTGAGCTCCAGTGGCAACCAGAACAGCAGGAATCAAACTCTGGTCTTCACTCTCAGACGAGAGGAGAACCCCAGAGTATGGCAGCCCGAAGGCGTGTTGCTGCCAATACAACTGGTGGATTAGTGGCGGCACTTCAAAGGAGATAGGAATGTATCCAGCATTGGGATACAATTCCTAGTTCTGCCGTGAAAGGAACTCTACTACCCGATTTCTCGGGGTAGAGTTGACTCCACCATCCAACTCTCCGTGTATAAAGGCTCTTCCTACCAACAGAGGAAGACCCTTCTATCTCACGAAGAGTTCTGAGTTGTCTGATTTGCGCGTCAAAGGCGCATGGGCTCCCTGATGTTGATGTTCGAAGAACATGCTTCACAACGTCAAAGTCACCAATTCCAGTTCTGGAAAAGCTGCTCGGCCAAACTTCTGCAGAAAAAAACAACAAAGAAGAAGTATTTTAAACAGAAGTATCATCAGATGCGTATTGAACGCTAACTAAAAAAAAAGATGACAAGACTTTTATGTCGGTGCTTCACAAAGGCTTTTACGCCAGTGCTTCACAAAGGCTTTTACGCCAGTGCTTCACAAAGGCTTTTACGCCAGTGCTTCACAAAGGCTTTTTCGCCAGTGCTTCACAAAGGCTTTTATGCCAGTGCTTCAGCAAGGCTTTTACGCCAATACTTCAGCAAGGCTTTTACGCCAGTGCTTAAACAAGGCTTTTATGCCGGTGATTCAGCAAGGCTTTTACGCCAGTGATTAAAACAAGGCTTTTACGCCAATGATTCAGCTAGGCTTTTACGCCAATACTTCGGCAAGGATTTTACGCCAATGTTTCAGCAAGTTTTTACGCTCATGAATAGATGTTTTCAACAAAGAAATTCGAGGACATATATTTGCTTACAATCGGACTTACCATTTAAGTTGAATGGTTTGGCTATGATAGTGGTTGAATCCACATTTGAAGACTGGACGTACAAAAGAACACCGTGGGAAAGCTTTGCCATCCTCATTTGTTGGAGAACAACATCACAGAAAGTTATCTTCAGAGGAATAAGAATGGGAATAGATGAGACATTCTCGGCTATTTATAAAGACTGAAGAAACTGTTGGGAGTCTATTTCGGAGGAAGATCCTATTTTAAGGCTCTCGTAACCACAAGACAGACGCCATGTGTCAAGTTTGTTTCTTGGGAATGAACAATCATAGAAGCAGTCAAAATAAATGTTGAACAGTTGAGATTAACATCAGACTTTATTTATATAAAATGGGGAAACCCTACATATAAGAGAGTCGCAATACATAGAATTTCATTTTCCCTCTCATTCGTTGGACTGACGAAGGGAGGCACCTGACTTACGCATGTTGTGAATTCCGGAGCGACGCATCAGATTTAAAAACGCTTCTGCATCTCCTGAGCCCTCATATGCAGTCGGGGGACCACCATCGATGCGGCTGAAGACTGCTGGAGTTAATCCGAAGCACGCTACAAAGTTGCGTGCTCGCTCAAAGTCAATCCTTGAGCCCGAAGCCTCTTCATTGTTAATCTCCTTCTTGGGCGCCATGTCACTATGGAGATGAATGACAAGAGTGAAGAATTTCTCCTCATTTATACGGTTAAATCAACTCTTCATATTCTTCATTGGAAACTGTTCATTATAAATACAAACTCGGGAAAGCGAAAAGGCATTCGAAAGTTTCTAAAAAAGAAATTCATTGTGATAATTAAGTGCTGACTGACACTGTTGGAAATTACGCCGACTGTTGGACATCTCCTCTTTTACGCAGATGGCTGTTGCGTATTCCAAATTTTACGCTGGCAGATCAAATCTCTACTTTTACGCTTCTGTTCAAAGTGTTTCAAATGTTGGAGATATTTGAAAACTTTGAAGGGGGTCTTGTTGGAGCGTAAAAAGTGCTTCAAAGAAAGAGTCATCCCATTCATAAGTGATCGGTTTTTACACCAAGCAGAGCGGGTAATCTCTTTTACGCCCAAGACTAGGCTAATCAATTTACGCCTAAGCAGGCTGATCATTTTACGCTTGGGTCTACACCTGTGATTTTACGCCAAGGACAGAGCAGCCTCTTTTACGCTGGACAAAGCTGTCAAGTCTCACATTTAATACAAACTCTGACATGAAGATATTAATGATGGCATTTACCACAGAATTCAATGGGATTTGTCTTATACAAAGACCATTGTTGTCGTTTATGGGGATCGAGCTACTATACGCTCACTGAATGGTTTCTTTTACGCATGGAGTTTTACATGAGTTCTTACGCTCATAAAACAATGTGTATGTAAAGTCTATTTGAGCCATTTTACGCTCAAGGTTATTCAATAACCACTTTACGTGGGGAACCTACGACAGAGCTATTTTACGCTCATCTCACTGTTTTACGCCCAGAGGATGTTGGAGCTATTTTTACGCCCTATTCTTTCTGGCTAGTTTGGAACGTGGTTTGCCTACATGGCCTTCATGCCACATATTTCGAAGAACGTGTGTACATGTATCCTATTCTTACTGAAATGATGGGACGCATGCATGTCAACGTATGCGAAGGATGACTATGATCATGGGTGGCAGTTGTTAGCGTAAATACAGACTTTGATGCTCTTCTACGCACAGAAGCCCCAGTCTATAAATAGACTCATTTTTCTCAGAGACAAAGAAAATAGACAGAGAGAGAACAGGAGAGAATACAGAGATCAGGACTTCGAGATTTTGATTCTCCGGAGCATTCTTCTTCAACTTTTCTTTCAGAACAGAGTGAAGCAAAGCAGGAAAGCATTCGGCCTCGCCATCAGTGCCCAAGTGTGTTGATACCTTTCTGGTGACTTAGTTCTTCCAAGTTGTTCTACTTCAAGCAGTGATCTTCATCATCATCATATGGTCCAAGGAACAAAGTGATCATTTACGAATTAGACTTCCATAGCAATACTTTCCCAGAATTAAATTTGTACTTCTTGTACTTTTTCTCGTTTTATTTTCAAAATCCAACCTTTTGTTTGGCAATTTTGTTAAAGTGAAACAATGCGTTGTGACCACGTCGCCCGATTTTTTGGAGCGCACGCCGTATCGACGAATTTTCTAAAAATTTTATGTTTTAGAAAACTATTTTTCTTAAACTTTAGTCGAAAATCTTTACACATAATGGATGAGAAATTAAACTAAAAGAAAGGTTTTAATCTTGTTTAGGTTGTCTATAAATATGTTCTGACAGATTTTTGACACTGTCGATGGTTTGGCAAATAATTGCCTTCTAAGTTTGGGTTTGGGAAGATCCTACAGTGTTTTCAAGTTACACAAACCAAGTAGTTTCTTGGTTTTTGATCAGAAATTTCTAAAGGGTTTCTGCACAAAATGAATTAAAACTAATCAATTAGGATCCTAATGGGTTATATAGGCTATACATAGGAATCGACAGAGTCGAAAACGATCGAGTATACATAAAGAATTAGGATCGGAAAGAGTAGTACCTCATAGTTTCTTGTTGTTACTGCTACGCTCCAGTTTCAGCGGAAGATGCTACTGCCGCGCGTGCGTGGGCTGCTGCGGCATCTGGCCGGTGGCGGCAGCGGTCTGGGAATGTCGAGCAGATGTGGAGGATGTCGAATTTGCTCTAGTATTGAAGGATCGAGATGTCGATAAGATTTCTTGGTTTCGGAAAGGTGAGATATAGGTGTGTGTCTTATATCCCAGATTATAATCGAATAAATCTGGATTTGAGATAGGAATTGGATTTGAATTGATGAAATTTGGAAGATAATTTGATATATGCCATATAAGATTTGATTTTATCAAATTTGGATGTCAATTGACTTGAATCAAATTTTACATAGAGCATTTTGCTCTGCTATATAGGGTCGGGTTCACTTTGAGGGAGACGAACAGTAGCAGTTGCTACTGTTCACTAATTATTAAAAAAATTTCTTTTTTATTTTACTATTTGTATCCATATTGCTAAATAACAATAATTAAAACAAATAAAAATTAAGGAAAATTCATAATAAAATCTAAATATTTTCTACGATACATTTCCATATATTTGCACATATATTTATTTTATATATTTTAAAAGACAAATAATATGTATACTATTCTAATTAAATCATTAAAATTTTAGCAAAACCAAGGTAAATTTTAAACAAAATTCTAAATAGAAAAATATATAAATAAATATTTAATAATATATAGAAATGTCATCAAGCATATGAGATACTTTATAAAATATATATATATATATATATATATATATATATATATATATATATATATATATATATTATAAAGTATAATATATATATATATATATATATATATATATATATATATATATATATATATTATACTTTATAATATATATATATATATATATATATATATATATATATATATATATATATATATATATATATTATAAAGTATATCATCTATACAGCATGCAAAATATTTGCTATAGCTTAATATTAATTGAACCAAAAACTTAATAACTTTAAAAGTTCCTAAAATTTCTAAAACAAAATCCATATAAAACCTAAGAATTATTTCTATATAAATTCGTATATCATAAAAAATGATTTGATACCTATACTATTAATATTTATCTAAACACAGGAAAAATCTTTATACCATATTATCCTAATAACTAATAATAATAAAAACTTATTTAAAAAATAGGGATTTTACATCGTACCCAAATTATAAAAATTTTGTCCTCGAAATTAAAATAAAACTTAATATAGAAAAATAATGAGGCTGAATAAGAAGGAAGAGTAAGCACAACAAATTATGACTCGATTTTCCAAAATATGTAGGTGGTAGTTATACAAATAATTCTACAAGATAGGGTATTCTCAGTCTTGCATGGATCATGGGTATTCAGTTCGTCTGAGGGAATGGGTTGATATTGTATGGTTAGAGATCAATTAGGACAAAAATGGGCATTTATGGTTCTCTCTAAGGAAACTGTGATATACATGTGTTGTAATTGAAATGGAGCACAAGATGGTGCGTTTGTGTGGAACAGGTATGTCATGTGAGTAGAGTGGCTCGTTAGTTCATGGGGGTAAAATTTGTTTACAGAAAACGGTTAGTGTCGTGCTCCCACGGTAGGGGTATCAAAGTAATACGTATAGAACTATACGTTATAAACCAATGATTTAGTAATTCCGTTGGGACCAATCTTTGATTAATTTAAGTCTTGGATTTTAATCTATATTGGCTGGACAAGATTCCAAAAATCTATCTAAACCATTCCTATTAGGTTAAGGGGACCTAGAATAGGTTTTAACTCAAATGGTTGGCCAATTTGTCCGTCGAGTTGGTTAAGAAGGTTCTGTAAGTCTTAATGTGCGTCTTCCATGACTTTTGTGTTTAAGTAGCACAAGGGTCCTCTATTGATTGGCACACTAGTGGCATGTGTGTAGGGGGCTTCGAGTAGATCACAACCATATATTGGGTCGAAAGATTTGAGTCGAGGTTGGATCTCTAATTGAGGTCGGAAGGTACATCGGTATTGAGGTAAGGGTTATAGTTATCCTTTTTGTCCTAAAGGTCGTATCAAAAATAGAGTACAAGGGGACGTGGTTTAGTAGAATATGGTATGTCTACTTAGAGGTGGACTCCTCTAGGTCTTGTATATGGAATTTGTTGAAGGGTAACAGCTGGTCTCGTGCTCTGAATCTTAATGTCACGGTCAGGGACACCAAATAATCTAGATAGAAAGTAGGAGTTCATGAGGCACTAACCCTAACAAAAACTACTTATTCTAATCAATCGGTAATGCTAGTCAATCCTAATATGTAGAGGGCTTACAATCTATACTCTACAGAAGTAAGTCACAATTTTAGGTTTAACGAGGTTAGAAAATTTCAAAGTCATGATACAGTACCTCGAAGCTAGATTATAAAAGAATACTAGACGAAAGAATCGATAATGAGATATTGTAGATATGCATCAAGTTTTGAGTTAGTTCTCCGATTTCAAACGGACGAAAATGATTTTGTATATAGAGCCTTCATGGCCATAGAAGAATACTTCGCGTTTACAGGTGTTTGTTTATCGAAATAGGTGACAAAAAACTATAAAAGTTTAAGGGTGGTGGGGACGATTTGTAAATATAGTTTTCAAAGACGATTGAATAGTTCAAAAGGGAGTTGCCAAAGTAGTCGCGGATGAGATCCTAAAGGACATATTTAACTATATCTCAATCTACGTGGAGTAATCATACGAAGAGCGAACCAAGTGCACTAAGTTGATCAAACCATCATGCATCGATTCTGATTAGACAATATGTTAGTAGACGTGCCCAAATAATATGTCTTGAACAAGTTCGATAGAAGAGGAATCTCGTAAAACTAGGCTATAATAGCAGTATTGGTCAAGATGGTAAATTATGAGTACGCGAGATAATGATGAAAGGAAATACAAGTAATTCAAGTTCCTTAAGAATCTAAGTCTTGTCTTGTGTTCATGCCTATGTAGTTGTCCTATTGTCTTCTTGGCTAAGGCTTTGGTCGATAAAATAAGATATGGCCCCTTAAGGATTTATAGTCTAGGTAATCCTCTTAGCATCATCTATAATGTGTCATAAGGTCAAAGTGAATACTAGGTCGTGAGGCACTCTACCCAACTTAAAATAATTTAACTAATAGTGTAATTGGATCAATGAGGCCTAAAAGTCATTCTTCTACCTCTATCAAGCATGAAAGGAAGATATGATTTATGATAGAAGAGGTCAAGCAAGATGCAATCAATGAGTCAAGCGAAATTTTGAAATTAGAATCGCGAAAGGAGGCCAAGTACGTGGATGAGATTCTAGACTCTAGTCCTATACGCAGGCTTGCTTGGTACGGTGAAGTAACCAAACAATTTATCTTGACCTGCATGGGCCACCACAAAAATATGTAACGTCCCAGTCCCAAAATATATAGGACTAGGAACGTAGACATGCCAGCCGTATAATAAATACACATAAGCTGTAAATGCAGTAAAACCATAGCTAACTAATCTCATCCACAAAAATAAAATAATAAAAGATATAATATGATAACCATAAATTGTCTTTCTATAATATGTTGGGCGGAGACACATCCACTACCAACCAATTTAAAGAAAAGAAGTACATGACATTAGAAATAATTTGATAAAAGTAGCGAGAAAGATCCAAGACATGTCATATTCGAAGAAATGGAGAAGATCACGACCTTGGCTAGAATACCAATGTAAGACAAGAACACACACCTGGAGAGATCACCAGGTCCTCAGAGGGACGTAACAAGATACGTAATATCATGCCATAAAATTGACTATAAACTTCTCAATAATAAATGAATATCGGACTATAACATGGTCCAATAATCTATCCTTGAATTAGTATACCATTCCCCCAAACCAAACAAGGACAGAAGATGGCACCCTAATCCACGACGAAGTATCTTTCTATGCCATGAATTCAATATGGTATTCGGACCACAACAAGGTTCAGTACCTTCTCATCTAAGTAGTGAACCACACCTACAACCAAATAAGGATAAGGTGTGGCAAACTAGTCCACGATAAGTTACTGTTCCAAGCTGCGATTAGATATAAGTACCCAAATCAAAGGTACCTATATCTAAAGGATAAGGGTCACCTAACCAGTCGAAGTGTAATGCAATCGAGAATAGTGCATGGTTGCATAACCTCCAAGTCAAGTCAAGATAAAGTAATACAATACAATACTCAGTAGCGAGTCTAAACACTATATACCATTCCTTAGTATCGAGCGAGTCTATAGTATATAGTCGACCTATCGTTCCTCAGTGTCGAGCAAGTCTACGATAGATAGGGAGAAGGTCAAAGCCCACTTGTATTCTCCCCGTCCAATGCTCTAACTCTAATAACTACTAGTCTTCTATCATGCAATCCTAATAGTAGTTATAGCCTAACGAACATCCTTACGTATCGGTGGTCAGTCAACCATGCAAGTACGAGACCTATATGTGACTCATGACTCATGGCAAACATGTGTCAAGGCCAATGAATGCAGGTAGTCTCACTAATCTAGGTTTAATAGGCATCGAAATAGTGCTAGCAACATGAAATATAAATAAACAGTAGCATTTCATAAAGATAAGACTATTTAGCACAGTTTATATTGCAGGAAATAAATAAGAAATAAATATATGCAATATATGAGCTAAAGTACATAGACAGTAGATGGCAAGGTATCTTGCCTGAGGGTGGTGCACAAAAATAGCAAGTCAAGTGATCAGAACGCTATGAAAAGTCAGATCCCACAAATGACTCCGGATGCTACAACAAACATCACGAACGTGTTTGGTATAAAAGATATATCTAAGAAACGCCTGTCCAAAAGTCTAATTCTGGACACAAGGAAAAATCATAATTTTGGGCCAAAACGATGTTCGCCGTTGGACCCATTTTGCACCGAAAAATGTGCCAGTACCTATGGTGTGTAAAGTCGTCAAACTATATGTTTACGGGTCTGGTTTGAGGAGATGAACCCAACCGTATGTCCAAAGTTGGACTCCGGCGGGCCGTGTACCATTTTGCCCGTTGGATCAGGTTACGGGCCCGCCAAAAAGGCGTTCCGGTCGACCTTCTCAGATTCGGACCAAACTTGGCATACAGGACCAAAAAATGATTCATTCCTGATGGCACAAATTTCGTCTCGATCTGACGAACATGCACGAAGTTATGGGCTAGTTTGGAAAGCGGCCGATACGGGGTATCTTGACGGATACGCTTTGATTTTGTCGCATAACGAAATCGAGTTCAGTCGATTCCCACAAGTCGTCAACATCCATATGCGTCTTTCGATGCTTATGGGTTGTGACCACGTCGCCTGGTTTGTCGTGGCGCACGCCACATCGGCAAATTTTTTAAAAATTAATATTTTTAAAAGCTGTTTTTCGTAAACTTTAAAGTCAAAAATCTTTACACATAATAGATGAGAAATTAAACTAAAAGAAATTTTTTAATCTTGTTTATGTTAATTATAAATATGTTCTGACAGATTCTTGACACTGTTGATGGTTTGGCAAATAACTGCCTTCCAAGTTTGGGTTTGGGAAGATCCTACACTATTTTCAAGTTACAGAAACCAAGTAGTTTCTTGGTTTTTGATCGAAAATTTCTAAAGGGTTTCTGCACAAAATGAATTAAAACTAGTCAATGAGGATCCTAATGGGTTATACAGGCTATACATAGGAAACGACAGAGTGGAAAACGATCGAGTATATATAAAGAATTGGGGTCAAGAAGGGTAGTACCTCACAGTTTCTTATTGTTACTGCTACGCTCCAGTTGCAGCAGAAGGTTCTGCTGCCACGTGCGCGTGGGCTGCTGAGGCGCCTGGCCTATGGTGGCGACGGTATGGAAATGTCAGGCAGATATAAGGGATGTCGAATTTGCTCTGGTATTGAAGGATCGAGATATTGATAAGATTTCTTGGTTGAGATATAGGTGTGTGTTTTATATCCCAAATTATAATCGAATAAATATGGATTTGAGATAGGAATTGGATTTGAATTGATGCAATTTGGAAGAGAATTTGATATATGCCATATAAGATTTGATTTTTCAAATTTGGATGTCAATTGGCTTGAATCAAATTTCGAATAGAGCATTTTGCTCTGCTATATGGGGTCGGGTTCTCTTTGAGGGAGATGAACAGTAGCAGTTGCTACTGTTCACCCATTATTAAAAAAAATTCTTCCTTTTCTTATTTTACTATTTGTATCCATATTGATAAATAACAATAATTAAAACAAATAAATAGTAAGGAAAAATTCATAATAAAATCTTAATATTTTCTACGATACAATTCCAAATATTTTGCACATACAC
Organism: Iris pallida; assembly: GCA_029216955.1. NCBI lineage: Eukaryota > Viridiplantae > Streptophyta > Magnoliopsida > Asparagales > Iridaceae > Iris > Iris pallida. The sequence goes on from JANAVB010001997.1 coordinate 15,615,755, forward strand.
TTATTTTATATATTTTAAAAGACAAACAATATGTATATTATTCTAATTAAATCATTAAAATTTTAACAAAACCAAGGTAAAATTTAAACAAAATTCTAAATAGAAAAAATATATAAATAAATATTAATAATATATAGAAATATCATCAAGAATATAATATATATATATATATATATATATATATATATATATATATATATATATATATATATATATATATATATAAAGTATATCATTTATACAACATGCAAAATATTTGCTATAGCTTAATATTTGAACCAAAATCTTAATAACTTTAAAAGTTCCTAAAATTTCTAAAACAAAATCCGTATATAACCTAAGAATTATTTCTGTATAAATTCATATATCATAAAAAATGTTTTGATACCTATGCTATTAATATTTATCTAAACACGGGAAAAATCTTTATAACATATTATGCCAATAACTAATAATAATAAAAACTTATTTAAAAAATAAGGGTTTTACACTGATTTATTTTAGAGAATGAGAGAGAAAAGAAAAAGAGTAAGAGAGAGGTCATGGTGGTCAAGAGAGAGAGAGAGGGCAAGGAAGGGAAAGAAAAGGAACGTGGGGAGAAAGAGAGGGATCGGGTCGGAGAGGGGGAGAAAGGAAGATGAGAGCGAGAAGAGGAACTTACTGGAGAGGTGTTGGCGATTTCGAAGGCACGTCGAGGTGATGCTAGAGGAACGAAGGTAGCACGCTGATCCAGTGGAACCTACTCCGGCGGCAGATTTGGAGGTGGACAAAGGGTTCAGGGAAAGAGAGACCCGTCGTTCGCTGGTGACGTGTGCGGCTGAGATAATAGATAGCCGGTTTATGACCCTCTTTATTCTTCTGGGCTAGTAATGCATCCAATGAATGATCCATTGCTCGGACATACATCAGGAAGGGTATTCCTGAGACTAGAGGCACTAGAACTGGAGGGTTCATCAAGTACTGCTTTATGTTTTCAAATGCTTGTTGGCATTCTTCAGTCCAAATGAAAGACACACCTTTCTTTATGAGTTGAGTGAACGGTCTGCAGCGTCTAGACATATTCAAAATAAATCTCCTGATATAGGCAAGCCGACCGTGGAATCCTTGTTGCTCTTTTAGGTTGCGTGGAGGACGCATCTCTTAAATGGCTTTGATCTTCTCGGATCAACGTGTATACCTTTAGAGGTAATGACGAATCCGAGAAATTTGCCACTAGAGACTCCCAGGAATGACTTGGTGGGATTCATCTTGAGTTGATATTGGCGCATTAGATCGAAGATAGTTCTCAAGCCTTGGATGTGGTCTTCCTTTAGACGACTTTTGACAGCAATATCATCGACATAACATTCAAATGTCTTCCATAAATAATCACAGAAGATAGTACTTATAGCTCGCTGATAAGTTGTAACAGCATTTTTAATACCGAATGGGATGACAGTGTAGCAATAGACCCCCAATGGAGTACGGAATGATGTATGTTTCTCATCTTCTGGATGTATCTTGATTTGATTGTATCCTGAGAATCCATACATAAAAGACATTCGTTCGAATCTGCAAGTATTGTCGATCATGACATCAGTGATCGGAAGAGAAAACTCATCCTTGGGACAAGCATCATTGAGGTCTCTAAAGTCAATGCAGACTCTGACCTTTCCTGGTTTCTTCATAACTGGGACAATATTGGCCACCCAGTCAGGATCTTGTTTTTCTCTGACAAAACCACAAAAGGTAAGTTTCTTGACTTCAGTTTCTTTGGCATCCATCATGTCAGGTCAAAATTTATGTTGTTGTTGTTTGACCGGCATTGCATTGGGCAAGATGTTGAGCCTGTGGGTAGTACTATGAGGATCTAATCCTAGCATATCTTCATAACTCCAAGCGAAGACATCAATGTATTCTCGGATAAGCTAAATTAGTTCTTATTTATCCACCTCTGGGAGGCTTTTGCTGATGAAGATTGGCCTAGGTGAACCTTCTTCTCCAACATCGACTTGAATTAATTGATTTTCTGTAGGTGGTTCTTATTTTTCAAAACGAAGTTCCCACTGAGTGTCCATCCTTTGTGCCCAAGGATCTACTTCAGGATCTTCCTCAAAGTCATCTTTGTCATCTTCCGAGAACTTGGCAAACACCATATTAGAAGATAGTGTTACTCGATGGACATGTCCGACACTAGTGTCAGAGTCCCACGATATGGAGTAAGAAGAATTAGACTGTTCTTCACTGTCAGACTCAGAGGCCTCTAGAGTTACAACCGGTGAAGTATAACCCAACTCACGCTTTATTTTGCTGTAATATGGCAATGATTTTCCTTTCGGAGCACAGGTACGAATGGGAGTTCGTCTTCCTCTACCGCCATTAATACCAGTTTTAAAATCATAGCCCATCTTTCGAATGATTTTTTTAGATTGTTGACTATAACGACATAGTTGTAGTCGTCTATTATCGTCTTTCTCATCGTCACTGTCAACCATGGTTTCTTGTTATGTTCCTTTACTAAAAAGTATAGGCTTTCTGGAAGGAACTAAGAAGAAGGAATCTTACATTGGTTCAAGCGATACTTCACTTTGTAGAGCTTGAACTGCTCCTATTGTAAGTGGTTTAAAATTATCTAGCATATCCAAATAACATCGAGTATAGTAACAGATATCAGTATACTATAAAAGAGATGCTACTTTATTGATCAGTACATCATCATTTACAATATGACTTTTAGCCTTAGAAGGCTTAGTCAGATTGATAACAAAAGGAGGAGAAGAAGAACGAAGATGAGAAGGTTTGTTACGACGAAGGTCAATAACAAGTGGCTCAGAAGAGGTGAGCTTCCTTTGTTCCGTCTTCCCAGCAGGAGGCTGCTTTTTATGAGAGAAAAGATGAATGGTTAAAATCTGGGAAGAATGAGGACAAGAAGTACGTCCTTTAACTAGAATAACCAGGACGTCTTTTGAGGTATTCTTCTGATCTTTATCAGTGTCCATGGCCATCACCACTTTCATAAATTCTTTCTGATACATCCGAGAATCATTACAGTATGCTTTGACGCCTCTGAAAGGGTTTAGATCTGCTACTTCTTTCTAGACTTCACTATTGACATCCACGTACTTAAAGTATTGGTGGAGAGTAGATGGTACAAATGTTATGCTCGTACAGGAATGGTCTTCTGATTAGAGCATTGTAGGAGCCATAATTATCAGTCACGTAGAAGGTCTCCTTTGTGCGAAGATTACCTATTTGAAGTTTTAGGCGAATCTTTCCCAAGGGTTCATTTCCGTCGGAATTAAATTCTAGGATTGTCGTGATAGTTGTGGACAGATTAGGTAAAGGATCTTCAGAGCCTCTAGTAAAGTCTTTAGCATAATACTGAGTGCAGACCCTGGGTTGATCAAGATGCGATCAACCTTTATAGTATCGATATATCCTGTGAAATAGAGAGGACAATCATGATGATTGTCTTCAACAGCATGTCATCTTGTGTAAAGTTGATGTTGGACATTAGCTCTAATATTCTATGACAATGCAAACATGTGGCAGGTTCTTCTTCTATCTTTTTAAGGAGTGCCAAACAAGTATCAGCTTGTATCAAAGCTTCACTCAGTGTTTCTCGAGTTTCCTTTGAGAGATGTAAGAGTTCAAATATTGGCAGTGTTGTTGTAGTATTAGCTAGTTGAGCCAATATATCAAACTTATATGGCTTCTCCAGCCCAAGGGATGGAATCTTCTTTAATACCTTATCGAAGCGGACTGGCTATTTTCCCTTATCTGTTGTTGTTGGTTTGGGAAGAGTCTGTTCCACTGAAGGTGATGAAGCAGAATGAACATTTGCGACAAGGGAAGAAGATGATGCTGGAATAGCCTCCGGAATTGCAGCAGAGCTCTCTTGACCTTCTGAATAATCTCGCAAGTAGATTCTCCCAGACCTGATACCGGTTAAATCTTCTTCTTCGAAGACAGGTTCAAAGGACACCATGTTACAATTCTTCATACGGAGTTTGGTTTTAGAACATTTCTTCTGGGAGGATGAAGAGTTTTTCCAAAAACCTAAGCCTACACGAGATTGGTTATGTGGAAGACATAGAAAAAGGGGTACTGGAGATCCCTTTCCATTATTCAAGCCGGGGGCCTTTTGTAAGTCATATCCCATCTTTGTCATTAGTTCACGAGACTGTGGACTATACAGATAGAAAGCTGGTTGATATTATGCTTCTGGCTTTGACAGTGCTATCTTAGAAAGGGAGGAAAGAGAAGAAGAATCTGCCACGGAGATAAAGGTAGCAGTTAATGGTGGAAGGCAATGTTCACCCAATGAAATCATATAACATAATTTATACTTGGTTGCTTTCTTGGACTTTGTGGTAGAAGATGGTGCTTCAAAGTCCGACACCAAGTTTGGATGGATCCACATGATTTCTCCTTTCTCAGTAGAAAGAGGAACCAGACCATCAGTTCGTGCAGGTGGGAGATTTACAATCTCCATAGTAGTTCTCGGAATAGGGACAATACCATCATGTACAAATTGAGCTAGAAAATTGCCAAATTGTAGAGAGACGACGTTAGCCATCACAATCTTTTCGTCCTGCTGGAGAGTGATTGCGCCAGACTTAACCATCTCTTGGATCTTTCCTTTGAGCATGTAGCATGCTCGCGTCGGATGTCCAATAAACCTGTGATAGACACAATATTTAGGATGGTCAGTCTTACCGACTTCCTCTAGCCATTTTGCATCCGGCAGCTGAAGTTTATTGCTTCGGATTAAGCAATCAAAGATGCTCATAATATCATCCTCGTCGAAAGAATATTCTTCTTTCGGATGTGGTGCCCTCGGTGGTCGTATTGTTGGGGTAGGCGTTGGCTGACTTATGTTGATGGCCAGAGCTTCTTTGTCTTTGAGATTGATAGCCAAAGTCTCTTTGCCTTTGCGGTTGTTCTGGCGGTCTCCGCTTGATTATTTGTTGTTCATCTTTGTCGAGATTAGACATCTGGATGCCTAACTGTTTGAATTTATCAGCACTTTCCTCAGCTGCTCGGCGCTTATTATAAAGGAAGGCCAATCTTGAAATTAAGTAGAACTCATCCACATGCTAACTATAGGTAACAAGTTTGATTTGCATGTATCTATAGTTAATGCATCCGGAGTCCCCAAAGGCATCTTGAGTACTTCGCGACGGTAACGCTCAATGAAACGATCTACGATTTCGTTGGGCCTTTGTTTGATCTTGATCAAAGCTGACATAGTCATATCGTTTGTTCCTTCGTAGAAGCGCTCCAAGACTCTTTTCAAACACCCAACAAAGACTCTTGTGAGGAGAGCATCATTAGGTTGAAGCTGGTCAGTCATTATCTCGAAGTGATCGAGATACTGATTCGAAGACGTACTGCCATCAAACAACATTATTGTTTGATACCCATATTCTGCAGGCCATCTTTTTTCTTGAAGGCTTCGAATTGAGAATGTAAGAGTTTCACAGCCTCGTTAGTGTCTTTCGACAGTTACGGAGTAGTGGATTGATTGGATGTGTTAGGAGGAGGGACTGCATGATAAGTACCACCCCCAGCCCTAGAATGACTTTGAGTAACTGTAGAAGCATGAAATTTCAGAGCAGAGTCCCTATTCGCCATAAATTCTTATGCGCCCCACACTGATATGCGCTAGAACAGGCAAGAGTATTTGGCACAGCAGAACACAAACAAAGAGTATAAGACATCAAGAAACTAGGCTTTTATTTCATATGAAATTCTATTACATGTCTAAACTCTTTACAAAGGAGAATTCTTTTACAACAGAGAAAGAAAATCCTAAACACTATAGCCAGCTGCATCACTAGTCAGGCGCATCATTCAAGTGCTACAGCCAGGCGCATCATTCCAACATCTCAGCGTACGCGCATCCTCGTGCACAGTCAGAGCAAATTACTTCCTCGTCGGCATGTAGGCACTCTAGCAGGAGGAGTGGCCCCTCTAGCCTAACAAATTCGGGGCACGATAGCCCTGACCAGCGGCTCTTCCAGTATAACAAAAATTGGGACATGATCGTCCTAATCTTTGGATACAATAGGCACCTTCAGCCTGTGTTGGGAAACGACGATCCCGATATTAGAATGCAATAGGCACTTTCACAGGCTTGTACGAAAAAAGGGCCGATGGCGAAAGAACTAACTCGGCGCATCTTCACCTTCGGAAGGAACTGTCGTCAAAGCTGCTTCGAATAAGGAGTTCGCCGGTTCACCAAAATAGTGGGCCAGCCGAGTTCATCTCCATTTTGGAAAGACAAGTGAAGAATGGAAAATAGCTACCCTTCTTGCGGCTATTTATACAAACTGGGCAGCCCACAGCCGTGCGCCAAGTGGAAGGCTCTCCGACTTTCGTGCAATGAATTTGCATTCATGGAAAGAACTTGTCTCTTCGTATTATGCTAAAATCAAGGCAGTCATTAACGCCTAGAAGAACTCAATCGATGGGCCAAAGAGGATGCAACACATGGCATATGCGCCGTCGACATCATACGCCCCCTACTAATACGCCCAGTGGGATATAGACCCATGCTCCCAGATCGAAATTAACCGATGTGCCCCTTTTAAACTTGTCATCATCAAGAATTTAATGCTGAGTGACAAAGGCGGCAAGTGCCATCCAATCAACCGCCCTTTGTAGAAAACAAAAAGTCGCTGACATCAGAACCATCATTACACTTTTGGTCGGCTGCAACTGTCCTTGCCACGTGGCCGATCGTTCATTCGTGAGTGCCTCGCAGCCATGCGCCTAGAAGACTGCATGCACCTCAAAAGCCATGAGCCCCCAGACTTACTCCTAATATTAAGACAGAAGCCAAGTCTCTGCACGCACTTCCAAAGCCATTCGCCCCAAAAGCTCTTCATGCGCATTAGCAGCCATGTGCCCAGACTTGTATGTGACCTTTGAAAGTCATAGATCAAGTCACCCCATGTACCTAATTCTAGGTGCATCCTGATGTGAAGCCCTGTATGCGCCTCAAAAGCCATGTACCCGGACTCGCCCATGATCCCTAAAGACAGCAACTTAGTCCTCTCCATGGGCCCGATCCTAGGCGCATCAAGACAGATCACTCTCCCCTAAATTCGAGATCTTTGAGCCATGAACACGTACCACGTGTCATTTTGACTCAGTTCTGCCTACGAATGGGTGCTAATCAACCAAGATCTCAGCAACAACTGAATCTTCGCAACTGCCACGTGTCAGCTCTATCGCATCCCAACGTAGCAGTTCAAACAGATTCGAGGTGCATCATCCATGCGCCTCCGCCAGTATCAGCCACGTGGCGTTCCCACATCCAGGCGCATCCTACATATGTGTGCATAGGCAGCTCAGCCTGCTGCCTATAAATAAAAAGACCATTCCTTTAATAAAAGGTCCCAGATATCCATAGACGGACATATACGACAAATCATGAACCATTTTCGAGATAGCCTAGAGTTGAAGGGTAGTACAGAAATCCATAGCACGGAACTGATCTAGCATGAGAGTCTGAAGGGACTCAAGAGTAACACCGGCAGGAGGATGAGTAGCCTGAGAATCAGTTTAAGTGGGAGTGACTACAAGAGGTAAAACCTGTACAGGCTAAGCTGGGCGACGATGCTCATGAAGATAGGCAGGAGCAGCATCCTCAACACAGTCCTCAAGACTGACCTCAAAATACTGAAAGATGATATTGAGGTATGTCGCGTATAGAAGGCATCGCGAGGAAGTCTTGCGACAACGATCCATAGCGGAGATGATAGTCTTGGGAAGACTAGAAGAAACATGAAAGTGAAGATGATAAATCGCTGAGAGTTACAGGTAGAAAATCTCATCCGTGGCAGTCTTCTTAAGAGGGTTAGTGGAGAACACTATGCGATGGAGATCATAGAAGTAGTTGTTCATATATCTCGGGCGAAGAGTGCCATGTGGTCGAGGACGAACCTTCATCAACTTTCCTCTTCTTTTGAGAAGAAATAGGATGTTCGAGAGCCATATGAAAATTGAACGGAGAGAAAAGAGAGAGAGATATCGAAATTGATTTTAGACAGTGGAAGAGAACCTCGAGAGAGCTTCGAATCCGAAGTTTGAAGGCTTGAAGAGCTTGAATAAGGGAGAACTTGGAGGTTAGGGTTAGGGTTTCGGTATGGTTTTGGAGGTGCTATGAGGAAGAGGATGATGTAAAAGAGGGTTAAATAGAAGAGGGGCTCGGCTATCCAGCTTCTGTTTGAAATCCTCCAGACCTAGTTCGGTCCGAGTTTGGCCAGAACTCTAACCGAGTTTGGTCTCTAGGGTTTCAAGGCAGTTGTTGGAAACAGTGTGATAGTTTTTAACATAAATACAAAAATAAATTAGAATTAATTGTATTGAAAAAAATAATTTAATATTTATTAATTAATTATCCATAAATTTCCATAAATATTTTGGGTTAGCTGTAGGGGCCGGATCCCAGCAAGCGGTAGTCTGAAGACTAGTACACCGTGTCACTTCAGGTTATTTACACATGTGTGACAGAAAGGTCCTTTCGGCTTATAACCAAAATAAACTTAGTGAATTCATGTTCATTAAATAATAATATTATATTATATTACCTCAACATCCAGAATTCCTAATTCTCTTCGTATAAAGTTAAAATGATCTTCAGCCAAAGGCTTTGTGAAGATGTTAGCTAGTTGATGTTCAGTATCAATAAATTCTAAAACAATATCACCTTGCAAAAACATGGTCTCTCAAAAAGTGATGTCTAATTTCTATGTGTTTAGTGCGTGAATGACATATGGGATTCTTACTGAGATTAATAGAGCTAGTGTTATCACAGTAAATAGGAATATGATGAAAGGATAATTAAAAGTCTTCCAGAGTTTATTTCATCCACAAAATTTGTGCACAACAACGTCCTGCACCTATATACTCAGCTTCAGTAATTGATAATGCAACTGAATTTTGTTTCTTAGAAAATCAGGAGACTAATGACTTTCCTAGAAAATAATATATACCGTTGGTACTTTTACGATCGACCTTGCATCCAGCAAAATCTGCGTCCGAGTAACCTATCAGGTCAAATGAATCAGTTTTGGGATGCCAAAGACCGATTGTCAAAGTTCCTTTAAGGTATCGTAAGATACGCTTAACAGCACTTACATGTGATTCTTTAGGATAAGACTGATATCTAGCACATAAGTATACCGCAAACATAATGTCTGGATGACTAGCAGTTAATTATAGTAAACTACCAATCATACCTCTGTACTTACGTATGTCGGCTGGTGTAGCGCTTTCATCTATATCAAGCTTTGTAGATATTGCCATTGGAGTGCCAATAAGTTTGACATTTTCTATATCAAAATTCTTTAGCAAGTCTTTTGTATATTTGTCTTGAATAATAAAAACTCCCTTGTGAACTCTGCTTAACTTGCAGTCTAAGGAAGAATGTTAATTCTTCCATCATGCTCATTTCGAATTCACTCTGCATACACTTAGCAAACTCGTTACATAGCATCTCATTAGTAGCTCCAAAGATTATATAATATACATATATCTTCACTAGTAAAACATTTTTGTCCAAAGATTTTATAAACAAAGTTGAATCAACCTTCCCTTTTGAAAAACTGTGCTCAAGTAGGAAAGAACTAAGACGCTCATACCATGCACGGGGTGCTTGTTTGAGACCGTAGAGAGCTTTCCGAAGCTTGAATACGTGATCAGGAAATTTGAAATCTTCAAAGCCTGGAGGTTGTTTTACGAAAACTTCTTCTTTTTATAAAACTATTTAAAAAAGCACTTTTAACATCCATTTGAAAAAGTTTGAAACCATAAAAACTTACAAAAGCACAAAGCATACGAATGGACTCTAATCTAGCAACTGGAGCATATGTCTTATCATAGTCAATGTCTTCTTCTTGATTATAGCCTTAAGCTACTAGACGTGCTTTGTTGTGTGTGACTGAGCCATTCTCATCTAACTTATTTCGGAACACCCACTTAGTACCAATGTTCGGATGATCAATAGGTCTGGGTACAAGTTCCTAAACTTGATTTCGTTCAAATTGGTTAAGTTTCTCTTGCATAGCAGAAATCCAAAATTCATCAGAAAAAGCTTCTAAAATATTCTTAGGTTCAATTTTGGAAATAAATACAACATTTGCTATTACCAATTATCTTGAACTGGAATGAGTGCTTACGCCTTTTGACACATCACCGATTACCAGGTCTTCGGGAAGGTCTGGTGTAAATCGCATACGTTTCGGCAGACTTTCCAGATAAGACGTGGAAGTATCTTCTATTGTGGGAGTTTCTTCTTCATTGTCACTGTCGTATTGTCTTTTGACATTTAGCTCATCGAACTTGACATTGATTGATTCTTCAACAATAAGTGATGTCTTATTGAATACTCTGTATCCTTTGATTTTTGTCGTATATCCCAAGAAAATTCCTTCATCAGCTTTTTTATCAAAATTTTCCAAGTTGTCTTTTGTATTTAGAATATAACATCTGCATCCAAAGACCTTAAAATAGCTGATATTAGGAGTTCTATTAAACCATAATTCATAAGGAGTCTTTTTAGAGATAGGTCTAATAAGAACTCTATTCAATACATGGCATGCTGTATAGACAGCTTCTGCCCAAAAGTATTTAGGAAGATTATACTGATTAAGCATAACTCTGGCCATATCACCGAGAGTTATGTTCTTCCTTTCTATAACTCCATTCTGCTGAGGAGTTCTGGGGAAAGAGAATTGATGAGATAATCTATTTGAATTACAGTAAGACTTGAATTCAAGGTTATTGAATTCTCCTCCATGATCACTTCGAACACGAGTAATCATGAATCCTTTCTCGTTTTGTACCTTCTTACAGAAAGATACAAACTCGAAAAAGGCCTCATTCTTATTTGCAAGAAAATAAACCCAAGTATATCATGAATAATTATCGACTATCACGTAAGCATAAAATTTTCTGCCAAGACTGGCGACTCTACTTGGTCCAAACAAGTCCATATGAATTAATTGCAGGGATCTAGAGGTACTTACAGCATTTATTGATTTGAAAGATGATCTAGATGCCTCATTCTTCTCACAATCAGCAGAGATCATATCTTTCTTGAAACTTATTTCAGGTAAGCCTCTTACTAGTTTCTTGGTGGACAATTTGGTAATCGTGTCCATGTTTGCATGACCAAGACGCATATGCCAAATCCAGCTTTCGTCTTGTGTTGTAAACAGACACTTTTCTGTATTGTTAGTCTTTTCTGACAAATATAAAACGTATATGTTGTCCTCTCTTATTCCCTTAAAGGAAATTATTCCAGAGGTTTTATCATAAACAAAACATTTATTTTTAACAAAATTTATTCCATAATCGTGATAAGCTAATTGACTGATACTCAACAAGTTATTTTTCATTTCTGTTACTAAGCAAACATTTTTAATAATAGGAGAGGAAGATATACCTATGTCACCAATGCCAATGATATTACCTTTAAGATTGTTTCCAAAGGAGACATAGCCTTCTTTCTTCATCGATAGAGTTACAAACAATTTATCATCACCTGTCATATGCCTGGAGCAACCACTATCGAGTATCCACTTGCTTTTAGTGGGAGGAGGAAGGTCAACATACAACACAAGTTGAAGATGCAACCTTGGTACCCACTTTCTTGAGGGTCCTGATGTGTTAGCTTTTGGAACCCATTTATACATATTCATATCTACTAGCTTTCTAATCTTACACTGTGTTGACACATGTCCTTTTAATCCACAATAATGACATGTAGCAAAAGTGTTAGTGCAAGGTTTTGTTTGAAAAACATGCTTTTGAGTTTTTGAAAAGGTATGTGTACTCGTGTTGTGTGGAAATATGTATATATAAGCATGATTTCTAACATTACCAGTCGTGTTGTTAGTATGGTGTTTGTATTTAGCCTTCTGACTAGTGTCTATCTGAGCAATTGGTCTAGCGACTTGTTTGTCCAGTTTTATCTCTAACTTTTTAGAGTTGTCATTGGCTTCATTTAATTTGGCCGTGAGTGCATCTACTCTTTGAATAGCAATGTTATACTTCTTCTTCTCTAGTTCATAGAGATCGTTAAGTTTTGTATTTTCTTGATTTGCTTTTTCAAGCTTTTCAAGAGAATCATGCAGACTCAGCCTTAAAGAAGTAATCTCATTGGTGTCTATAGAAGAATCTTTAATATCTTCTAAAATCCTAGATTGCTTTGAAAATTCAGACTGTACAAATTTTAGCTCTTTCTTAGCATTTTTGTACATGTCTATCAATTTTTTCTGATCGGCCAATAGATCAGAGAAAGCCTCACATAATTCATCAAAAGTAAATTCTTCATAGAGAGGGTCAGCTATTACCTTAGCATCTGTAGCCATGAAGCATAGGTTTGCTGAGCTCTGTGAGTTATCTTCTTCTTCAGAGTCACTAGCCTCGCTTTCACACCAGATACTAGTATTTGCATAGTTTTTGGTTGTTGACCTTCTCTTACTTGTCTGATCATATCGCTTGTTTGATCGTGTCTACTTCCTTTTCTTATAATATGGTAATCCTTCTTTATGTGACCTATTCTTTTGCAGCTGAAACAGATCGGTTCTTCATCATCTTTGAACTCCTTCTTCTTCTTGTTTGACTTCTCATGTTTAAGGAATCTTCTTAAGTTCCTTGTTATCAGGGCCATTTGCTCGTTGTCCGAGTCATCTGATTCACTCTCGTCGTCAGAGATTGTTTTATGATTTGCCTTGAATGCTATTGTCTTCTCTTTCGGATGTTGATCTTCAAAATCCTGAAGGTCCAACTCATGTGTCATGAGCTTTCTAGTCAGGGTTTCAAGACTCATTGTTGAGAGTTCATTTCCTTCTATAATGGCCGTCGCTTTTGGATTCCAGCTTTTTGGTAATCCATGAAAAATCTTTCAAATCTTTTCATGATTACTGTAACCTTTGTCAAGGGAAGCTAGAGCATTAAAAATATCTAAAAATCTAGTAAACATAGCAGTAATACTCTCATTAGGCTTTATTTTGAATGCCTCATATTCTTGTGTAAGTCGTGAGATTTTGGATTCCTTCGCGTCTTCTTCCCCTCAACACGCTCTGACATCCAGAGCAACCCAGACCTTCAAGAATTCAAGATCGTCGTCAGATTGTTAATGGAGTTAACGCGTTACCACTCGCTCCATCAACACAGTTCCCGGATAAAAACAAAAGTGTACTCAAAGGGCAACATCTAAGTCCTGCATTATATATTATTCTGTTTGTAATCGAAATACAAAAGTTTTGATAAAAAAACCTTTATCATATCCTTCTTCAATGGCGAACAAGCTGACGACTCTGTTGGGGACGACCTTCTCCTCCAACGAGAAGGTTGTGTTGCAATCTGACGACATCAAGCTGGGCTCCTCCCATAAAACACTTATGGTACGCTTCAATCAACAGGCGTATAAGGAGTTCATCTCTGAAGGAAGCGCAAGTCCTTCGAAGCGGCTGCCAAAGCCGAAGAAGACTCGCCGATTCTGGGTACGCACGGGCGATATGCCTAGCACCATCGCTGAAGGGGATGCGCCACCACAGCTGACCCTTCATGCTGACGTTCTCAGCAGCCAAGATGCACCCACTAGTGCAACACGTCTGTCAGGGAAATACGGTGTTGACTGCATTGTCCAACTATCTTCTTTTTAGTCGAAGAAGATACGCCAACGGAGCAGAGGCGTAGCCAATCTTCCGAGCATGAACTCTGGTGTGCATGAGAAAACATCTGTCTTTGACAGACTCACTCGCTATCATGGCAAGGCAGAATTGGATTTTGAGTACTATGCGCCTTCGTGGGCTAGTACAAAGAAATCCAAGGCAGCACAGGCCATGCGCCCCAAATATGCTACGCCAACAGTAAACCAGAAGCATGCGCTCAAAATCATGCACGCTACTGATGGCAAGCTGTATAGGGTTAACTCGGATGCATTTACGAGCCGACCTTCAAAGTCCCTGTCCTATTTGGGCGCATCTACTGCGTTTCAAACTAAGTCAGGCAGGGCAAAATCTGTGACATTGAACCCATACGCCCACTTGGGTGGTGCGCATGAATCGGTTTCAAGTTGTAATAAATGTTGTTCCTCCACCAATGATCTGGGCATATCTCATGCACGTGAACTAGATCAGGGGGCACAGCATTCACATGACCACCCCGGCGTTTGGCCTTGCCCTGCGCCCGATGTGGGTGTCAAAGTAGAACTCTCCTATCATGATTTGTGTAACATGATCACTCACAAATGCAGATCATGAGAGATGACCAATAAGCATGATGTGCCCCTCACAGGGCACACTAGTGCCTTGGTCACCATCAACTGTTGTTGTTGCAAGACAACAGCTCCACCACAAAGGCAGTCCGTATTTCAGCGACTGCAATCTACGGCACCCATCCGACGTCGCTTCGGTAAGATAGTGCCAATTAAAGACGAAGAGGAGCCTAAGATTACTTTTTACCATGGTGTAACCAACTCTCGCTCATCCGGGAGAAAGACAACTGCCAACTCCTCGACCTCTGCAACTAAGAGTCAGCCGAGGAATAACAAGACGGTAATCCCGTCCTCAGGGCGTTCGAAAGCACCTGGGCAAGGAAGAAGTCTCTAGCTGAATCAGTGGCTGGGGGTAGTCAAATTCCTGACAATCCTCCCCTTGAATACGAGGAATTCCCCTAAGGAACCAACCTCGACGTAGCTGGGGGTAGCCAATACGAGGTCTCAAAAGGAGAGGCCCTTCCACAGGAAAGTGAAGACGAGAGTGAGGCTTCAACCGATCCATCCACTTCCACCCATGTCATGACAGCTTACATGGCAGGGGGCGGTGATGAAGGAGAATCGACGCTCCAGCTCCGGACATTGTGCAGTACATAGACACTTTGGAAGGGGGCCTCTAAACCCTCTCTGCCTCCATGCAAACCTTGATTCAAGCAGTGTTCGAGATTCAGACCTCCAGCAAGGGCACCTGTCTTCACCAGTCCTGATCCAGGGGCCAATACAGAATCAAGTATACCCCCTCAACTGATATCTTCGGGTGCAGATCATCTTGCTGCACCCTGAACATCGGCTTCTTCCAATATCCAACTTCAAGCTCTACCACCTTCACCTGCTCCTAGCTCTGCAAAAGATCTAGTCGAGATGATTAGAGACCTGCGTGAGCACTTCGAGGTTCAAAATTTGTAGGAGGAGCGTCAGAAGATGGGAATCCCACAACCTTATCCCCTCGAGCGGAACAAGGTGGTCTATCCTCCCAAGTATAAACCACAAATATTGACGCCATACGACGGAAAGGATTCTCCTCACTAGTACCTGACATACTTCCAGTCTCAGATGGGACATCTCCCGAAGGAAGACGCCCTACTCACAAGCCTGTTTGTTAGGGCATTAAAAGGAGTCGCCTACGACTGGTACTGCAGTCTCCCTAACAACTCCATATCATCCTTCAATAACTTGACACACCTTTTCCTCGACCGGTTCTATGACGGTAGGAAGGACATGACCATGTCATCTCTTATAGAAGTGTGCCAGACAGAGAAGGAGACTGTTCAAGCCTTCATCGAACGTTTCTGACAAGCATGCTTAAGGTTGCCTCCGGGTATGCCAGAACATGTACTGATCGATGCCTGCAGCATGAATATGACTCCTGTAATCAAGCTTTGCCTCGACTCCACCCAGCCTCCCGATTGGAGTTTATTGATCATCGAGGCCGAAGCCGCTGAAAAGAAGGAACATAATGCTCGCCTTCTGGGGGTTAACTTCTTCGCCTTTGACGACAAAGTGAAGCGGCCTACTACCAGCAACGGTAGGCGTGAGGCAAAAGAGAAGCAGGCATTAACTGTCAATGCTTCAAAAAGTATGCAGGACCCTGCTCAGAAGCCTCCACCTGCACCGAGACCAAAGATGATCTACTCCTTCAACGATGAGGATACCTTACAATTATTCGAGATGCTGAAACAGAGCAACAAAATCAAGTTACCTGATCTAAAGAGTCCTGATGAGGTGGGCAGTCGACGACCCGAGGTACTGTCACTACCATCGGTTCATGGGACATCCAACACAAGACTGCTACATCCTCAAAGACTACATACAGCGTATGATCAGTCGATTACGAGGAGAAGACAGTCTCGACCAACATGGTGTCGCTCCAGTTCAGCATCTGCCGTCTGCCACAGCTCGAGATGGTGTTGTCCCTATCCCGAAGGCGACAATGGAGGTGGTCAACCTTTCGCCAGCTCGTGACAACGCGAGTGGATTGATTCCACTCACTACACCTCGAGGAGAGATCATGTGGGTTCATCCATATCTCGCTCTGGAACTTACTCTACCAGGGGTACGTTCTACCTCCAAGGCCAAAGGCAAGAAGATCAAGTCTTTCCAAATGGTGACTACCTCCCCTGAGGAGACACTTCCTGTACAAACGTGTTCACAGTAGAATGCTCAACCAGAGGAGGCCCCTGTCGAAGTGGTACCTCTCGTCACCTCCTCGGCTGCTCCAAGAGAGGGTCCTTCCCAACCTCCACCAGTTGACAGACAGAAGCAGAAAGAGGCTCGCTTCGACAGGCCTCTACGAAGAGACAATGCTTCGGGGTTGGCCAAACCCCACAACTTCGACATACTGCCATAACTTGCCAGTACCCCGGCTCGGCTATCCCTGTTCTAACTCCTCCGTCTATCCAAAGACACTCGTGAGGCTCTCTGCGAAGCCCTGAAGAACGCTGAGTCTTTCATCAGTCAGGTCAAGTAGCCTGAAGACGATCCAACAGTATGTCCACACTGCCATAGTGTGGGGGAAATTATCCCCAACATCACATTCACTCAACAGGACATGCTGCTCAAGAACAACAGGCACAACAGACCGCTATTTTACACAGGGTATGTTGGGGCCATCAAGGTGGATCGAATACAGATCGACCCTGGGTCTTCTCTCAGTATCATCCCCCGAACTCTGCTCCAGACACTGGGATCCCAATGCATCGTCTGACGGTGTCCCACACTACAATCAATGGCTTTAATGCCAGCAAAAGTGAGTCACTGGAGAAGATTCGGTTACAAGTGACCATGAAAGAAAAATCTATTACATTTTCTTAATTCTAATGCTAATCTTAGGGCACTTGATTGAGACTGAATTTGTCTCTTTTAGCGACATGTGTTACCTGGTTTGTATTAAATACTTTAATCGATATACAAAACTAGAAAAAAATTCCTACTCCCAATGAACTTGTGATACACACAATCTTCAACATTGTTTATCTCAAAACCAAACGAGATAATCACTTGGTAAAATTTGAAGTACCTCTAACGAAAAGCATGTTTGAGTCCATAAATAGATTTTGTGTCAATTTTAAACCATATTTTTTGGGTCTTTCGACACGAAGTTTTCTGGTTGCACCATATAAATTGTTTCATCAATGTTATCATTGAGAAACATCGTTTTAACATCCATTTGATGTAACTCAATTTTAAAATGTGCAACAACTGCTAATGATTGTTGAAGAGTCTTTCAAGATGGGCTGTCGAAAACGTAGAGACCAAGGTGACTTGTGTCACGACCTGTACCCTAGAGTAAGGGCACGAGAAGTGGGTACGTCCAGCCTACGCCGCAGTGTCGGCGGTAGAACGCTGTCCTAGGTCACAACATCTAACAATATAATGCTAAGCAGTTTATACTCCCCGAATGGGGGTGACAAAACAGAATGTAAACTCAATCACAACTAAGGAAGAATAAGCACGATATGAAATAGAACTCAAAGAATGCAGATGATCATAAGAGTCTAAGATAATATCTCAACGACATCCAGAAATACAAGGTCTCAACTACAAAGTATGAAAGAATATATACAATCCAGATCTCAATGACAGAAATAAAGCCTAACTAAGCTAGTCTCAAGACAACATAAGTAAGATAAAGCCTAACTAAACTAGTCTAGGCAGTAGGGATAAAGTCATCAGCTAGAGCTGGGTCCTCCTGAGAGTCTAGCTCACAAATGTCGTCTAGGGCTGCCCCGTAGAAGGTATCCACACAGGCCTCCTCCTCGTCCTCTGTAATATTTTTAACAGGTCCAATCAGGACAAGAGCGAGCATAATACATCTCAACGGTTCATAGCAGGTTAGAAAATATAATCATGCAGTAAAGTAATATACAGGAACTAAAGAAAGTACATAATGTAAACTGAGAGAGAACTGTAATAGAAATATCTACTATAAGTAGAGAACTAACAATGGCTAGTGAGTCAGAGTACAATATAAACATATGAATGGCATAGGAGATTCTGATGCTACACTACAGAAAGATTCTGATGCTACACTACTTGGATATTATTCACATGTCTACTTCTACTCCCCGTACCCCCAATCAATACACAAGGATCCAGCCAGGTTATGTTATGATTCTATGCAATGGCCCACAAGGGATGATACATGGTATGCCAATAAATAGATGATTCTAGGAATGCCCATAAATGGGAGATTCAAGGAGACTCTGTGATTATGAGAGTATATGTCACAAGTGATCAATGAACCATGAAGCATAGTGATACACAATGTAAGTAAAACGCACAGAACATGTAATATCCGATGCTCCTGAAGGATAACATCTCAAGAAGGGATCCATGTAGTACTAATCCGTGTGACCAACGTGATAGTATCAAGTAAAGTAATTTAAAGCAGAAAAATAATTCTAAACAAGATATAAAATAATCAGAGAATGTACTCGCATGATGTCTGAATGTCCAAAGTAAATATACTGTCCGAGGAGAGGTGTCTGGCTCCTAATCAGAACAACAGAAGTCAAGATGTATACAGGGAATGATAAATGTAATCTACTATGCATCTTCATGTTGTCTAGGTCAAACTAGACCAAAGTCAACTCTCGGTCAACTCTAGTCAACTAGACTAGTCAAACTAGGTCAAGTCCTAGCCCAAACAAGTCTAACAAGTCTTACTGGGCCTAACCAAGCCTAGGCTAGCACTCACACAATCACAAGACAATGTGAACCACAACAATGCATAATATAAAATAGATAGTATATATAAATACATACCTTCATACATACATGCATGTCCATATTACATACATATTTATATATATAGGCATATGTTACATCATGCATATTTACATAGTTACATAGATATATACATTCATGCATATTTACATACATACTTTTATACATTATATATGTTAACATTCATTACAATGTATTATATTTTGCTTATACCTTTGTTTGATTGATTCATTCATATATGACATTCATTCATGCATTTATACATTCATTCATATCCCATATGCATGCATATTTCAGTTCAGACATTATATCCATTCACATATCATTAAGTTGCATACCTATACTTATTTTTATTACATACATGTCATTCATGTATATTACATACTTACATGCATCTATCCATTATATACATTGTATACAACATGTAAAAATAGAAGAGAAAAAAAGGGGGGAAAAACTAAAAAGGAAATGAAAGGGATGGAAAATATAAGAAAAAGGGAAAACAGTGGACATATACATGCTTGCATCATATATTCTACATTACCATACATGCTATCATTGTATATTGCATTATATTATTTATATATTATGCATTCATATCTATTATTACATGTATACCTTGCATTCATATCTAGCATTCATTATATACTTTCATGCATACATTGTATATCATTCTTTCATTCATGCATTTATGCATTGCTTACATACATTATATTAATTGCATTCCTACATGCTTGCATTCAACCATATATATACATTAATGTAAAGAGGATATATATATATATATATATCATTTCATTCATCTAACATATCATGTATTACATACTCTATATTCATTTAATATCCATACTACATAGACTCATAGGTTACACAAAATGCACATATCGTATATTTATTCTTCTACTTAAAACCAATACTGTACCAATTGGGCCTCTACTAAATTCTAGGATTAAAGTATATTGTAGCCCTTCGTGTTAGCTTTCCGAAACTTCAAACAGATCGCATTTTCGTGTCCGGAAGCTCCCGAAATCGCAAAAATATCGAAACACGTTCGTCTTTCATACAGCTGACACTCAAATAATTCTACAAAAAGTTACAGAAAGAATTTGGCTTATTAAAATATATATTTGGAAAGCTAACTTCGATACGATTCTTTTATAAAAAATGGGAGATAAATCGGAGTTCTAAGTTAAAAGTTATGACATTTCTAAGTTGATTTGGTTAATAAAAACGTGGATGAATATTATGATGAATTTGAGTTATTTTGGACAAAAGAACACATATAGGCCAAAATACTTGGATACAAACATAGGTATCCAAATGAAACTCATTCTAACCATCCTAACTAAGATCAATCCACTCTCTAACCATTCTAAAACTGAATTTAAATATCTATTTAAACTATTATCATACATGCATACACATGGGGTGTCCTAGTTTGGGATCTATCAAGTAGGACACAAGACACATATCTAAAAACCTCAAGAGAGCTCCAAATGGCCTCAAATTTGAATCTAAATGGGATACATGCATGAGGATGGATCCTACAGATTCAAAACTAATTTATATGCAAAGAAAATCGATTTAGAGGATGGGTTTTACCTTTTGGGTGTAGAATCCCAATGAAATCCTTTAGGACACGGCTCTAATACGAAGATCCCTCAAAGTGGACACTCCTCCTTGCACTCCTCTTCCAATCCTTGGTAGCACCCTTCTCTTGGAGAATGGGAATAATTGAGGAAAGGTTTGGTGAAGGAATGATTTGATTTGGAGATCAAATCAATGGGAAGGCTCTCTAAAATTAGGGAAGAACAAAAGGAAAATAAAAGAGGCCAGATTATAATGAATGAAATGAATCATTCTTCCCTAAAGGTGGCTGCCATAAAGTGTCCATTAGGGCTAATGGGAAATGTCCTAATTGCCCCTCTCTAGTCTCATATGGTTAAGTCTAGACTAGGTTCAAGTTTGGGATCAAAATGATCTAGTTTTGAGTCTCTAACTTAACCATTCTAACATGATAAAAATTAGTTTAATTAACTAACTTAAATGTTGGGTCTTGTGAGCCATGCTTAACTTAATATCGGGTCCCATCTAGAGTTTAAGCTACCCGGGTCACAATACAAGTCGGAACGAGACGAAACTCAAACCCGACTAAACAAATCCAATAAAAACAATATTAAAAATATAAAAAATTTCCAAAATATTAAAATATGAAAAATGACCAAAATTATAATACATCAATTTAAATATTATTAAAATAATCTAAAATTTACCAATTAATCAAAATCCTAAATAATTCAAAAGTCACAAAATGACCAAAATATCCTTAGCCTAAAAAGTTGTAAATAGTCATTCTAATCACATGGTTAGGTCCCCATGGTCATGGTTAGTTTCTAGGCTCAATAATTCTAGAGTTCACTAGCTAACACATCAAAATTATAATTCATCAATTTTAAATAATATTATATTAATTAAAAATTCCCATAAATCATAAATTATATTATTAAATAATAAACTTTTACAAAAGTTCAAAATTATCCTCATTTTAGAAAAGTGGGTGTTACAACTTGTTATGTTGTAGATACGGACGTCAACTACAACACTCTATTAGGGCATCTGTGGCTACAGGAGTACATGGTGGTGCCATGTAACGCCCCAGTCCCAAAATACGTAGGACTAGGTACATCAACATGCCAACTGTATACATACGAAATACACACCAATATATAGAAACCTTGTATGTATACATAAGCTGTAAAATGCAGTAGAACCAAAATAACTAAATCGCATCCACTAGATAAATATATGATATAAAAGCAACTTTGAATTTGTCATGTATATAATCGTTGGGCGGAGATAAAGTTCACTACCAACTATCTCAAATAAAATGCACAAGAAGTGATCGATAAAATAACGAGACGAACCAAGCACAATCATCTTCGAAAGAATGGAGAAGGTCACGGCCTTGGCTAGAACACCTGCAAAATCACAGAAGCACACACCTGGAGAGATAACCAGGTCTTCATTGGGATGTAACAAGATACAGGAAGAACATGCCATAATAAACTGAATATATAATATATCACATCCCAAAATAAGTGACAAGACGACAATAAGGTAATCTAACCGTACTACAGTGTTTATGCAGTTAAGAACAAACCTCCAACGCATGGGCACTCTGGCTCAGTAGCAGTAATCTCAGGTATGGCCCATCAGGATACCAGGGACCTCAAAGCATAACATTCATCGAATGTCAGAGGCCAGCAGTAAATCAGTATCAGGATCCAGGACCGTATCTCCCGCGAAGATAACCGGTAATAGGGAAGTACATACTTGGCCCATATGTTAAGGAACTGTTCTTTCCACCCAATGTCTAATAGAGTCACATCCATGACTGATATACCTCTACTAACTGCTAAATCTCCTAACATGCCTCTATTAGCAGTTAACCCCTAACGCATGTGCATGGAGGATCAGCCCACCCGCAAGAACCTCAACATGCTACTCATCTCACACATCCTCGTGGTACAACTGTGTCAAGGTATATGCAATACACTACAAACGGTAGTCTCTTAACTCTAAGCCCACATGCAATCAATGGATAATAATAAAGTATAACTAATATCACTGAGCAGACAGTAAATCAAGAACGGTAAGAACTTGAAATAAATGAACAGTGATATGTAATAAAATACAACTGAATATAAACAGTATAATGGCAAGGTATCTTGCCTGAGGTTATATACAAAAGAGAATAATCCAGTAGCTCGAACAGACAAATAAACGAAACAAGAAAAGCCAAATCCCGCAGATGACTCCGGATGCTGCAACAAACATCACGAATGAGTTTGGAATAAAAGATATGCCTAGGAAACGCCTGTCCAAAAGTTAAATTCTGGAACAAGGGCAAAATCATAATTTCGGGTCAAAACGATGTCCGCCGTTGGACCCACTTTCCACCGAAATGCGTGCCAATATCTACGGTCTCTAAAGTCGCCAAACTACATGTCTACAAATATTTTTTGATGAGATGAACCCAACGGTATGTCCAATTTTGGATTCTGGTGGGCTGTGCACAAAATCGCCCGTTGAGTGGGATTGTGGGCCCGCCAAAATAGCGTTCCGATCAACGGCCTCAGAATCGGACCAAACTTGGCTCATAGGACCAGAAAAATATTTCGAGTCCAATGGCGCAAGTTTCATCGCGATATGATGAGTGTGCACAAAGTTGTGACTTAATCTGCAAAGGGTCGATACGGTGTATCTCGACGGATACGCACTGATTTCGTCGCGCACATGCAACGAAATCAGGTTCCGTCAGTTCCCACACGTCGACAACATCCATACGCGTCTTTCGATGCATATAGTGCGCGACCATATCGCCCGGTTTGTCGGGACGGGCGCCGTATCGAGGTATTTTTCTACTTTTTGAAAACAAAATTTACAATTTTTCGAAAAACTTTAACAACGTGTAACTTTCTACATACTAGATAAAAAGTGAATCCAAAAGATGCGTTACAATCTCGGTTATGTTATCTTTGACTGTCTTCAATTAGTTTTTACGAAATTTTAATGGACAGCGAGAAAAGTGGCCGACAAGTTGGTGTTTCAAAACAATTTTTATTATTCAGAAAAGTGGTTTTTCTCCAACTTCGCCTCGATTTTTCGAGCAAGTTGGATGGCCATGTCGAAATCCACCTGGGGGATCTTGAAGAGGGTCATGTGGGCTTTCTACACGAATTTACGGATCGAAAATCGGAGAAGAATTAACAGAGAAATTAATCGGGGAAGTGGGATACCTTAAAGTGGGAATCTGTTGTTGTTATTGATGGTTCCTTTGTCTTCTTCGCGAGCACGGCTTCGCCATGGTGCGTCCGAGCTTCGCTGTGGAGTGGACAGGAGGAAGGAGGAGAGGAAGGAGGTGGAAGAAATTTTTAGGGTTTTTATATATATACAACTATATGTATATATACATATATATGTTAAAAGGGGGAGGGGGTCGGCCTATGCTTGCTGCTGTTGCTACTTATTTCTAAGGGTCCCCTCTCCCCCCCCCCTCTTACATTAGGCGCAGCTTAATAGCTGCTGCTCATGTTTCTTGTGGTGGTGGTCGGCTGGTGGTGGGGCCGACCACACCACTTAATACTTTTTTTTTATAATCAATCATCTTAAATATATATATATATATATATTTTTATAATCAATCATCTTATATATATATATATATATATATATATATATATATATATATATATATATATATATATATATATATATATATATGAATATATCCATATATACACCAAAAATCTATTTAAAATCCAAATACCATTTAAAGTCAACTATCCAATTATTTATTATATTTAAGCATATATGTATATATATATATATATTTTTTTTATTTTATATATATATATATATATATATAAATTCAATCCTTAATAAATCAACTCAAAATAATAATAATATTTAAATAGGAAAAACATGTTTATTAAATCTTCGCAAAATAAATTTTAATAATAATAAATCAATAAAATCTTTCCAATGGGTGAACTTATACCGCACCCTTATCCGGGTCCAAAATAGTAAAATTTTGTAAAATATTATTTTATTAATAAAATATAGATTTTGTACCCAAAGTCAATAAATATTCAACAACTTCTAAAAATAATTTAAAAATATTTGTACATACACAAAATATTCCTATATGGCCACCTTAGTCACCCCACATGCTCACATGGGTTTAAATTTGGTTCGGGCCCTGTTCAGGCTGAATTGGCCAAACCGGGTCATCAAAAAAATAAATAAAACCATAAATTGTATAAATTTATTTTTAAGTCTAATAAAATACTAAAAAAATAATAAAAAATAGGGGTTTTACAGGCCATCCACTCTCCATCAATGTATGAAGTACGTATCCACTAACGGCATCGTCCGAACGGAGTTCGCTGATGTCAATCCCTTCAGAAGGATTGAAGCCTTCTTCACTGACGCAGACCTATACAAGTAAATACATCTCGAAGATAAATCCAATGACACCGACGATGAAGCTGAAGCCAAAACTGATTTGGAGGCAGAAATGATAATCGTGGCTCCCCTGAAAGTACGACTCAAAGGGAAGTTACCTCAAATACCGCCTCCTATGGTGGCTAAACTTCACGGGAAGGCACCAGCTTCCCTGGACGGAGCATCCACTGAAGCCCTCTTGAAGGAACGACTTAAGGGGAAAACCTCCTCAAGTGGTGGCTCCCCTCACAGCCAAACTACGGGGAAAGCACCAACTGCTGGGACAACAGCTATGGCACCCCTCAAGGTACGGCTTAAATGAAGACCTCCTCAGTGTCGGCACCTTTCATCGCCAGGCCACAGGAGAAGGCCCCAGCGTCTTTCTCAGCACAGACCCAAGAGCCAACATGGGTCAAGCTCCCGATGGACTCTCCTAAACTGCCCAAGACTACTCCAGTGCTCACTGATAAAGAGCTGGAGGAGTACATATCTGCCAATGTGGATGCACCATCCCTTGATGATGTAATCCCTCGGGACAAGATCCCATAATTTATCAATAAAAGGGTGTCTTTCAATTATTCTATTCTTCCACACTGGAATGTAATATATACTTTAGATAATGCCCTGCAGTCGTTAAAAACACAAAAAATGACTGTAAATCATGTAAGTGGAGTCATCCCATACCAAGGAGTCTGTTACATAGTCCCACCTCGGAACCAGGACGAGAGGCCTATTATCTTCGGCAAAGTCAAGCATCATCAAGACCTTCCACCGGTAGGACCAGAACTCGACACCGACAGAATGCAAATTTACCGGTACAATGATCAAGCCAAATATCTCATCCAAAACATGGGTTACAACTTGAAGAGCGGCCAGGGTCTGAACTATGGCAAAGGTCGACATCTTTTCTTACGACTTTCTGTACCAAAAGGAAAGTCGCAAGACTATTACCACCGTACTCGACGGGAGGTGGGCCACGTCACACCTCCGACAACCCCAGAGAGTTTAGAAGCAGAGGATGTCACACATTCTCACTCGTCTGAAGCTTCTACTTGGGACTCTAACACTAGCATGGGCCCAATCTTCAGAAAAGTGTTGTCAGCTAACATGACATCCGTACATCCTTCAGAAGATGAAGACGACGACCATGCAATAGAGTTCTTCGAAGAAGAACCTTGGGCACAACGCCTAGTTGCGCAATGGGAATCTCGTTTTGAACTACGGGAACCCCCTACTGAAGACAAAGTTGAGCAAATCGACCTCGGGGATGGATCTTCTTCCAAACCTACCTTCATCAGCAAGCGCTTAGCTGGGGAGGACCGAGAATCCTTGGTCTAACTGGTCAAAGAATACATTGACATCTTCGCTTGGAGCTACGAAGACATGACGGGCCTCGATCCACAAATCGTGATGCACAGGCTTAATATCTTACCTAACGCTAAGCCCGTTAAACAGCAACAGTGACGCTTCCGTCCCAACATCATGGACGCTATCGACAAAGAAGTAGATAAGCTCCTAGACAGCGGGTTTATTCGCGAAAAGCAACATCCAGACTGGGTAGCTAACATCATTCCCGTCACTAAAAGGAACGGAAAGATCAGGGTTTGTATTGACTTCCGGGACCTCAACTCAGCTTGCCCGAAGGATGAGTTTTTGTTTCCAATCACTGACGTAATGATCGACAACACATGTGATTTCGAGCGTATGTCCTTCATGGATGAGTACTTGGGCTACAACCAGATTAAGATGTTCCCAGACGAAAGGCACACGTCGTTCAGGACTCCGAAGGGGGTTTACTGCTACACAGTAATGCACTTTGGCTTGAAGAATATAGGTGCTACATACCAATGAGCAATGAGCACCATCTTCCGTCAGCATCTTCGTAAAATAGTCGAGTGCTACATTAACGATATCGTCGTCAAAAGTCGTCTTCGGGGTGATCACCTGCAAGACCTGAAGACAGTCTTCGATCTTATGAGGGCGCATCAGCTTAAGATGAACCCCGCTAAATCCTTTTTTGGGGTTTCTAGTAAAAAATTATCGGGCTTCATTATCACTGCAAAGGGCATTCACGTCGATCCTGAGAAGACCAAAGCCATCCTTGACATGGATCCTCCGAAGAACCTTAGAGAACTTCGAGGCCTACAAAGATGCCTCACAGACATCCGAAGGTTTACTGCAAACCTTTTTGAAAAATTCTAACCCTTCACCAAGCTTATGAAGAAGGGAGTCTCCTATGTCTGGACAGAGGAATGTCAGAAAGCTTTCGACGATATCAAAGCTTATCTGACGAGTCCCCCAGTACTGGTGGCACCCATCGCAGGTAAACCATTCCTTTCCTACGTCCGTGCAATGGACCATTCTCTTGGCGCTTTGTTGGCCCAGAACAACGAAGCGGGCCATGAGCAGGCTATTTACTACCTAAGTAGGACAATGGTCGAGGCCGAACACCAGTACAACCCCGTCGAAAAAGAATGTCTAGCTCTGGTATTTGTCATCCAGAAGACTCGTTATTATGTCTCAGGATAGACAATTCACGTCATCTCCCGAGTCAATCCACTTAAAGTCCTCATGATAAAGCCGGGAGCACTAAACTCCCGGTTAGCTACTTGGGCGATACTATTAACACCATATGACATGATATTCATCCTACAAAAGGCTGTCAAGGGCCATGCACTGTCTGATTTCCTAGTTGTGCACCTAATTCCGGAATCGTCTAGACTCTATGAAGGCATTCCAGATGAAGTGCAAGAATCGAACATCACCGAAGGGAACCCCGTTTGACAGATGTTCTTTGACGCGGTGCCTCTAGAACTGGCTCTAAAGGCCAGATCATTGCAGGAGTGGGGGCAGTCCTAATCTCCACCAATAAGCTGGTCATCCAGCACGGCTACTCTCTTTCAGAGCCGTGCTCCAACAATGTTGCGGAGTACAAAGCCCTCATCATGGGACTCCACTTGGCAAAGCAGCTGGGGGTAGAGTACCTCGAATCTTACGACGACTTAAAATTTGTCGTCAATCAAGTTCGAGGGCAATACGAGGTCCGCCATGAAGACCTCGTCCCCTATCACAAAGCAGCATTGGACATTATCTCAACCTTCGCTGAGTTCTTCATAGAACACGTGCCTCGGCTGCAGAACTTGGAAGCTGATGCTCTGGCTGGTCTTGCAGCCTCATTAGCTGTACCAGTCGGGACTCAACGCTTCATTACAGCAGTGGGTCGGGATTTGGCTTATCCTAGAAACAATCTGTGCATGCGGACAAATCATGTCATGGCTACAGATACCATCATCAACTTCAGATACTGGAGATTCATGTTCATCGACTTTGCCGTCTTCGGAATCCTCCTAAAAGACCCAAAAGAGGCAGTCTCATTCAGAAGGCGTTCCTTCCAGTTCTATTACGATACGGCCACTAAAATGCTGTACCGACGATCCTACGATGGACTTCTCCTTCAATGTCTATCAAACGAAGAAGCTGCTGAAACCCTTCGAGAAGCTAATGATGGAACATGCGGAGCTCATCAACCAGGTCCTAAGCTACAGAACCAACTACGACGTATGGGCTATTACTGGCCCACCATGACGGTTGATGTTGTTGAGTATGCAAAAAAATGTCGTGCTTGCCAGCTACACGCTAATTTCATCCACAGGTAGTCAGAGTCTCTACATCCTATGGTCGCCTCCTGGCTATTCGAAGCCTAGGTTATGTACATAGTGGAACCTATCACCCCTCCCTCATCAAGGGAACACCGCTTTATCCTAGCAATCACAAAAATTGTGCCACTGACGAAAGTAAAAAGTTCAAAGGTGATCAGTTTCATCAAGCATCACGTCATCTACCATTTTGGGGTACCCTGGAGGATCATCCACGACAATGGTCCATAATTCATCAGCCATGCATTCAGTAGATTCTGCGACAAGAATCGTATTCAGAATATAGCATCAACCGCCTACAATCCGGCAGCAAACGGAATGGCTGAAGCTTTTAATAAAACCATCGTCAAACTACTCAAAAAGGTCGTGTCATCCAACAAGTACGACTGGGATGAGAAGCTTGGTGAATGCCTTTGGGCCTATCGTACAACGGTACGGACCCCGACAGGCAATACACCGTTCTCCTTAGTCTATGGGAGCGAAGCGGTATTGTCGATGGAAATCCAGATACCCTCTGAGTGGCGATCATAAATCTGCTGACGGAAGAAGATAATCAACATCGCCATCTGCAAGAGTTGGAAGCGTTGGACGAAAAATGCCTTTGGCTTAACAGCGCATCGAACTTTACCAATCCCGCATCTCACAGGTTTTTAATAAAAGGGTCAAACAGAGGACTTTTCAAGTTGGTGACTTGGTTCTGGCAGTCAGAAGACCGATGGTGATGACTCACATGACAATGGGAAAGTTCGAACCCAAGTGGAAAGGATGCTTTATCATAGAGACGGTATACTCAAATGGTGCTTACCGTCTCGCTCAACCTAATGGGGACTTGTTCATGATGCCCATCAACAGCAAGTTCCTAAAGAAGTACTACTCCTGAAATCCTTTAGAATGTACTACCCTCTCTCCAGAAGAGAGAACTTCATGAACTTGACAAAACCATATTCATACCCCTTTCCTTGACATACATATGCTTCTGGAACCCAGCTGTTCCGCTGCATTCCTAGTAGAAGAACAACAATGTCCATATCACCTATGAGTTGCTTCTCTACACCTTATTAAGCAGGGTTTTACACTACGTAAGATCATGCTCGTTACTATGTTTACCATGTCCACATTACCTCTGAGTAAATATCTCGTACAACAATCCCCGAGTTGTTGCACATCAACCATAGAACATCCATGTCTATATCACCTCTGAGTTGTTTTATAAATCCCCACAGAGTTCACTCATACCACGTCCATATCACCTAAAGTAGGAAAACTCTACCATTTAGCCCCATATTTATCATGTCCATATTACCTCTGAGTAAATATGTCGGTCCTCTCTCTTAACTTATTATCCGTATATAACACCAAGGTACGCCAAGGATGATAAGACTACACAAAATCCCCAGTGGAATTACCCCATAATCACCACGTCCATATTACCTTTGAGTGAATGTGTCGGTGTCCTCATTGAGTAACTTATTAACTGTACCTAGAAACCAAGGTGCGCAAAAGATAATAGGTCCACCAAAAATCACGAATTCATCACAAGAATGAACGAAAGCAAAAAGTTCTTTACTTCTTCAAAGACAGGAAATGGAAGGACTACATTTGCAAAAGAAAAGAGAGACAACTGCTTCCAAAAAAAACTAAAGGTCAGCGGACAGCTCGTCAATACGACGCTTTAAACCTTCGGCCCTGGTCTCTACAGTCGCCAAAATACGACGCTCAGCTTCACAACGCATCGTCTGTCTGACCTCAGAAGCAAGATCAACCGTATATTTCTCGTCTAAATCCTTCTTTTGACGGAATATGAAGGCCACATGGCAAGTGAAATTCGCCACCTCTTTTTTAATCTGGACATGATCAGCTTGTGCTCGTTCAGAATCAGCTAGAGGCTGAGCATGTTGTCCTTGAAGAAGACAAATCTTGACATCAACCTCTGCTATGTTGGCGTTCAGAGATTCCCGTAGATTGGCCTTCCCTTCCATCGACAAGGACAACCTCTGTTCCTTGGCCTCAGTAGTGGCTAACTCTTACTCCCAGATAGCCATGGTGTCAAAGTAGGCTGACTGGACTTCAGCCACAAGATTGTTCTACTCCTTCTCTATCAAAGTAAAAAGATCATTCCGATGAATGTTTTGGAGATCCGTAAGATGAAGATCGAGCTCAGCAATAGAGGCTTCTAAGACCTCGGCCATATGGTCATGGCCTCCGTGACTATGGATCTGCTGGATAAATATGAGCGCCATGTACTTCACAGTTGCAAAGCTTCCTCCTTCATCCAACACAGCCGACACTCCCCTCCGCAGCATCTTGTATATAGCCTCGACCATGAATCTCATATATTCATCCACGTCGGCCAACACTTGAGGCGTCAACACGGGAGTTACCGGAGCCACCACATGAACCAGAGGGGCAGTTAAATCGGCAGAAGCCCCCATACCTGAGGCTGACGGTACAACCACTGCTTGGCTCATGGGAGCCTCAACCACCATACATTCAGGATCAAAGACCGGAGCCTCGGCAGTCACGACCTCTGAATCTCCCTTCATCGGAGCCGAACCTCCAGGGGGACCCGGCACTTTCCTCCAAGGAGAAGGAATAGAGGGTGTGTTATCCACCAAGGGGCCCTTGCCCTTGTCTGAGCCAGCCCCAGACAACCTTATGGCAATCGCGTCCACTATGGTAGACCCCGTAGCAACATCTGCAACAAAGGGGATCCTCCTACCATCGATGGAGGGTTTTCAACATCAGGACGGAGAACAGACCCTCCCACCTCTTCTTCATTGGAAGCCGAAATAGGACTCGGCAGACGAGTCACTTCCTCGTCACCAACCTCTATCCCCGATGCAGCAGTCAGACTTGGCAAACGAGTCGTGTCTCCTACCGGAACAGAAACACGATCTGGCAATGGAGCATCCTTTGAAAGTGGATCCTCTAAATCCCTTCCAGGAGAGGGCTCAGTTTTTGACTCGTCGGTACGTTCCTCCCCACTTGTTGCAGGATCACCCCCAATATTTTCTTCGGGGACGTCATCCGGGGAATACGAGTCCCATTCCCCCTCCTCATCAGGAGGGACTTGTCCAGCTACTTCTTTTAAAAACCCTGCACATGTGTTGGGGGCCCACGATAGTTTGCTTTACTCTCTTTAAAGATTCTGCTTCGCCTCTCTCACGGGCCAACGGAGAGAAATCAACATCCTCAGTAGCCGCTACATCTGCGGTGTCTTCTCCACCGTGGTCCAAATGGGCTGAAACTTCCATGGGGACATCAGCCAAAGTCTCCTCCACCGAAGATGGCCCAATCGGAAGGATACGCTCATCAGACGAGCTTGCCACCTCCTTCGGTTTATTTGAACCCGGTCTCAAAAACTGAGGTTTCTTCTTCAACACCTCCTGCAAAGAAGAGACGTATAAGCATAAGAGGAAAGACCGACTTAGACAGATGATAATTTTCATACCACTATGGGAGCTGGTTCTGTCGGTGCCGCCGAAGGTGCACTACTAAAATAACCTATTTTAGCAACGTCAGAAGACGTCGCTAAATAAGGAAAATATGTCGCTAAAATCTATTTACGACGTATTTAGCGACGAAAATAGGATGTCGCGTATAGGCAAGTCGTATATGACAATTTCGTCGCAGAACGTCGCTGTTTGCGACGTCACATTTTGTGTCGCTAGACGTCGCAAAATTCGCGACAGATAGCGACGTAAGGTTACGTCGCCAAAATAGCGACGTAAAGCGACCACTTTGCGACGCGGTAAACATTATATATGATGACATGGCATGGAAGCCACGTGGGCACTATAGAGACGCCTAGCGACAAATTTAGCGACGTCTTTATTTAGCGACGTATAGCGACGAGTAGGTTCCGTCGCTGTACGTCGCAGAACGTCGCTATACGTCGTAGATATTATAAAAAAAATTAAAAAAAATATAATTGGTATTTTTGTTATGCTGTGTGTCTGTGTTTACAGTGTGTGTGAAGTGCAGTGTTCGAACCATCGACAGTTTCGCTTACTGTTCTATGTTTTATCTTGGATAGAAAGAGCAACAGTTCAGGGTGCACTTCTCAGAGCTTCCTCTTCACGTCTTTCACCTTCTCGGGAACCTTTACGACGTCCAGAAAAAGTGAAGGACGTGAAAATGAAGCTCTCAGAAGAACACCCTGAACTGTTGCTCTTTCTATCCAAGATAAAACATACAACAGTAATCGAAACTGTCGATGGTTCCGAACACTGCATTTCACATTCACTGTAAACACAGACACACATCATCACAAAAATGCACATTATATTTTTTTTAAAATTTCGGCAGCACCTCCTTTGTATATCAGATCATCGCTTATAACCCAGCGTAGGTATATTTATCATCCCCGTCGCAGATATCACAAAGTAAATATCACAATAAAAATAAGAGGCAATACAAAGTAAATATCACAGACACACATCCTCACAAACACCCAATAGAGTCAAATAAAAATGGAAGATGATAAAAAGTCTCCCTCCAAGTATATAAATAAAAGTGTACCAATAAACAATTTGCCCATAGGGCCAATACATACAAGTCATAAAAAAATCAATAATATCACTACGGACCCCTGCCGCACAACTGGGATAGAATGTAGCCATACTGCTCCTGGATGAGCTGCACCGTAGGGGCAGTAGGAGGCAGTGCAATGTCTGGAGTAGGCTCCGGAGGCAGTACAGTATCTGGAGTTGGCGTCGGAGGCAGTGCAGTGTCTGGTGTCGGCGCCGTCAATGTACCGGGAGCACATATCTGCTCCAGCTCTCGCAGTCGCTCACCATACACAGCAAGGGTACTCACCACCCTCTGAGTACTCGCCTCAAGCGAAGTCAAAACCTAAGTGAGTGAGGCAGACATGCTCCTCTGCGATCCCTCCAGCTCGACCTGTCTAAGCTCTGTGCGCTGCGTAGACTCGGTGAGCGTGTGCAAGCTAGCAGCTGTAGCCTGATGCAGACTCATCAGCTCCTGTATACTACGCTCGACCGCATCAAATCGTCTGGTGACGATCGGAGGGTCGGATCGTCGCTCGACCGTGTCAGAAATCTGCTGCTGTAACTCGCAACGTAGCTCCTCGATCTGACGACAAATATCCTCAGCTCGTGACGACGCCTGCGAAGCCGGAGATTGCGTACTGACAATGGGGGCCCAGGATGACTCCGAAGCCAAATATGTGCCGTAGGATCCCGTACCGTAGTACGTACCCTTCTGAAGACCGCCAACGACGGTCATCCCGAGCTCGTCTTGCGATGGAGCTATAGGCGGCTGGGAGGAACTACCAGCCCCACCCTCTGCTGGCGCACTAGCCGCAGCAGCCGCCTCCTGCTGTAGCCGAACAAACTCGGCCTAGAACATGTTTGCTAACGTGTAAGTGTTTGCTAAAGTCTATATTGATATCTATTTTCCTGTTTTCTAAATTATAGTAAATTAATATAAAGAATAGAACGTACATATGCCTGCATCGCCCTCTCGTTAATGAACTCCCCAGCCCTCCGATGGGTGACCAGGAAGACGGTCACCATGTTCGGGTCCTCACCCTTTTTACCTGTTAAAATATATTATCTATTATTAGTATTAAACATTTTATCGAACTATATATAATTTAATGTCTGTTTTCCATAAAGAAATTCTCTTTATTTGTTGTGTTTCTGGGAAAATTACAACTGTAGAAATCCGATCTAGAAGACGATCGCTTTATCCCTTGGACTATACGAAGAAGAAAAGCTCTCAAAATTTTGACAGTAGATATCAATGTATCTGTACAATGAATGAGAAAAAGAACTCTATTTATAGAGTCAAAAATAATAACTGAAAAGATAACTGTCTTCACAGCCTGTGCTTAGTTGAAAATCACGCAGGATTTAACATACGCAAGGCTGTGAGCAGTTACTGGACGTGACCTGTAACTGTTGGACACATGGCAATCATGCATGAGTCGTATGCAAGTTACAGGACATGCATGCGAGAGATCAGTGGCATGGCTGCCACGTACTCCAATTTGATGAAATCCACGCAGACTTGTTGAAGACAAAATCCACGCGAACTCGGTGTAGAAAGCTTCAAAATCCACGCAAACTTGGGACAGGAAGCTTCAGGATCCACGCAGACTTCGAGGCAAAGAACTTCAAAATTTACGCAAACTTGAGGAAGAAAACTTCAGAATCCACGCAAACTTGAGATAAAGATCACAAATACACGCAGACTTGAGATAGAACTGCCAGCTGTCTTGATTCGACGTGTCTCGACTGACACAAAATCTATGACAGTGATTGCTTTGTCAGTCGCATTAAATGACAAGAAAACCTTTTGGTACGCCAACTCGACGAAGGCTGAGTCTTGCTGAAGAAGATTTCAAAAATCACGCAATAGACGGCGATGATCTCTCGAAGTCTGTGCATACGTGGCATACGAAGAGACATTCTTCGACTGTTGTGCTGTCAGTCATAATTACTCTCTGACAAATGATAAGCTGTCTCCCCAGCGTGATTTGTTTATATTGTCTGGATCAACTGAGCGTGACTTTTGACTCCGTCTTGATCAACTCAGCGTGACTTTCATTTTTGAGGCCTACAAAACCTCCTTCAAAGTTTTCGAAAAAATTGAAAAGACTTCAAAATTTTTGAAATACTTTGAAAATAAGATGATAAAATGAAATTAGTCACGCTGAGATGACTCCAAACTTTTTTTGGAAGTCAAAAAGACTTCGAAGTTCTTTGAAAACATCCAAATGAACTTATTAAATGTCATAATGACTCTTCGTTCTCCGAGACTGATTATATCCAATTTATGGTGGAATATGAACCGCCGGCGAACTCTGTTATATAAACAGGAAGAAGATTCATTTTTTAATCTTCATCTTACGTCAATATGACACCAAAGGAGAAAGCTGAGGAAGAAGCACGCAAGTTGGGCTTTTGTTCCCATGGTGACCCTACTTTTGGGGGTGAAGAACAAGAGCCCCTTGTCTTCGAGCTCAAAGATGATCCCTTGCGACTAGCCAAGAATTTCTTGAGCTATTTTGGCTTGGGTGACTCGTCCTCTTCTGATGGGCGCAGCCTCATAGAGCAGCGTGAAATGTTTAAAACTCTGTTGCACTGTCTGGGAGTTAGGAGCGTAGAAGAACTAGGCACCAAGCTCAGTCGCTCTGGAAAATAGAGCGTGACTTTTATGCTTTTGTTGCACTCTTTTTGTCTTGTCTTTTGTAAGGCCATCAGTGTCTGTCTTAAGAAATAAAGTACAACTTTTGTGTTTGATCTGCGTGCCTTAATGAAGAATGTTAATTAGCAGTCTTTGATTGTTTCCAATGTTGCTCTGTCTTCCAAAGCACACGTGACACTCATTCCACAGTTTACGAGCGCTATTTATGCGGATCTTTTCCAAGAATAGACTTGTACTTTGCCCTTTAAATAGATGGAAGAGTTTCGCAGATACTCATCTCACATTCCTCTTCTTCTTCTCTGAGAATGAAATTTTTGGAAGATTTCACTCTCAAACAGGAAAGCAATGCCTTCTAATGTTCGACTTCTGTGCACTGTATCAAACATGAGTTTGTCAATCCTTAGCACCAAACTTGAAGGTAAATCAGTGTAATATGTGCACTTATTTTTGCTGTTGAAGATAGGCTTTCTATTTCTTGTTTCTGATTTGAACAATACACGCCTGTCACTATTTGATAAATGCACACTGAATGATTTCTGTTGATCTTTCTGCAGAAACTTGGCTGAAAATTTTCTTCAGAACTGGCATTGGGGATGTGGATGCTGTGGAGAATATCCTGCTGACATCTACATCAGGGAGCTCATACGCTTTTGACGCGTAAATCAGACAACTCAGAACTCTTCGTGGGATAGAAGGGTCTTCCTTAGATGGTAGGAAGAGCCTTTATACACGAGAGTTGGATGGTGGAGTCAAATCTACCCTGAGAAATCGGGTATTAGAGTTCCTTTCACGGGAGAACTAGGAATTGTATCCCATGGTTTGGATACATTCCTGTCTTCCTTGAGAGGTTACCCCCAATCCACCAATTGTATTGGCAGCACCACGACTTCGGGCTGCCATACTCTGTGGTTCTTCTCTCGTCTGAGAAAGAAGACCAGAGTTTGATTCCTGCTGATCTGGTCGTGACTGGGACCCAGACAGTCAGGAATTGCCACCAACAACGAACCTGACGGAGAAGGTCCGACGGAGAAGATCCAAAGAAGAAGATAGATCTCTATTAGGTTATTGTTGTGGTATAGAATGAAAATCCAAGATTTGTAATAGATTTCCATTATGATTTGTAAGAAAGTCTAAGAAAATGTAATAGACTTTTTTGTGGTGAAATGAGAATGGAAATGATAATTCTTCTATGCTCAATGATTTGTATTTGTGGATGAATTGTGGACATGATAGATAATAAAATCATCTTTTCTGTTTTAGAGTATATGATATTATCAGAGGTATTATGGACGTGATAATATATAGGAACTCAAAAGAAAATAGATTGATTTCTATGCAGAGGTCAAAACATGACAAATGAGTAAGCAGATTCGGAATTGATTCAGAGGTTATGAAAATATGATAAATAATGAATCTCCATTTAATAAATTGATAGAAGATTATGAACGGATAAACCGTTAGGAAATGATGAACAGATGAACTATCGAGTGGATGTAATAAATGAACGGATGAACCGTCAAGTATTAATGAAGATGTGAAACGTCGGATGAATGTGAGAAATGAATGGATGAATGAATATGCGAAACGTCGGATGAATGAGGAACTTCTGCCTATAAATATAGCAGAAATCTGGCGAGAACGAATACTTCTACTCCTCAACATAAAGATGTCATCTGGAGAAGCATCCAAGAAGACTGAGATAGCCTCAAAGGTTCAGAAAGGCACTGAAGAACGTCCTGCTGGTCCAGTCAAAACGAAGAAGACGAAAGCAGGCGAAGGTTCGTCTACACCCAAGCCACCAAGGGACATTCTGGATTTTTTGCTCGAACCAGGAAGGACTGAAGAAGAGGAAGCCATGAGGATGGCCGCTTGCAAATTCCTCGTGGGTTCTAACAAGGAGGTTCTCGGCTCTTTTGCTGATCACATCTTTGAGAAGGACGGTAGTGGCCCACGTCCAAAAGTAGAGAAGGATGATAGTGATCTTCCTTAATGTCATGTATCATCATTCATGAAAATAAAATAAAAATTTTATTTTTTTAAACATGAATTTGTCTGATGATTACAGGTATTTACATTTATACATAATACTTTTTAAGGAATTTGCCATTAATAGGCATCAAAACTTTTCGACCATCCAATTCTGAGAGTTGATAAGCTCCATTTGAGAAAACTTTGCTCACAATATAGGGACCTTCCCACTTTGCGTCAAATTTGCCCTTACTCATATGAGTCATAGTCATAGGACGTTTGACTGTTAGAACAAGTTCTCTTTTTTGATATGATCGAACTCTGACTTTTTTATTAAAAGCTCTTGAAATTCTAGCTTGATAGAATTCAATATTCTGTTGAGAAGATAATCGCTTTTCATCCAGAGCTTCTAATTCCTGAAGTCGAAGACGATCTTTATTTTCAGCAGTGAGTTCATTAGCGATTGCTATCCTTAAAGAAGGAATTTGAATCTCTAATGGAAGAACAGCTTCGCAACCATACACCAGAGAGAAAGGTGTACATTTGGTAGCATTACGAACTGTAGTGCGATAAGCCCACAAACATTCCCCGAGCTTGTCACTCCAATTACGTTTGTTAGTGGAGACAAACTTCTTTAGGAGTTTGATGATAGTCTTGTTGAAAGCTTCTGCTAATCCGTTAGCTGCTGGATTATATGCGGTAGAAGACACATTGTTGATCCGGTGATCGTCACAGAATCGAGTAAATTTCTGGCTGACGAACTGTGGTCCGTTATCATGAATAATGCGTCGAGGAACACCAAATCTGTAGATGACGTGGTGCTTAATAAAGCTGATGACATTAGACGTCTTAACTTCAGATAAAGGAATGGCTTCGGCCCATTTGGAGAAGTAATCGGTTATTGCGAGAATGAACCGATGACCTTTAGATGACGGTGGATTGATCGGGCCGACAATGTCCATGCCCCAAGCTTCGAAGGGCCATGATGCTGCCGTCGGGTGTAAAAATTCTGAGGGTTGATAAATAAAATCTGCATGGATTTGACAAGCTTTATACTTCTTTGCATATTCGATGGCATCAGATACCATGGTGGGCCAATAATAACCCATACGTCGGATACGGTCTTGAAGTTTTGGTCCTGGCTGATGTGCTCCATAAATTCCATCATGTGCTTCGCGAATGATTTGTTGAGCTTCGTCACCGGCAACACATCGAAGGAGTAAACCATCATAAGCTCGACGATATAAGGTCTTTGTTGTATAATTGTAGTAGAATCTGAGTGATCGTCGTCTGATAGATGCTGCCTCACTCGGATCATCCGGAAGAATATCATATAATACGAGATCTAAGAAAGGAAGTCTCCAATCTTTATCTGTATTTTGAACTCAGTCGAGTTACTGAAGATGAATTCCATGCTAGAATCGGATGAAGATGACATCGATTTACAACTGAATCCAAATCCTCTTGTTGTGTTGACGTCATGAGATGTTGATTCTTCAATGTCAACTGGAAGTCCTAGAGTCAAGTTATTTTCAAGATGAAATAATTCTCGATTACGAACAACAATCATTTGTTGTCGTCTGATTGGAATAGCCAGCACCGCTGCAAGATTAGCAAGGGCATCAGCTTCTGTGTTACATGCTCGCCTAACATGTTCAATGAAGAATTCTTCAAACGAAGAAGCCATAGATATAGCTATTTTATGATAAGGAACCAGATCTTGATGGCGAACTTCATAAGTACCCCTGATCTGATTGACAATGAGTTTAGAGTCTCCATACGCCTCCAAATGTTGAATATTCAGATGTTTAGCGAGTTGAAGACCAATAAGTAATGCGTTGTACTCAGCTACATTGTTTGAACACGGCTGATCGAGAGAATAAGCTCTTTGGATAGCAAGACCTTCTGGCGATACAAGAACAATTCCAACTCCAGCGACAATATCGCCATTAGGACCAATTCTTGATGCTCCATCAAAGAATAGACGCTAAGTAGGATCTTCTTTAGCAATTTGATTTGAATCTAGGACTTCATCTGGGATTTTATCATAGAGTTTTGAATTTTCTGGAATTGAGTGAGCAGCCAGAAAATCAGCTAAAGCTTGTCCTTTGACTGATTTCTGAGGAATATAGTGCATGTCATACTGAGCAAGTAGGATTCCCCAGTTAGCCAATCGAGAATTCAAAACACTGAGTTTCTTCATCATGATTCGTATAGGATTGATCCTGGAGATGACATGAATAGTCTGGCCAATGATATAATGACGTGTCTTTTGGACAGCAAACATCAAGACTAGACATTCTTTTTCAACCGGTGAATATCGAGGTTCAGCTCCGGTCATAGTGCGGTTGAGATAATAAATGGCTTGTTCATGGCCATTTTGATTCTTTTGAGCGAGTAATGCACCCAATGAATGATTCATTGCTCGAGTATAGAGGAGGAACGGTATTCCTGAGATGGGAGGTACCAGTACTGGAGGGCTCATCAGATATTGTTTTATATCATCGAATGCTTTCTGACATTCATCATTCCAGACAAAAGAGACACCTTTCTTCATAAGTTTGTTGAATGGTCTGCAGCGTCCTGATAAATTAGAGATGAATCTCCTGATATAAGCGATTCTTCCTTGAAATCCTCGTAGCTCTTTTAAGGTGCGTGGAGGACGCATCTCTTGGATGGCTTTGATCTTCTCGGGATCCATGTGTATACCTTTAGAGGTAATGACGAAGCCGAGAAATTTACCACTAGAGACGCCTAAGAAGGACTTAGTAGGGTTCATCTTTAATTGATGCTTACGCATTAGATCAAATATAGTCTTCAAATCTTGGATATGATCCTCCTTTTGTCGACTTTTGACTGCAATATCATCAACATAGCATTCGACTGTTTTCTGCAAATGTTCACGGAATATAGTGCTCATAGCTCGTTGATAAGTTGCTCCTGCATTCTTGAGACCGAATGGCATAACTGTATAACAGTATGTACCAATCGGCGTTCTGAAAGAAGTGTGCTTCTCGTCTTCTGGAAACATTTTGATTTGATTGTACCCAGAATACCCGTCCATGAATGACATTCGTTCAAATCCACAGGTATTATCAACCATGACATCAGTGATTGGTAGAGGGAATTCGTCTTTAGGACATGCCGCATTGAGATCGCGGAAGTCTATGCATACTCTGATCTTGCCAGTCTTTTTAAGAATAGAAACAATATTAGCCACCCAATCGGGATGTTGTTCCTCTCTAATAAACCCAGAGGTAATGAGTTTATTGACTTCAGCTTCAACTGCATCCATGATGTCTGGACGAAATCGTCGCTGTTGTTGTTTGACCGGTTTAGCATTCGGCAAGATATTGAGCTTGTGAGTTGCAATTTGAGGATCAAGCCCTGGCATATCTTTATAACTCCAAGCAAAGACATCGATATAATCACGAATGAGTTTGATCATGTCTTTCTTATCAGTTTCTGAAAGACTTTCACTGATGAATATTGGTTTGGGAGATCCCTCTTCACCAACATCTATTTGAACAAGTTTATCTTCAGTCGGAGGTTCTTTTTGCTCGAAACGGAACTCCCATTGATTATCTAATCTTTGGGCCCACTGTTCTGATTCAGGTGAGATTTCAAACTCTTCTTCGTCTTCATCACTTTCTTCAGAATGGTCAATGAAAACCATATTGGAAGACAAAATGTTGCAGTAGAAGTCCCCGATACTTGTATCGGAATCCCAAGAAGTGGTACTAGAAGAATCAGATCTCTTATCTTCATCAAACTCGGGATCTTCATGGATAATATTGATGAAAGGAGTAGGAGCAGTATAACCCAATCCGCATTTCGTCCTTCCATATTTCAAAGGAGGAATCCGGACAGGTATTTTTCTTCCTTTTCCATCATTGAGGCCAGTCCTGAAGTCATAGCCCATATTTTTGATGATGTCTCTAGATTGCTGACTATAACGACGTAGTTGTAATCTTCCAGTGTCATCATTTTTGTCATCATCTTTAAGATCAGAAGGATTTTGAGGCCCTTTGTAGAAGAATATTGGAATGTCTCCTAGCTTTCTGCTTGGAACTAGAAAGTATGAAGATTGTACAGGTTCTAGAGATACATCTGTATGAACAGTCTGTACAACTCCTATGGTTATTGTGTTCAAGTCATCTAACAGATGTAAATAACTATGAACATAATTACACACATCAACGTACTGCAAAGGTGGAGACTTTTTATTAAATGTAAAAGCAGCAATATTTACATTGGAAGAAGGCTGAGCCTTAGAGATTTTAGCCAAGTCAATGACTAAAGGGGGAGAAGAAGAAGAAGCTTTGTTTCGATTAAGATCGATAACAAATGGCTCAGAAGAGGTGAGCTCCCTTGAAGTTTGAGATGGAAGAATAATCTGCCCTCCAACTAAAATTAGCGGAGTATCTTGTGAAGATGACTGAGATAGTGGAGAGATCCGTCCACTCACTGGAATGATTAAAGAACCTTCTCCAGAGAGTTTGGGAGATTGTTGTTGAGTAGTTCGACCTTTAACAGGGATTATTAAGGTCTCACTTTGTGAATCCTCTTTCTCCATGGCTTGTATGATCCTTGTATACTCTTCTTTGTACATCCGGGAATCATTAAAATAAGCTTCAACCCCATGGAAGGGATTTATATCAGCAACTTCTTTTTGTACTCTTCCATTGCTATCAATGTATTTAAAACACTGATGAAGAGTAGAAGGCACCACATTATTTTCATGAAGAAAGGGCCTCCCCAGAAGAAGATTATAGGATCCCGCAATCTCGATCACATAGAAAGTGACTTTAGATCTGAAATCGCCTATCTGAAGCTTCAGATGAATCTTTTCCAAAGGCTCGCTTCGGCTTTGATTGAATCCCAAGATAGTAGTAACCGTCTTGGAGAGCTTGTGAAGAGGGATTTTTAGTTCATCCAACAAACTCTTTGGCATTATGCTTATAGCAGACCCTGGGTCAATAAGGATACGATCTATCTTTATCGTATCAATATAACCAGTGTAGTAGAGAGGTCGGTCATGTCGATTATCCTCCAGTAGCATGTCATCTTGTGTAAAGGTGATATTTGGGATAATCTCCAGTACACTGTTGTAATGTAAGCAAGTGGCAGGTTCCGCATCTGGCTTCTTCAATTGTGCAAGACAAGAGTCAGCTTGTAGAAGTGCTTCACTTAACGTCTCCCGAGTCTCTTTGGAAAGACGTAGAAGTTCAAAGAGGGACATTCTAGCTGGAGTATTAGCAAGTTGAGCCAAAATGTCGAAATTATAAGGCTTCTGAAGTCCAAGAGGAGAGGACTTCTTGATTGGCTTATCAAACCGAGCCTGTTGTTTGCCTTTCTCCAGAGTTGTAGGCTTGGGAAGAACAGGTTCAGTGGATGATTCTTCTTCAGAAAGAACATTAGAAGCATTTTTATCAGCTGGAGGGATATCAAGAGGATCCTCAGGACTTTTAGAATAATCCTTTAGGTAAGGTTTTCCCGTTCGAGTAGCACTAACAAGTGCTTCTTCTTTGTCTTTTGGCTCTGTGTCAGAGGTAGACCCAAGAGAAGTCATATGACATGACTTGATCTTTCCAGCCTTCTTAGACTTTCGAGAAGAAATCTTTTGGGGAAAAGGAGATTCAAAATCTGCCACTAGATCATGATGGATCCACATGATTTCTCCAGTCTCCAAAGTGATTGGTGCTAATCCTTCAGACTGTGGAGGATGAATATTTACTATTTCAAGAGTCGCCTTGGGAATAGGAACAATCCCACCTTCAAGGAGTTGAGGAGGGAAATCTCCGAATTACATAGAGACGACATTAGAAGTGACAGTCTTCTCTTTTGGAGTAAGAGAGATAGCTCCAGATTTAATCATTTCTTGGATCTTTCCTTTCAGTACATAACATGTACGAATTGTATGACCCAGCATTCTGTGATATGGGCAGTATTTGGGATGATCTGTCTTACCAGCTTCATCAGGTTTCTTGATCTCAGGTAATTGTATCTTATTACCTTTCAGCAGACATTCAAAGATACCAAGGACATCGTCGTCATCGAAAGAATATTCTTCTTTGGGGCGAGTTGTTCTTGATTTGTAGAGGCAAGAGTTTGAACATTTGATGCATCTTTGCTCTGAAGATTAACTTCAAGAGTT
This sequence comes from Iris pallida, assembly GCA_029216955.1. Taxonomy (NCBI): domain Eukaryota; kingdom Viridiplantae; phylum Streptophyta; class Magnoliopsida; order Asparagales; family Iridaceae; genus Iris; species Iris pallida. The sequence goes on from JANAVB010001997.1 coordinate 15,659,718, forward strand.
TCTTTTCCCTTGCGAGCATTATTTTTATTGTTAGCACCTTGTCCTGTTTCTTTAGGAATCATCTGCACTCCTAAACCTTTGAAGGTTTCAGCACTGATTTCTGCAGCTTTGGCACTGACTATAAAGGAAGGCCAATCTTGAAATTGAGTGGACCCTGTCCACATACTGATGATTGGCAACAAGTTTGATTTGCACGTGTCAATGGTGACAGCATCAGGGGTTCCAAGAGGCATCTTTAGAGCTTCTCTTCGAAACCGTTCAATGTATTCCTCTGTGGATTCATTATTTTTTCACTTGGTTGCAGTTGATCAGTCATCACTTCAAAGTGATTAATAAACTGACTTGGAGAAGTGGTTCCATCATAGAATGAGATAGTAGGAGGCTTGTATTTAGGAGGATATGATACTTGCTTCCATTCTATCGGATAAGGCTGCTTGATGCCTAACCTTTGTAAACCATCCTTCTGTTTGAATACCTCGAATTGAGTTTTGAGATTCTTCAATTCTTCAGAGACAACTCCCGAAGATTGTGGAGTTGTGGCTTGTAGAGAATAGTTGGGAGGAGGAACAACATTGTAAGCACTACCCCCAGCTCCAGAGAGACTAGGATTTGGTTGAGCTGGTCCAGGAGTATTGGATTGTACTGCTGGAGGAACTTGTACTGGACTTATATCAGTATCAACTGGTATGGCATCTAGTACAGTCTGTCGATTTTGCAACTGAGCTGTCATGAGTTCATATATCGACTTCATTGTGTCAGTCATAGACTTCATTTGCTGTTCCAAAGAAGCAATTCTTTGATCTTGAGGAGTCAAGGAAGAAGAAGGTTCATCAGTATTCCCATCAACCATGTAAGTCATGACTGTATGAGGGATTATTGATGAACTAGTGGATGTTGTATGCTCTGAATCATTGCTTCGTGCATCAAAGTCAACTATAGGAGAATTACCCCCAGTAGGAAGAGGTGGGAAGTTAGATTCTCCAAGGAATTCAGAATCATCTTTAGGGATCAAATTTCTTTGACTAGAAGCCAGGACTCTTGCTCTGGTGTTTCTATATACTCTATCTAGACTATCAACCCTACCCCCGGTGTCCCGAGAAGTCATGTTGACAGAGGCAAACAAAGGCTCATCTTCATCAGGCATAGGTTCATACTGAATCCTATTAAAGACAGACTGTCGTTTAGTTTGACATCTGCATTGCATTATGATTCTTGGCTGGAAGTCACATTCATGATCATCATGGTCTTGAACCGTTGATTAACATCTGCACTGAATTATGACTCTTGGATAGAAGTCACATTCAGTATGTTCCTTTGACATAGAATTACTCCTTCTATTCTGTTGAAGATATTCCCGTAAATCTGTTTGTGAAGATTGAGGAGTATACTTCCTGTTCTTGGGTCTTAATGGCTCTTGATTATACAAAGAGTGATTAATGTGAGCCACATAATTTCTTGCATACTCTGCATCTGGATCTTTTATCTTCATATCCAATTGGTATGGTTTCTTAACACTAGAAGTACTGAGTTTTGTTCTTAAATCAGTGGAAGGTAACACATTAATTTTGGAAACATGGAGTTTTCCTTCCATTGATCTGGATATTTGCAGAGAAGGAAGAGTTGAACCACTCCTTTGATTAGGAGTTGGTAACAGACCCTCTTTAATGGACAGATTCTGTGCCCAATTTGAAGAAGTCATAGGAGAAGATATTAAGGAATATTTCTTCTTAGACTCATTCAGATTTTGAGACATAGAATGTCCAGAAGGAAGAGTAGTCAAAAGACCATCTCCTTTCCTTTGACTAACAAAAGTATCAGTCAAAGTTGTTCCTGAAGTAAAAACTACAGGAGCAGAAGAAACAACTAAAGAGTTATTCCTTTTCGAAGGGACTTTATGTGGAAGACCACCCCCAGTTCTAGTAGAACTCGGTAAAGAAGAAGAGATAACTAAGGAGTTATTCTTCTCTGATGAAATACACGCTGAAACAGATTTGGCTAAAGAACCAGTGCTGTTGGCGTGACTTTTGATTTTTGAATTACACGCTGGAACAGATTTGGCTAAGGAGCCAGTACTGTCAGCGTGACTGTTGAATGTAGGATTGTACACTGGAATAGATTTGGCTAAGGAGCCAGTACTATCAGCGTGACTTTTAGAGTTGAATTTGCACGCTGGAACAGATTTGGCTAAGGAGCCAGTACTGTCAGCGTGACTTTTAGGGTTGAATTTGCACGCTGGAACAGATTTGGCTAAGGAGCCAGTATTATCAGCGTGACTTTTAGAGTTGAATTTGCACGCTGGAACAGATTTGGCTAAGGAGCCAGTACTGTCAGTGTGACTTTTAGGGTTGAATTTGCACGTTGGAACAGATTTAGCTAAGGAGCCAGTACTGTCAGCATGACTTTTAGGGTTGAATTTGCACGCTGGAACAGATTTGGCTAAGGAGCTAGTACTGTCAGCGTGACTTTCAACTTTGGAGATACACACTGGAACAGATTTGGCTAAGGAGCCAGTACTGTTAGTGTGATCTTTGATTGCTGTCATTTTCGAGCGCACAAGTGTGTGCGTGCTTGCAGTAGAGCTCTTGCCAGTGTTAGGAGCAGACACTGTGGCAGAGACTTCACCATTGACTGCCAACTGATTCTTAGGGACATAGACAGAGTGTCCCTTCGACTTGGCAGTGATGATGGAGGCTGGAGTGGGCTTGCCACCCTTAGCCCGCTGCATTTCTTCATAGGCGAGTTGATCGAATTTGATCGTCATCACCTTCTTCGTCGAGCCGATTAACGAAGTGTCGCATTGAGTTGTTGCCATCTCAGAAGAGGAGAAGGTTTTCCCAGCAGAGTCGCCAATTTGTTTTCCATAAAGAAATTCTCTTTATTTGTTATATTTCTGGGAAAATTACAACTGTAGGAATCCGATCTAGAAGACGATCGCTTTATCCCTTGGACTATGCGAAGAAGAAAAGCTCTCAAAATTTTGACAGTAGATATCAATGTATCTGTACAATGAATGAGAAAAAGAACTCTATTTATAGAGTCAAAAATAATAACTGAAAAGATAACTGTCTTCACAGCCTGTGCTTAGTTGAAAATCATGCAGGATTTAACATACGCAAGGCTGTGAGCAGTTACTGGACGTGACCTGTAACTGTTGGACACATGGCAATCATGCATGAGTTGTATGCAAGTTACAAGACACGCAGGCGAGAGATCAGTGGCATGGCTGCCACGTACTCCAATTTGATGAAATCTACGCAGACTTGTTGAAGACAAAATCCACGCGAACTCGGTGTAGAAAGCTTCAAAATCTACGCAAACTTGGGGTAGGAAGCTTCAGGATCCATGCAGACTTCGAGGCAAAGAATTTCAAAATCCACGCAAACTTGAGAAAGAAAACTTCAGAATCCACGCAAACTTGAGATGAAGATCACAAATACACGCAGACTTGAGATAGAACTGCCAGCTGTCTTGATTCGGCGTGTCTCGACTGACACAAAATCTCTGACAGTGATTACTTTGTCAGTCGCATTAAATGACAAGAAACCCTTTTGGTACGCCAACTCGACGAAGGCTGAGTCTTGCTGAAGAAGATTTCAAAAATCATGCAATAGACGGCGATGATCTCTCGAAGTCTGTGCATACGTGGCATACGAAGAGACATTCTTCGACTGTTGTGCTGTCAGTCATAATTACTCTCTGACAAATGATGAGCTGTCTCCCCAGCGTGATTTGTTTATATTGTCTGGATCAACTGAGCGTGACTTTTGACTCCGTCTTGATCAACTCAGCGTGACTTTCATTTTTGAGGCCTACAATGTCCGTCATAGGAAACGTACCAGACGACGAAAATGCTCTGTCATCGGAATGGAGCCGCCACACCACTTACCGGCGCTCGACCGTGCCACCTTGGCCTTCTCAGACCGCTCCTTGTACTTGGGCTCCCTGAATCTAGCCTTCATCGCAGCCCACTGATCTGGCGTAATCCAACCATGGATCGGCTCTCCGGAGCGATCAAGACACTTCTGGTCATGGATCGCATCACGGATGAGCTTGGCTGCGACGGCAAAAAATTGGCCCCCGATCCTCGCCGCCTGGTGTGGTGGATAGAAATAGGTCCTCTATAAGAAGTAAAATACAAAAGTTGTATAGTATACACAAATGATTATTAAAATTTAAAAATAAACAAATTTTTTACCTTGAAGTGGGCGAACCAAAAGGCCTTCCTATCTGCGGGAGCATTTGAGTAGTTAATCCAAGGCCCACCATAGTTCTGCCTCAGAAATACCCCCAGCTGTCTCTGTACTGCAGAAGGCCGATATCTATACAATAATAATTTTCATGAATATATATGTACATATAATCATTTGAGAAATATATATTAATTAATTTACTTACTTCATAGGCCCGTTCGTCCAAATCTCCATACGCGTCTCGTCCGGGGGAGCGCATGGAGGGTCGCTCTCACCTCCTGCCTGGACAGGATCAGTCTGATCGCCGTCCTCCATATACTCGGCGTCGGCTCCCTCCATAGAGCCGTCGACAGGAGGAATGCTGGACGGGGGATCAAGGATGCTGGACGCGGGATCAGAAAGGCTGGACGACGAGAGAGGAGTCGGCAACCTGCTGGACGCGGGATCAGAAAGACTGGACGACGAGGAAGGAGTCGGCAACCTGCTGGAACTGCCCTGTCCCGGTAATGGACCGGGAACAGAACGGTACACTGGCATACTCGGAGATGAGGATGAGGGTACAGAACTGCCCTCTCCATCCCCAGGCCGAGGCTGACGGGACTGCCTAATGTAAAATCCTCTGCGTCGTCCTCCTGGTCTAGTCATACCTGATAATAACATATGACAATAAAACAAAAATACATATTTATATGATAGACATCACATATTTTGGAAAAATATCATGGTCACAGATAAAAGTATCACTAAAGTGTCACAGATTTATTATTACAAAAATATATATTTATATGATAGACATCACAGATTTCAATCCTCTTCTGAAAATTCATCTAGTTCGTTTAGCTCATCTTCTTCTTCTTCTTCCTCCTCTACAACTTCACTTTCATCTGCATCTTCCTCTTCAGATAATTCTACTTCTTCTACACAATTAGATATGTAATGAGGAACTTTCGTCGTGTCCACTTCTATAATATTTGTTACAAGAGATGGTTCATCTTGTTGATAAGCTATATCGTCAACCTCAAAGGTATTTCTAGCTTTGGTCTTGCATACTGCCCACCAGTCCGACCTTGTTGTTCCTCGTTTAGGATAACTTGTGAAGTACACGAGCTGAGCCTGACTTGATAGGACAAATGGTTCATAGGCTTGATATCGACGCCAATAGTTTATATTAACAAGACCGTGCTTGTCTACTTTCCAACCTTGACCTTCAATCGGATCGAACCAATCACACCTGAATAACACAATCTTAGCAGGCTCTATTCCATAACTATATGTCAGCTCCACGATCTCCCGTAGCACGCCATAGAAATCGTTGCCCGCATCAACATCTTTGTAGTTCGAAGATCTGATACACAAACAGTTGTTTTTGGTGGAGTCGAGATCCACAAAGTTGTCTCTGATCGGACAAGTTGTTGACTTGAACCTAAACCCATTAACACAGTAGCTTGGCCATATTTTTGCAGCATAAATTGGTCCCTTGGCTAGCGTTCTAATAGACTCATTCTCAAGTCTTGCGTATGGACGATCGACCTAAATACCACGAAAGAAGCAATTAAGCTCATTCTCAATCAAGTGCATATACAGAAAGGTAATTACAGAGTTCTGAAGTCTTACATATGCACTCAACCATGATGGAAAATAACGCCTTATTTCTTGTTCTAGTTCTTCTTCTGTTATGTGTGGCCTACCTGACCTCACATCATCATTAAATATGCTGAAAACAACATCGTGCAATTAATGTAATAGTATAATAATCAACACTATTAAAATAATGTAGACGTATTATTTACTTACCCCTCCAGTTTCTCTACTTCCTCCTCGTCGCAGTTGAGTAATACATACACCTGAGCAGCCCTTAGCTCATCATCGTTCAGATATCTCTTCTTTATTTTACCCGATGGCTTTCCTGAAGCATTGAATACCTTCAGTATTGTATCATTACTTTCATGATCTCCGTCATCGTTTCTGGAAGCTCTCGTTCTATTAGTTGCAACATGAGGCTTGAAATACATCAAACAAAAGTTTGTAATCTCCTCGAGAACATAGGCTTCACAAATAGAACCCTCGACCCGTGCCTTATTTTTCACCTTTTTTTAGGTGATTCAAATGTCGCTCGAACGGGTACATCCATCGATATTCGACGGGTCCACCAACACGTGCCTCATAGGATAGATGAATCGACAAATGCTCCATAGAGTCGAAGAATCCAGGAGAAAACACCCTCTCTAGCTTGCATAGTATTACCGCAATGTCCTTCTCTTGCTTTTCTTGACGATCAACGAGCAATTTTTTAGAACAAAGATCCCTGAAGAATATGCTAAGCTCCGTCAATAGATCCCAAACTGCCTGCGGTAAGAATTCTCAAAATGTAATCGAAATTAACCTCTCCATGAATACGTGACAGTCGTGGCTCTTCATACCCGTCAATTTATTTTCCTTCGGATCGACACATCTTCTCAGATTTGATACATATCCGTCTGGAAATTTTAGGCCCTGGATCCACCGACAAAGTCTCACTTTATCCTCCTTGTCCAGCGAGAAAATTGACTTTGGCAGGAACTGTTTTCCATTCTGATGTATCAAATACAACGTAGGGCGTTTACATATTTCTTCCAAGTCCAACCTGGCCTTGGGATTGTCTTTCGTTTTTCCCTTTACGTCCATCACAGTATTAATTATGTTATCAAACACATTCTTCTCAATATGCATGACATCAAGATTATGTCTGATCAGATTGGTACTCCAGTGTAGAAGCATGGAAAATATTAGAAATAAAGGCATAATGACCCATGCGGCTCTGGACAGCAAGCCTATGCGGTTCATACTGGAGTTGCTTTATGCGACCCAAAAGGAGACCCCCAGACTCATGCGGCTCGGGGACATGCGGCTCAAATCGATGCCACGTGTGACCCCCCTACAGTTGGCCATTGGAGTAATGGCCTCATTTAATGCTCTGACACGACTCGACGGCTGCGACGTCTCTGACATAAAGTGTCATAATGGCTCTGCCATAATGACAAATTCTTCGGAAAAAGAAGAAGATCTCTGACCCGATCTGTCAGAAATCCTATGTTGCCACGTGGCAAAAGTCTCATGCGGCTCGATTAAAGAACAGCTTCATGCGGCTCCGTGAGGCATCATTCTAATATGATTAACAGAAATCCGCCATATGCGGTCCACTCATAGCCCGGCCTATGCGGCTCAATACCACATGCGGCCCACAGAAACTATACGGCTCATGGAGAGGTCGTCTCCTGCGGTTCGCAAAGACCACGCATATGAGGCTCACGGAAAGTTCGTCCCCTGCGGCTCGACGAGATGTTGACTCATGCGGCTCATGAAGGGTATCTCCCTGCGGTTCAAGTATTGGCCACTCTATGCGGCCCTGGCAGGATCTTCAATCAAAAGACGTGGCATTGAAGATTCGACCGAATCCCAACGAGAATATTTGACATCATCAGTAAGACACGTGGCGAGCAATCAGATATTAGCATAACCAATCACGAAGATTTAAAGCAATCAGCATTAACTGCTCATAAGATTTGGTGCTATCCGCATTAGTGGCCGAGATTCGTTATGATCAAGATCAAGGGTCCAGATAGAATGAAGGAGCGCCGACATTCCAAACAGATAGCAAACCCTAATAATCACATCCCACCCTTATAAATAGCCAGCAGCATTCCCATAAAAAAAAAAGAGGGCGGCAATAATAAAAAAAAAAGAGAGAGATACCCACAGAGAGAGAGTTCCCCTTTTTTCGTGACAATCACAGAGAGAGAGAAGCCCAGAGAGCAACCAGAGAGGAGCAAGAAGAGCCTTTCTTCGTCAACGTCGAGCAAATCTTCCCCGAGTCAAGACTGCATACTGATCGTCCAAGGAGTAAGGCAGAGCGGCCGTCGCTTTCCCGAGCCTCTATCGTCACCCCCCAGAATCAAAAATAAACAATCGCACTTAGTCTGCTGTACCTAGGTTTTCGTCCCTAGGCTTTCTTTGTGCGAACGAGTTTGTATTGTGAGTCTAAGTTCAGTCCTCCGATAATTGTTCTGTTCTTTTACAATCAATGGCAAACATCCAGTATGGCAGATCCCAGAATATGCTCCTCTTTGTCCAGTTATGATCTCTACCAAATCCATCGCACTTGTACCCAGTTGTAGGATCTTCGATAGCATTTGGAAAATCTTTAACCTCCTCCCATATCGTGGCTCCGTACCACCTTGGCGGTGGATCACCCTTCTCTACAATGCCGGCACGGAATGCATTCCTGTTCCTTCTGAACGGATGATCTTTTGGCAGAAATTGTCGATGACAATCAAAGAAGCACAGTTTTCCTCCGTGTTTTAAGCGGAAAGCCTTACTACGGTCCATGCAATACGGACATGAGATACGGCCATGAGTGCTCCATCCAGATAACATTCCATAGGCCGGAAAGTCGTTGATGGTCCACATAAGGGTTGTCTTCATCTAAAAATTCTGCTTTCTGGAAACATCGTACGTATTAGTGCCTACTTTCCATAACTGATTCAACTCATCTATCAAAGGCTGTAAGTACACGTCAATTTTTCTCTTAGGATTGTTCGGACCAGGAATTATAACGGTTAGAAACATGTACTGAGTCTTCATGCACATCCAAGGCGGTAGGTTATACGGAGTGACAATCACAGGCCAGCACGAATACTGGGATCCCGAAAGACCAAAAGGAGTAAAACCGTCAGAAGATAGTCCCAACCTTACATTACGCGGATCTGAAGCAAAATCAGGATACACTCGATCAAAGTGTTTCCACGCTTCTCCATCGGATGGGTGATCCAACACTCCTTCAATCTGTTCTCGCATGTGCCAACTCATATTTTCGACCGTCTCTTTCACCATAAATAATCTTTGTAACCGTGGCGTTAAAGGCAAGTAGTACATTGAATCGGTCGGTCTTCTTGCACCGGTAGACCTTCCTGTACTAGTTGTCTTATAGCGATCAGCACCACAAAATCTGCACACATCTTCGTCCTTGTCATCTTTATAGTACAGCATGCATCCATTGCGACAGGAATCAATTTTCTCGTATCCCATTCAGAGCGATCTCACCATCCTCTTAGACCGGTAGAAGTCTTTAGGCAACTTAGCACCCGCCGGCAAGATCTCTATAATTAACTCCAATACTCGATTGTAGCATTCTTGCGACATGTTAAAATCTGACTTAATGCTCAACAGTCTTGTAACCACCTCCAACGGTGAATGATCCTCATAACCAGGATACAATAGAGTCCTTGCATTCTCCAGCAACTCCATGAACTGTGCAGCATCGGCGTTCGGTGCCTCCTCAGGTGCATCATGAACGAAACTAGGCCCCGCAGCGTCAAAAACCATGTTGACACACCCATCGTCGTATGCATGATTATCTGAAACAAAATTAGGTCCCGCATGCATATACGGCTCAACGTAAGGCTCCGGCTCTAATGCTAAAGACACAAGTTCTCCGTGTGCGGTCCACTGATAGTAATTAGGCATGAAACCCCTTAAGTACAAATGATATGTCACTTCCACTTCTGGATAATATTTTATGTTATGACATTTCACACATGGACACTTAATTTTGATGCCGTCCATGTACTGAGGGAATGCCTTAGCAAACTACAGGAACTGATCTACTCCCGCTATGTATTCATCCCGTACACCACATATATCATCAGGACGACGATTGTACATCCATGAACGATTCCGCAAGTAGTAATTCATATCCATTTGGAAATAATTCTGCAAAGATGGACAAACATTATCCAACAGGCACAAATTCGTATATTATGTCTTATTATGGGACACACATTAGTAGCGGACAGTTACTAATAACAATGATATGCAATCTAGGTCAAACTAGGTTGTACTAAGTCAAACAAAGTCAAACAAGGTCAAGCAAAGTCAAACAAGGTCAAAGTAGGTCAAGGGTTGACCTATTGTTGACTTTGTCAACTCTTAGTCCAATCTAGGTCAGATGTTGACTCTACTTTGACTTTCAGTCAAAATAGTCAACCTTGGTCAAACAAGGTCAAATCTAAGTCAAATATCTTATTTCTAGTCATTACCTACCAAGCTACCCTTTACCTTATCGCTATTGGTATCCCAATACCAATACCTTAAGTTGGTACCCTTTACCTTATCGCTATTGGTATCCTTTACCTTATCGCTATTGGTACCCTTTACCTTATCGCTATTGGTATCCAAATACCAATACCGCGGTAACATGGTTGGTACATTAAGGGTCTTTGACAAGATGACATGTTGCAAAAAAATATATCCTTATATATAGTTCTCCTGCAGATTTTCTTTAACATTACGTAGGAGAACTATAAGGATATATCTTTTCACAACATGTCACCTCCTCAAAGACCCTTAATGTGACAACCATGGTTTAAAGTTTTGGCCGATACCGATCCGATACGGCCGATACCGATACGATTTGCCATGTTTCGATCCGATACCGACATTGGGGGTCTTTGTTCCGGTTAATTCGGCAAAACCAATCGGTAAGGGTGACTACTATTTCATATAATTTCAAAACTACTAAGAAATAACGCTGAAATGCTTAAAATTATGCCTAAATATATAAAATATATGTTTTTAAATGTAAATAATTTATTAATAATTAATTGTTTTTCGATACCAAAGTCCGATACTCCGATACGATACCGCCGATACTACCGATATCGTCGATACCAATACTCATAGGAATAGTCCGATACCGATTCCGATACCGATATTGTGAACCTTGGGTATTTATATATATAGGTATATATGTATGTATGTATTGTGTGTGTGTGTCCTGTGTCCTGTGTCCTGTATCCTATGTCACAGAGTCGTGTCCGAAAACAAACCAAAGTCAAGTGACCAAACCAAACTCGTGATTTAAGTGAGGCCTAATAACAGCTAGTGTTGAACATTTAATGATAGTCTATTATAAGAAGTAATATTTGCTTTGTGAAACCAAGTCTGCATCAGATTTTCTATTATCGTAGAGTCCATGTAAATTGGAAGTATGCATGCAAAGTCTTCATCGGATTTTATATTCGTATATTTGTCTATTTCGGCAGTGATGATCTTAACTTGTTGATGGTCTTATGACTTTGTTGTATTCCTCATTAAGTATGATTGGTGAAGAGGCACATTTTCATGATATGGGATTGCAAATAACTCAGAGCCAACAAGTTGACAATGCTCTAATGAACTATGATCAGTTAATCAATGTTGTTAAAGCTGCCTGTGATTAGTCGTTTGCTAGAAACATGATCTGTATTCTGCCTGTGATTAGTCAATTTTCTGGAAACAAGTATGGGCAATATGCTTCTAATGATTCTTGTCAATTCATTTGCTAGAAACAATAATGTTGTTGTTGCCTTCGAGTGTCATATCATGTCTTGTATTATGTATTCTCTATTTTGTAATTTTCGGAAATGAAACATTATGTATTCTTTAAATTTATCAATATTGTTGTTGTGGCATGTGATTAGTCATTTGATGGAAATATTATGTATTATATCATTTTAACAGTTCATATATTATGTATTATTGTCATAAATTTCCATTAGATATTATATAAAAATAATTTGTAAACTGGAACAAATATATAAATGCAGTTATTTTATTTCAATTGCTCTTATTTTTTATTTTTTGGGCAACCAAACAATATTTATAGAAGTTTCCAAACCAAAGTCAAGTGTCCAAACCAAAGTCAAGGATTCATATACAAGTGTCATGTGTGTACGTGTCTCCCAAACCAAACTCGTGTCCAAATACTCGACATAATGTTTCCAAAAACAAACCAAACTCTTTGGGGACACGATGTGTGTCCGTGTGTCCGTGTGTCCGTGTGTGTGTGTCCGTGGGAGAGGAGGAGGAAAGAGAGGAGTTAGGTTAGGGTTCACCTGAGGAAGAGGAGGAGGAGCTCGGATTGGGGGAGGAGGAGCTCGAGGAGGAGGATCTCGAGGAGGAGGAGCTCGCTGGAGGGGGAGGGAGTCGCCGGGGTGGTGGGGGTCGCCGGGGGGGAGGGCACTGACAGAGGATGAGGGAGTCGTCGGGGGGGTGGGGGGAAATTAAAATTTTTGCAAGTTTTTGAGTGAGAGTGAGGGGGAAAGAAGGCAGCGGCGTGCCCGAAGTAAAATAACTTAGCGACGTTACGTGTTGACGTCGCTAAATGTCGCAAAAATAGCGACATATATTTATAATATGTCGCTGAAAGTCGCTATTCAGCGACGTAGGAAACACCTGTCGCAGAACGTCGCTAGGCAGCGACGTTTTGCGACGTGTTTATAAAGATGTCGCTAATAGCGACGTCATTTCTTGCCGTCGCTAAATTACGTCGCTATTAGATGATATTTTAGTAGTGGTGGTATAATTATGCCCCCATCCTTGGTGGCTAACATCTTCTTAGGATATTTGGGAGCCGATCTACCTCTGTCAAAGCACGTCTCTTCAGCTGACTTATCGCGGGCTCCTCTAGAGAACCTTCCGTTGGTACTACAGGGACAACCCTGAAAGCTACCACGTCAGGCGGATGATACGTCCGAGCCCTCGCCAGCATACTCCCTGTAGCTTCGAGTTGTGTCCCGACAATGAAACTGGTCTCCCGGTCATACCTAAGAGGAATAGTTTTTATCACACGATAGAGCTTTGCCGCGGAATACAAGATATGCAACTGAGGATTATGAACCGGCAAGGAGAAACGTACTCATGTGCACCCGACATTAAAGTATTGCCATCATCGGGCTCCATCCAACAAACTTCCAATGAACCCTAAAGAACTGCTAGGGTTTCTTAGCATTAATTGGGCATAACCGAATTGACGTGCAAAGCGACTTCGCAGATACGGTTCTAAGAAACAACGATTCTTGTTCCGATACAATAGATGGGAAGGCCGAATGCTCTGCTGCAAACGGAACCCCCACATTGGCAAAGTGATCGCATCCTCGCCAGAGTCCTCTAGCTCCTCATCTGCCTCACAGCCATTAAAAGTTGGAGGAACCTTTATGATCTCCCATCCCTGGAGGTAGGACAAAACCCTCCTACAGACAGGCACGCCTGTATGCAGCCACTTCCGTTTGTAGAAGCGATGGATACAGGCGTCACCACCAACATGTTCTTCCTCCGACCCAGGAGTTATTGTATTCGGATAGTGCAAGATCAACCACCCCATCAGATAATGAAAGGGAAACTCCGTACAAGGGAAATTGCCCCTATTGCCCATCTCATTTATCACATTATTCGTGAACTCCCTCAAACCCCGCTTCAGGTTGCAAACCATAGCGGGAAGCAAAGCCAAAGCATGACCAAAGACAAGCTTCACAGTCGACAAAATAAGATTCCTGGATTTTCTCTCTGCGGAACCAGAACCACCTATAAATATGTGGTCGCGGAGCCATAACATCAGATAGGACGTCAACACGGCCTTTAGAGACATCCTATGAGCACAGTGCCAAAAGCAGCTGTAGATGTACTCAGATGGCTCCTGGCTCTCATTTTTATGAGGGTTCCTCTCGTTGAGTATGGTTACTTCAGCAAGCACCTCAGCATGGGTAAGCCCCTGGGGAGTAACAAAGCGAATCTTCGAGGGGTCCGCCAAGTCTTGCTTGAAGACATACTCCGTCCAAACGGTCACATGAGGCTGTGCCCTACCTTTTGCCCTCTACTGGGCCAAGTAATGATGGCTCGCCACTTCTTTAAAGACTGCCATCATATCAGAATTCTTCTCTTCCAAGGCCAGGAGCTCCTCATTCGTAGGAAAGTACTCCTCATAAGGCTCAGACCCCCAAGGAAGCTTCGAGACCTCATACATCTCATGTAGTGCCAACCCCAACTCCCTACAAGAGTGAAGACGGTACCGGTATGAGTGTTTTACATCTCTAGGAGAGCAAGAAACATATACCAGTTTATATCTACGTCTGCCTGAGTAGCACGGAGTACAGCAGTCAGACCAATCTCTCTGAGTTCAGTCTTAAACTTCGTCAGAACCCAGAATGTCAGCTCATCCCACTTCTGCACATAGTGGCACCAACCCTCAACGCAAAATTCTCCTTTTGGGTATGAGATCTTGGCCTCCTCCATGTGATTGACAAAGGTTGAGGCATTGAAGGCAAAATTGCCAAGGGGAACATCATTTTATATGCTCCCGGGACGCAGAGTTCGCCAAAGATAGGAAGTTCCAGCCCGCATAACGGCTAAGACATCCTTCTGGTTAGAGGTGGCATCAATCCGTATGATGCCGGCCACGGCCCCTCCTTGAGATGGAGTGAGGTCCCACTTTATCCTACTCTTGGAAGCCAGACTACGAAAAACTGTCAAGGGCAACTGACGTTCCAGCTTCGAAATATACGTATTCACATCTGTTGCCTTGAAGAACCTATTTTCCTTGATCTTCAGCACTTTTGCTTCGATGGAGGTCAGGCGGTCATCGAACGGGAACTCCGATTTTAAGAAGTTTGATGCAGCAGACTCGAGCTCCCTCTTCATCATATGTTGGAGGATAGTGAAGTATTGGTCGCGAATCTGGGCCGTTCTTTCTGGAGGCTGGTCCAGCATAATGGCAACCTTGGCTGGGTTAACAACCTTTTCATTAAAGTCCAGGCCTGTCACGACCCGCACCCGCTTTTCGGGATACTAGTGCGTGTCCAAGCCAGCCTACGCCGCAGTGTCGGCGGTAGAACGCTGTCAAGATCATGGTGCTCAAAATCGCATAAAATTAACTTTATTGCTCATTCACATTTCTAAATTGATTACAACATTTACAAGGTTTATTCAAAGAAAAGTACAAGGTTTCTTACACATATTGAAAATAACAACAACAACATCTATCTAATCTCTAGGTTTGGCCCGAAAGTACATCTGAATCTTCCAATGCTAAAGAAGCCACCACTAACCGAAAAAATGTTGGTTATCCGGTCAGGAAAGGAATAAGCACACAGACCGACGACAATCCAAAAAAACAATAGAATTCACAAAATATGAAAATAGCATATATGAAATGAAGCCAGAGAGTAAACTAGTAACATGTCAGGTCTAGAATAAACTGGAGAGATATAGCAGGATATATGGTCTAAAATAAAATATGTAAACATGGTGACATGGCAAGTAGTGACAATTGCAAGAAGAGAGACAAGGAAACACTATCTACGTGTTTTAAAATATCGGGTTCGATATGTGAACGACTAAGGGGTAAATACGGCAGCCTGTACGTGTCGTGTGTAGCTGCTATCAGTCACGATCAGACATTTTGGGATGGGATGGGTAGTTCACACATCTACTAAGATATTTTTCGCCCAGATAGTACTCATGGAATCAAGTCGCAAGCATGGTAATCATGTAAATGACAGTCAAGAAGTCTAATAAATCCATAATACTAATCTTCGTGTGACGAGCATGTCAACAAGCAGTAAGACATATGTATAAATATGAAACGTAAAAACTACTATGAATCGAAAAGCAATCAGAAAGTGCACTTACCTGAGATCCTTTGCTGGTGAAACCAATAATTTCGTCGTTTCAGGATAGTCCGATTGGCTAGGGACGGTGTGAAGGATTCCAAAGACACAAGAAAAATAAGGATACGATCAGTCATGATTTAAGATTTACTTTCTAATCAGAAGGAAATTAGGTAAGAATTATTCCCATGAATATATATACATATTTTAGAAATTTATCTATAATAATATTAAAACTATACTTGTAACTAAATATCTAAGAAATTATTTGGACAATTTATTTTGTCATATTAATTATGTTTTGGTCAAACCCCTTTTTTGAAAAATATCTAGAAGTATATATATATATATATATATATATATATATATATATATATATATATATATATATATATATATATATAAAGTCATTACCATATTTAAAATATTTTAAAAGTAATACAATAATAAAAATTAATATCTATATTAATAATAAATGTTAAAACTAATAAATTAGTGATGATAATATTAATTAATAAATAACCAATAATATTAAGGATGATAATAGGTTTACTTAAAAATGATAATAATACTAAAGTAATAATAACAACTAATTTAAACTGTATGCATACATAAAATACATAGGGTATTAGTCTATTATACCTACTGGCTAATCAAGTACTATAAAATATTTATCATAAATATACTCTAGCCCCCTAAGAATTATGTGTATAATAATAACATTAATAATAATTATTATTATTATTAAAACATTATTATTCTTTTGTTTCACTCATAACCCAAAGGCCTACTAGTTATAACTAAATATTATAGGGTCAGATTACCCATATTGTTGGCCTGGCCCCATTCTCTAATAGCTCAAGCCTATCTGAACAGTGCCCACAAATAATACAAATTAAAACTAATGTATGTTACAAGTTGCAACAGCAGCTTTACTAATCTCGAAAGAGAGAGAGAGAGAGAGAGAACATTTGGGGATGAGCATATTCGAGAGAGAAATAAAGGGAGAGAGGAAGAGGAGAACGAACGGAGGGGTTTAGAGTGAGAGGAGGGCTTACCAGAATGGGCGCGTGCGGCTCGCTCGCCGAGGTGACAGCCGGTCACGCGGGCGCTACTCCGGCGCTCGGAGCTCGCAGAGAGGGGATTCCAACGGGTGGCCACCCCAGCGATATCGGCATGGCCGCACGATGGCATGGCAGGGGCACGGCGGCCAGAACGGAGCTGTGATCTGACGCTGACGGTCGCCTGCCCTTAGAAGGTCGCCGACAATGAAAGGCCGACGACAACCCAGGGATGGCTGTGGAGTTCGTCGTGCGGCGGCACAGCGGGGGCTCGTCGGGCGATCGACGAGGTCGGTTCCCACGGAGAAGGCGAAAAAGGCTTCGGGGGTTGGCTTCGGTTCGACGGAAAGGAGGCGGTCTCGGCCGTCCCGCAGTGTTGGCAAGGAGGGCAGGGTTTTTGTCGAGAGCGACGTTGTCGACTCCGCTCTTCGCGGCCGAGGGAAGCCGTAGAAGATGGTGGCGTGTGGTGAAGACGGATCAGCTCGGCCGAATCTGAGAGAGTCGACTCTATGCAGAAATAGCTCTGACGAGGCGGCTCGGCTGGGCGCCACTCGTGGTGTCCGAGCTTCTACGCTCGGAGGCGACAGTGGTGACCACGAGGAGGGTTGACTTCGGCGGACGTGGAGGGACTCACTGGCGAGGTATGTAGGTAGGGTGGTAGACAAGGTGTGTTGGCGGTTTGGGGATTCTGGTGGCTCTTGTCTGGGTTAGACTCGTGATTGATTTGTAATATGTAATACTGGAATAAGATGGGAATGACACGGACACACGGCTCCGGACTCGCAATGGTTTTGGGTGTTGATTGGGTTGATGGTGGCGATGATGATGATGGTTTGATGAGGATGTTGTGATGTTGCTTGGTCGGGAAACGGTGATAGGGATGGTCGGCCAGTGAAGTTGCTTCCACGGTGGTGGCTCAGGACAGTGATGTGGTGGTGCGGCGAGATAGCGTCACGCTTCGACAAGTCTCCTGGTCCCGATGAGACGTAGCAAGGTGGCCGACGAGAGAGTTACAAGAATTATTTCTAGTCGAGATAGATGGAACGGGGTGGCCGAACGGGGCGTATACGTATTGGTCGAAGGATATAAGTAGTGAGCGGAAGAGATAAAAAGATAGGAAGGATTATGATTCATAAGTAAATGAATGGTTATCTATTTAGATTTGTAGATCGATGTTTAAATATATATCCGGTATATATTTTGATTTCCAACTCGTGCTCTCGAAACTAAAATTGTCCAACTTCCGAACCAAATTCGAGGAGGTTCACGAATAGCTGGATTTGATTTAAATTATCATTCAAATAAGATTCTGGACTTAATCTCTTCCGTAAATGTAACACCCAGTTTTCTAAATAAGAGTAATTTTGAACTTTTATATTTTTAGTCATTTAATAATGTTATTTAAATCATGTTATGATTTTTGGTGATTTTTAATTATTTTAAAACTATTTAAATCATTGACTTGTAATTTTGGTATTTTGCTAGTGTAACCTTAGAGACTGCTTGACCTAGAGCCTAACCATGTGATTAGAATGTTAATTATCATTTTTGGCCTAGGGGTATTTTGGTCATTTTGGTTTCTTGGAATTATTTGTTAATTATCTGATTGATGGTTGTTATTTTTGACTTTTGCTAGTTGTGACTTAAGAGACTAACCTAGAGTTGAATTTTACTTTGGTGACTTTGATAGCATGGAAGAATGGTGTGGGACCCTAATCTAACTTAAGTTGGTCTTAGTTGACTTGAGTGTGGCTAAGTTTCATGGAAGGATTAGAAGAGTTTTCATTTAGACTTATGGCTAAGGAGTTGAGCTAGTTAGCTAATGATTTTAGCCCAAAGCCCATTCATGTGAAAACCTAACCCTAGCTCTTCATTTGGACAGGCACTGTAATGACCCGCTCCGCCCTAGCGGAACGCCGATTCAAACGGCAAGTGCAACGACTCAAATGAGCCGTCGACCCGAAGAGTTGGCATCGACTTGATGAAGAATCGATGCAAGGCTTACATTGGCCCATCAAAAGGAATGTAGACTTAGACTTTCAAAGGCGCGCTCGGAGTATCGCTCGGCCGATGCGAACATCGCTAAGGTGGGTGGCTCCGATGAACCTGTCTTTGCTTAGCCTAGACACAAAACAATACGGACACTATTGTTAGAATCGCTAGGCGATAACATCGTGCATGCTAATAAATGACTCAACGCACCTAGCTAAGGGAATAATCCCATCTTGCATGCTTGTATAGAATATAGAAAGGAACATGGAAAAAAGTGAGAACTCTCGCACCGCGCTCCACGCTCGTGCCACGGTACAAGCTTACGTTCAAGTCCCTTATGCGTTCAACAATGAAACAATGAATAGGTTATAACAATGAAACAAAAGACTATCGATATAGTGGTTCCGAGTAGAGTATAGCAACATTGAAAGACTTCGGGACCGATGGGTCGCCAAGGCGACTCCCGCACGGGGAGTTACATAATGTATGAATGAATGAATGAATGAATACATGAAAAATGAATGAATGAATGAACAAGTGAAAGAAATAAATGAAAGAGTGAATAAAAGATAAGACATGAAAGACGTTAGCGACAGGTATGACGGGCACATGCAACGGGGCTCGCTACCCGCGCTGTACGGACGCCAACCTGGTCGATAACGTATTATGGCTAAAGACAGCCGCTAAGTTAAATGACAAGTCAATACGAAATGGTCGTGGACAAACGGCACGGGCGATGGA
The DNA here is from genome assembly GCA_029216955.1 of Iris pallida. Lineage (NCBI taxonomy): Eukaryota > Viridiplantae > Streptophyta > Magnoliopsida > Asparagales > Iridaceae > Iris > Iris pallida. The sequence continues at coordinate 15,679,161 of JANAVB010001997.1, forward strand.
GGGGAATGCCGTGGCCGTCATGAGGAAGGATTCTGCGACACGGGCGATGGAGAGAATACCGTGGCCGGCCTAGGCGGAATCAGACATGGGCTTACGGGCTGCTTTGAGTGGGGGCTAGGCCACTCAAAGAGACGTAATGCCAGGCATTTCAAGAGACTATCAAGGTGTACCAGCCATCACGCTTCGATATGTGAGAATGCCCACGTGATATATCCAAAATGGCTTGTGATGCCAGCGACCCATGCATATAGATTAAGTGGACTATGCTGGTGGCAATCCACGTGCAAGTCCTTGCATTGAAACAAGTAATCTAAGTTAACTAAAGGAAGTGCCTCCTGAACATGCTTGAAATGTAACGTCCTAAACATGCTGGAAATGTAACGTACTGAACATGCTGGAAATGTAACATCCTGAACATGATTAAAATGTAACGTCCTGAACATGCTGAAAATGTAACATCCTGAACATGCTTGAAATATAACATCCTGAACATGCTGGAAATGTAACGTCCTGAACATGCTTGAAATGTAACGTCCTGAATATGCCTGAAATATAACACTCTGAACATGCCTACGACGTGCTAGAACATGCCTACGACGTGCTAGAACCTGAGGCAGGGACACGCCCTTAACATTGAATGTTTACATGAATCACGTTAAATTACTATACGTGAATTGTGACTAACTTGGTTTACTTTGGACAGGAAAGGCCGGATGGTAAGTATGGATAAGTCGTGTATGCATTTCCATGCAGACACTTGAATTTGGCAACACGAGATAGATTACAAAATATGCCATAAAACTGATCCTAAGACAAGATTAGAAAGACAATGAATGATAGACGGTGCACAAAAGTAAATGGAACGTGTTTGGTAATGATAGCATTGTGGGCGAGCTAGCCTCCCCACCAGTACATAATAATGTACTGATAACCCCACAGTCTGCTTGCAGGATGCAGGAGACGTCATCGGGTGCGGAGCTTCCTTCGAACATGCTAAGGCACGGAGCTATCTCTGGAGCCTTGGAGCATTGCAAGGAGCTGAAGTACCATATACAGGACATATTGTATCAGAACATCGCCATGAATCATTCCATCTTGTAAGCCACTTGGTACGACTTTTATGTTTCAGAGAGAGAGAGAGCTTGAGAGACTTGTAATCTCGGCCTAGCGCCGCTTGTAAACTTCTTAAATATCAATAAAGAGTTTGAATTCGCTTCTACTTGTGTTCATTTACTTTTCGTTGCAAATGGGGACACTCTGTGCGACTCTGTGGCCTAGCTCAAATTGACCGTTTCTGGACTTGGCCTTGCACGGGCGCAACCTAGGCCCGTGCGGCATCACGCCTTAGCGAAGACGATCGCTCCTATGGGAGCGGGGCGTAATAGACACAACAGCCCAAGAGTGACCTAATTTCAGCCTATATAATCCCTCTTCATGACCAGTTGCCTCTTTTAGAACACCCACTTGTGGGAAAGCCTAATTTCTTCCCCCTTTCATCAAATCTCCCCATTCTTCCACCAAATTGATCCCAATCTTTTGCATTTGGATTAAAATCTCGAATAGAGGTTGAAGGAGACTAGCTTGCAAGGAGAGGAGCTCATTTGGACTTTGCTTGAGGAAGAGGACATCATATTTTGGGGCTTTTTTATTAAGATTGACACTCAATAGGTAAACCCTTCAAATCACCACTAAATCTTGATTTCTTTCCATGGAGCATTCATCAAGGTGTCCCCTAGCTGTAGGTGAAGTTCAGTAGGAATTAGAATCAGTTTGGTGTCCGTATCAGACATGTATCCGTGTGCGTGCATAAGTGTTCGATAAAATATTTGAATAAAACTTATTTTTGTTATTTTTGATATCTATTTGAATAGGATTGTAGATCTATATGTATGTATCATTTTTAGTGAGGACTGAGCCTATTTTTGTGTCATGTTTGTTTCTAAAATGGCCATGGATAGGCAGCACGAGCCCCCGTACGGTTGCCCTGCTACCCGACCATTTTTGCGGACATGACACGCCACGTGGACACGTGCCACTTGGCACGGAGGTAGGGGCAACCTCTGTCAGCACACCCCTCGAGTTTGACAATATCTCGTGTCGTGTCGAGGGAGCACGGACACGTGCACTGGTTTTTTACAGTGCGTGCACAATCGGTTTGGAGACTTTGATACGGGCTTCGTGTCCCTCGTGGACACGTCGTGGTCGTGTTACAGGGTGTCGATCCTCTAACCCTAGACCTAGTCTACCCTAGGACACAACTATGAGACAGGAGGACTCACGTGTCGTGTCTATTTGCTTTCGGCACCTCAGCACGAGACTGTGCTGAACACAGTTTCTGACACTGTTGGATTTTGACTTTTGGACACTTCGTGTCCTAATTTTTGGATACAGAACCAACCCCCCTGACACGTACATATGTGGGTAACACTCTGCACATATTGAATTTAGGTTTCACATAATATTGGGTTTCAATTTGATAATTCGAAATAAATTTCTGAATACTCACATGTTGTACAGTGTATTCAAATGGGTTTTTATATATTTTAATTGATTTTAAAATGTTTAAATACGAATTTACAGGTTATATATATACTGTAATGATGTGTATATAGACTGAAATGTGAACATGAGTTCACTGATACATGAAAACTGTTTTTAAAAAATAAAAACTGCTAATGAGTTTATTATAGAATTGGGTTTTGAATGGAAAAAACTGGGATTTAGGTGATGAGTTGGTTGGGATTTTACTTTGTGTTTTCAAATGTAATTACCTGAGATTTCTGTAACGCCCCAGTCCCAAAATACGTGGGACTAAGAACGTAGACATGCCAGCTGTATTCATACAAAGTATACTCCAATATATGGAAGCCTCATATAAATACATAAGCTGTAAAATGCAGTAAAACCACAACTAATCTCATCCACACAGAATAAATGAATAAAAGATCATATAATGAGAATAAATTTGTCTTGATACAATATGTTGGGCGGAGACAAATCCACTACCAACAAAATAAAGAAATGTACATAGAAAATGAAATGAGCGGCGAGCGAAGCGAAGACGATCCAATGCAATCATCCTCTAGAAATAGCAATGAACACGGCTAGAGCGAAAGCACCTGTGAAAGACAATAGCACACACCTGGCAAGACAACCAGGTCCTCAGAGGGACGTAACAAGACACATCATAGCATGCCATATAAACTGAATAAATATTGCTCAATAAATAAGTAAATCGAATTTATAACATGGTCCAATACGCACCTACTGAACGAGCGTACCATCCCCCCAACCAAACAAGGACAGGAGATGGTAAACTAATTCACGGCGACGTATCTTTCCATGCTAAAAATCCGATATGGTATCCGGACACCAACAAGGTTCAATACCTTCTCATCGAAGTAGTAAGTCACACCTACAACCAAACAAGGACAAGATGTGACGAACTAATCCGCGACAAGTTATTGTTCCAAGCCACGGTCAGATACAAGTACCCAAACCAAAAGTACTCGTACCTAACGGATAGGGTAGCCTACCATTCTAAGTGATATATTGTTAAGAACAATCCTTCCTACGTATGGGCCCTGGCTAAATAGGATCAGCGTAGTCCCCCTTTGGCACCAGAGGCCCCAGCAGGAAGAGCATGACGTTCCGCAGAATCGTCAGTGGCCGTCAGTAATCTTGGTTCATCAACCCCGTATCTCCAGCGGAGAGTCCGGGTCACAAGGGAAGTGCATCGAAGCCCATACGCTAAGAAATTGTCCTCCCCGCCCAATGCCTATTATGTTGTATCCACAACATAAACTACTATAACCGCTAAGTCAAACTAGCATGCAACCTCTATTAGCGGTTATTCCTATCGTACGGCTTGTACGTACTGGTGGCCAGCCAATCACGCACTTTCGTGTTCTATATGCGACACACAACTTCGTATTTACAACGTGTCAAGGCCAATGAATGCGACACACAAGGTGGTCCCTTAAATCTAGGTTTAATTTGTAAGAAAAATAATACACAGCAGGAAATATAAAAGAACAGTTATGCCATGTATCACAGTTTATAAAGAAAATAATAGACATGCATGAAATATGAGCTAAAAATAATTAAACAGCTAATGGCAAGGTGTCTTACCTGGTAGAATGCCTGGTGTGCTGCGATAATCATGGTGGCACGAACTTCGACTTTGGTGCACTAATTATGCAAGGTGACCTCGATTGGTGGCATGGTCAGTTCCATTGGGTCCAGAAGGGTCAATTTAGTTAAGGTGGACATAAGGAGGAAGGACAGGATTGGCGATGGAATTGGAATAATAGGCTTGGTCGTGGAAGGAGAAAAGTCAAAGAAAGAAAAGATGAATACTAACATATACGATTTTAGAGAACTACTATTTATAATATTTGAAAATAATTAAATTAATTACTTGAAATTCCAAAAATCTTTTTACGGAGAAAAACCTTAAGTTCTGGCAAAATAATATTTTAGGGTCCAAAAATTTACTGTGAAATTAGCTAGAAAAATATTTGTAAAATATTAACAAGACAAATAACAATAATAATATACAAATAATATGACAATGACAAGATACTAGTGATAAGATAATTGATAAAAAATTTATAATACACTACTATATGCTAATAGTGGTATTCCACAGTTTATGATAATAACAATAATAATAATAATAATAATGATAATAATAATTAATAAAATACACTACATACATACATTAATACTTATATTAAAAATACATTAATACTAATGATTTTAATAATAATAATAATAATGATAAAGATAATGATAATAATAATAATAATAATAATACTAATAATAACAAAGATAATGATAATAATAATAATAATAATAATAATAATAACAACTAACAGTAGAAATAATCATAACAATAATAATATTAATAATAATAATATATATAAAAAACAACAATAACAAAAATAATAAAAAATATCAATGTTGTTCCAGAGTTCTCCTTTCGAGGAGAAAGGCTTTCAAGAATAAAAAAATAAAAAAAATAAAAAGTAAAAAAAATAAACAATCGAATAAAAGCAAAGTTATCAGCTGCTATCAGCAGCTGTTCCCTCTTTCTATAGGGAAGAGAAAAAGGAGCTGAGTACGAGGGAAGAGACGGTGGGTCGGAGACTCTGGAGCGGAGAGATCGGCGGATGGTCGGAGAGAGCTGGGCGAGGACAGCGGAAGCGAAGAGGAAACAGGGGGAAGCGGTGGTTGCGGGAAAGTCGGCCGGCTGGGGGAGGGTTTCAGCGGGCGGAGCAAAGGGGTTCGGCCAGCGCTGCTCGCCGCGTACGGAGGTGGAAGGCCGGAGTGAGACAGAGCTGGGATTGGGAGAAGTCGGCGGCGGTGAGGCTGTGCCAGTGGCGCGGGAACTACGGCGGACGCGGGTAGAGGGGTGACCGGAGGGCGTCGCTCGTCGGAGGAGTCCGTCGTGGCGGCGGTGAGGGCTTCCTCCAGGCGGCGAGGGGGTTTTTGATGGGAGCGGGGAGAGCGCTGGTCGGGAGGCTAGGAGCGGCGGACGGCGGTGCGAACGGTGTCGACGGAGGTTGGGGGAGAGGCGGAGAAGGCTCAGGTGAGGTGAAGATGATGGGGCGGCGGTGCACAGCCGTAGTGGCGCACCGAGCGGTGGCGGCCAGGCGCTGCGGGTTGTCGTGGTCGCGGAGGACGGGCTAACTCGGACGTCAAGGGCGGAAGTCGGGTCGGACGCGGCGGCTCGGGATCTGCGAAGAGGCCGGGGAGGCGCGCACGGGCGGCGGATGGCCACGGCGGTGGCGCTCCGGCGAGGTATGGGTTAGGGTTCACTCTCTTCCTTTCTGGTTTCTATTGGGTGGGGATGGTTTGGGTGGTTGGCCGGAGTTGGCCACTGGTGGCGGGTGGTGGTGTCGTATGAGCGGGCAGGGCTGTGGTCGTGGGTTGCGTCGACAGCAGTGATGCTGTGGTGGTTCCGGGCGGTGGTGTTGGGATGGGCAGAGGGTGAAGGGTTGATGCTGGTGATGGTGGCGGGGGTGGTGTTGACGACGGTGGTAGGAGTCGAGGGCTGACCATTAGAATAGGTTTATGGTTTAGTTGATTGTCGTGTCCGGGGTGTCGGACACGGGAACATAAATGTAATTGTAAGAGAACTGGAATAAGAATCTGGGCACAGACACAGACACGAACAAGGACACGAGGCACTGCACTTGGATGGTGGAATTTATTTGTGGAAGATGAAATATGTGGAGGAGTACCTGCCTATATTTATAGGATGTGGGAATTCCCACTTAGATATGGACTAGGATGTTTAAAACCCAAATTAGATATATCATCTATTTAAATTAAATCAATCATTCAAATCCAAATCCTATTTAAATTAAATCCCTTTAGTTTAAAATCTAATCAAATAATCCCATTTCCAAATATAGATACTAGTTTAATCTATTTAAATAATTCCAAACTTTAAATCAAGATTTAATTGGCCAAAATAACTTCCAAAAATATTTTTCAAAATACCAATAATAATAATTTCAAAAATAATAAATATTTTAAATATCTTTTTGAACAATAAAATATTACTATTAATAATTTTTGGAAACTGTACTTTTATTTAAAATAGACCAATAAACAATTATGAAATATTTGTATGCAAAATATTAGGCTTTTCTAGTATACAGAAATATTATTTACTATTAATAACTTTTTAGAAACAAAGGCTTTTTATAGCAAGAATATTTATATAATATTTTGAAATAATAAAATAGAGAAAAATATTTTTCTAAAATATGTACGCTCGCACATATTCGCACTCGACGAGCAACTACGAAAAAATAAAATTTTGCGCGCGACGTATAATACGACTACATGACATACCGTACAAAAATTTTAAATCAGTACAAAAATTGATATAATAAAAAAATATTGTAGAAATTTAGGGGGTTTACATCCTACCCAACTTAAAAGAATTTTGTCCTCGAAATTAGGAATTAGTAGGGGGTGAAAGGCATAAGGGGGGTATCGATAAGAAAGCATAGTCAATTCAAGACAAGGGAACGACGTTTAATGAAAACTTGCATTAGCGTCGTGATTTCAATAAGGCGAAGATAGTCAAGGATTAACGCAAGAAACGTTTAAGACGACGCGCAGTAAAGAATAGTATGGGTTCAAGTAAAATAAAATAATTTAGAGACTTTAAAGTTATGGACTCTTGAGAGTAGGTTGAGGGCACGATTAGAGAATGAATTAGATTTACTCGATTAGAAGGTCATGACAGTAATTATAGGGCCGCGAAGGAGGGCGAGGAGTTTAGGATGAAGATATAGCAATATCGAGGGAGAATGGTCATAGCCGATAGGAAGGCGAGAGGGAGTGCTAGTATAACGCGTTCGTCCTTCTAGAATAGGTGAAGGCGAAAGCATTGAGGGGTTCAAAAGACGATCTTATCGAATACGAGTACGTGATTCAAAGACGATCGAAAAGAATTTCAAGGGACTTGTCAAGGCAGTCGTGGATGGGATTCTAGAGGACAAGCTAAACTATGTCCCCATCTACGTAGAATAATAGGCAAAAGCGAACCAAAGTGCACTTGGTTGATCAGACCATTATGCACCGGTTCTGATTAGACAACATGTTAGTGGGAGCTCTTCCAATAACATATGTCTTGAACAAACTCGATAAAAGATAAGCTTGCAAAAACTAGGCTATATTAGCATCATTAGTTAAGGTGGTAAAATCATAGGCACGAGATATTTAGATAAAAAGCCGAATGATTCTAAGTCATACAGTTGTCCTATAGTCTTCTTGTCCAAGTCCTTGGTTGGCTAGACGGGTTAGGTCCTCTAGATTCTAGGATCTAATAAGCTTACTAATATAGGTCACTAGGTCAAAGGGGTTGCTAAGTCATTAGGTATTCTATCCAACTTAACTTAAACTAATGGTGTTTGGGACAGCTAACTAATAGGGTCAACCTCTAGTAAGCACGAAGGAAGGATAATGATAGAAGGAATCAAGCAAGATGCAATCGATGAGTCAAACGATAGATTGAAGAAAGTGGTCCAGTATGTGGATGAGGTCCTAGACTTCTAATCCTTACGCAGGCTTGCTTGGTACGGTAAAGTAACCAAACAATTTATGTTGACCTGCATGGGCCACCACAAAAATATGTAACGCCCCAGTCCCAAAATACGTGGGACTAAGAACGTAGACATGCCAGCTGTATTCATACGAAGTATACTCCAATATATGGAAGCCTCATATAAATACATAAGCTGTAAAATACAGTAAAACCACAACTAATCTCATCCACACAGAATAAATAAATAAAAGATCATATAATGAGAATAAATTTGTCTTGATACAATATGTTGGGCGGAGACAAATCTACTACCAACAAAATAAAGAAATGTACATAGAAAATGAAATGAGCGGCGAGCGAAGCGAAGACGATCCAATGCAATCATCCTCTAGGAATAGCAATGAACACGGCTAGAGCGAAAGCACCTGCGAAAGACAATAGCACACACCTGGCAAGACAACCAGGTCCTCAGAGGGACGTAACAAGACACATCATAGCATACCATATAAACTGAATAAATATTGCTCAATAAATAAGTAAATCGAATTTATAACATGGTCCAATACGTACCTACTGAACGAGCGTACCATCCCCCCAACCAAACAAGGACAGGAGATGGTAAACTAATTCACGACGACGTATCTTTCCATGCTAAGAATCCGATATGGTATCCGGACCCCAACAAGGTTCAATACCTTCTCATCGAAGTAGTAAGTCACACCTACAACCAAACAAGGACAAGATGTGACGAACTAATCCGCGACAAGTTATTGTTCCAAGCCACGGTCAGATACAAGTACCCAAACCAAAAGTACTCGTACCTAACGGATAGGGTAGCCTACCATTCTAAGTAATATGTTGTTAAGAACAATCCTTCCTACGTATGGGCCCTGGCTAAATAGGATCGGCGTAGTCCCCCTTTGGGCACCAGAGGCCCCAGCAGGAAGAGCATAACGTTCCACAGAATCGTCAGTGGCCGCAGTAATCTTGGTTCATCAACCCCGTATCTCCAGCGGAGAGTCCGGGTCACAAGGGAAGTGCATCGAAGCCCATACGCTAAGGAATTGTCCTCCCCGCCCAATGCCTATTATGTTGTATCCACGACATAAACCACTATAACCGCTAAGTCAAACTAGCATGCAACCTCTATTAGCGGTTATTCCTATCGCACGGCTTGTACGTACTGGTGGCCAGCCAATCACGCACTTCCGTGTTCTATATGCGACACACAACTTCGTGTTTACAACGTGTCAAGGCCAATGAATGCGACACACAAGGTGGTCCCTTAAATCTAGGTTTAATTTGTAAGAAAAATAATACACAGCAGGAAATATAAAAGAACAGTTATGCCATGTATCACAGTTTATAAAGAAAATAATAGACATGCATGAAATATGAGCTAAAAATAATTAAACAGCTAATGGCAAGGTGTCTTGCCTGGTAGAACGCCTGGTGTGCTGCGATAATCATGGTGGCACGAACTTCGACTTTGGTGCACTAATTATGCAAGGTGACCTCGATTGGTGGCATGGTCAGTTCCATTGGGTCCAGAAGGGTCAATTTAGTTAAGGTGGACATAAGGAGGAAGGACAGGATTGGCGATAGAATTGGAATAATAGGCTTGGTCGTGGATGGAGAAAAGTCAAAGAAAGAAAAGATGAATAATAACATATACGATTTTAGAGAACTACTATTTATAATATTTGAAAATAATTAAATTAATTACTTGAAATTCCAAAAATCTTTTTACGGAGAAAAACCTTAAGTTCTGGCAAAATAATATTTTAGGGTCCAAAAATTTACTGTGAAATTAGCTAGAAAAATATTTGTAAAATATTAACAAGACAAATAACAATAATAATATACAAATAATATGACAATGACAAGATACTAGTGATAAGATAATTGATAAAAATTTTATAATACACTACTATATGCTAATAGTGGTATTCCACAGTTTATGATAATAACAATAATAATAATAATAATAATGATAATAATAATTAATAAAATACACTACATACATACATTAATACTTATATTAAAAATACATTAATACTAATTATTTTAATAATAATACTAATAATGATAAAGATAATGATAATAATAATAATAATAATAATACCAATAATAATAAAGATAATAATAATAATAATAATAAGAAGAATAATAACAATTAACAGTAGAAATAATCATAACAATAATAATATTAATAATAATAATATATAAAAAACAACAACAACAAAAATAATAAAAAATATCAATGTTGTTCCAGAGTTCTCCTTTCGAGGAGAAAGGCTTTCAAGAAAAAAAATAAAAAAAATAAAAAGTAAAAAAAAACAAACAATCGCATAAAAGCAAAGTTATCAGCTGCTATCAGCAGCTGTTCCCTCTTTCCATTGGGAAGAGAAAAAGGAGCTGAGTGCGAGGGAAGAGACGGTGGGTCGGAGACTCTGGAGCGGAGAGATCGGCGGATGGTCGGAGAGAGCTGGGCGAGGACGGCGGAAGCGAAGAGGAAACAGGGGGAAGCGGTGGTTGCGGGAAAGTCGGCCGGCTGGGGGAGGGTTTCTGCGGGCGGAGCAAAGGGGTTCGGCCAGCGCTGCTCGCCGCGTACGGAGGTGGAAGGCCGGAGTGAGGCGGAGCTGGGGTTGGGAGAAGTCGGCGGCGGTGAGGCTGTGCCAGTGGCGCGGGAACCACGGCGGACGCGGGTAGAGGGGTGACCAGAGGGCGTCGCTCGTCGGAGGAGTCCGTCGTGGCGGCGGTGAGGGCTTCCTCCAGGCGGCGAGGGGGTTTTTGATGGGCGCGGGGAGAGCGCTGGTCGGGAGGCTAAGAGCGGCAGACGGCGGTGCGGACGGAGTCGACGGAGGTTGGGGGAGAGGCGGAGAAGGCTCAGGTGAGGTGAAGATGATAGGGCGGCGGTGCACAGCCGTGGTGGCGCACCGAGCGGTGGCGGCCAGGCGCTGCGGGTTGCCGTGGTCGCGGAGGACGGGCTAACTCGGACGTCAAGGGCGGAAGTCGGGTCGGACGCGGCGGCTCGGGATCTGCGAAGAGGCCGGGGAGGCGCGCACGGGTGGCGGATGGCCACGGCGGCGGCGCTTCGGCGATGTATGGGTTAGGGTTCACTTTCTTCCTTTCTGGTTTCTATTGGGTGGGGATGGTTTGGGTGGTTGGCCGGAGTTGGCCACTGGTGGCGGGTGGTGGTGTCGTATGTGCGGGCAGGGCTGTGGTCGTGGGTTGCGTCGACAGCAGTAATGCTGTGGTGGTTCCGGGCGGTGGTGTTGGAATGGGCAGAGGGTGAAGGGTTGATGCTGGTGATGGTGGCGGGGGTGGTATTGACGACGGTGGTAGGAGTCGAGGGCTGGCCATTAGAATAGGATTATGGTTTAGTTGATTATCGTTTCCGGGGTGTCGGACACGGGAACATAAATGTAATTGTAAGAGAACTGGAATAAGAATCTGGGCACGGACACGGACACGAACAAGGACACGAGGCACTGCACTTGGATGGTGGAATTTATTTGTGGAAGATGAAATATGTGGAGGAGTACCTGCCTATATTTATAGGATGTGGGAATTCCCACTTAGATATGGACTATGATGTTTAAAACCCAAATTAGATATATCATCTATTTAAATTAAATCAATCATTCAAATCCAAATCCTATTTAAATTAAATCCCTTTAGTTTAAAATCAAATCAAATAATCCCATTTCCAAATATAGATACTAGTTTAATCTATTTAAATAATTCCAAACTTTAAATCAAGATTTAATTGGCCAAAATAACTTCCAAAAATATTTTTCAAAATACCAATAATAATAATTTCAAAAATAATAAATATTTTTAAATATCTTTTTGAACAATAAAATATTACTATTAATAATTTTCGGAAACTATACTTTTATTTAAAATAGACCAATAAACAATTATGAAATATTTGTATGCAAAATATTAGGCTTTTCTAGTATACAGAAATATTATTTACTATTAATAACTTTTTAGAAACAAAGGCTTTTTATAGTAAGAATATTTATATAATATTTTGAAATAATAAAATAGAGAAAAATATTTTTCTAAAATATGTACGCTCGCACATATTCGCACTCGACGAGCAACTACGAAAAAATAAAATTTCGCGCGCGACGTATAATACGACTACGTGACATACCGTACAAAATTTTTAAATCAGTACAAAAATTGATATAATAAAAAAATATTGTAGAAATTTAGGGGGTTTACAATTTCAGATGCTTGTTAACATGTTTTTCATATGAGTATAACCTGTTAACTGCTATGCATGTTTAGGTTGTGAATTGGATTTTCGAAGTATTGATACTCTACATTGTTAATGACTGATCATAGGTTCATTTAAATCATGTTCAATTCCTAAAAATTTGTTGGTTTGTATATGTTTGGGTTCATAGGTTTTGAACATTGGGTTTCACATGAAATCTGAGATTTTCTTCTTTCATTCATTCACAGTCTTCAGTTTCTCCTCACTCAATTCCTTACTGTTAACACTTTGGACTGAGAACAGCCCCTACACATTCCAGTTTCACCCTTCACATTATACACAAACACACCACTCCCTGTCAACACACACACACCACTAACTGCCCACTCTATACTAACACAGACACCCTCTCACTCTTTCCCCTCTCTATACATATATATTTGTATAGATATAACATATGATGATTGTATATATATATATATATATATATATATATATATATATATATATATATATATATATATATTACTTGTATATAAATTTATGTATAACTTATGTAGAGATGAATGAATGTATATAGGTAGGTATATAAATATGCATGTATGAATGTATATATGTTGGTATGTAAATATGCATGTATGAATGTATATATGTATGTATGTAAATATGCATGTATTAATGTATGCATGTATGTAATGTAAGCATGTATGTAATGCATGAATGAAATGAATAAATGCTTGAACTGAGAACCATGACTGAACATAAACCCCTCACTGTCATACTGTAAACACACACACACACACTCTATAACTTGCAGTCCACAAACACACACACACACTCTATCGTGCAGTCCACACACATTAACCCCCTTGTCTGATTACACTAAGCCCTATGTCATGTTCACATTCATGTGTCACTTACCCCCTATCCTATGCATATGTGATTTTGTACCTTGCCTGGTAATATAGGCAATAGCCATATATATGTACTATGTATATACCTTGTGTTATATATATATATATATATATATATATATATATATATATATATATATATATATTATATATATATATATATATTATATATATATATATATATATATATATATATATATATATGTATATACCTTGTGTTATATATATATATATATATATATATATATATATATATATATATATATATATATATATATATATATATTATATATATATATATATATATATATATATATATATATATATATATTGTATTTGTGTGTAATGCTTGAATTGGCCTTGTGTTTGTGTTTGAGTGCTAGCCTAGGCTTGGTTAGGCTTAGTGAGACATGTTAGCCTAGGATTGGACCTAGTACGGCTTAGTTGACCTAGTTTGACTAGTGTAGTTGACTAGAGTTGACCAAGAGTTGACTTTAATCTAGAATGACCTAGAATTCTTATAGAATGCATTGTAATCTTCAGTATTACCATTCTGGACATGTTGTGACCTGTGTTGCTCTAAATAGGACTCATCTACTCTGTCTGGACATCTACACTTACCAGATACTTAGGATATCAGGCGAGTACATTCTCTGATCATTTTATACTTATTAGGATTTATATTATTGCTCTAGATTACTTTACTTGATGCTGTCACGTTGTTAACACGGATTGATACTATATGGATCTTTACATTGAAATGTTATCTCCATCGGAAGCATCGGATACATCATGTCATGTGTGTTTCACTTTCATTATGTACTCTTGTGCTTTCATTATTCATGTACTCTTGTGATTCGTGTACTCTTATGTTCACAGAGCCCTCATGTATACCTTCATGTTCACCCATTTATGGGCCCCACATATGAAATACTGTACAATAACATAACTTGTCTAGATTCTTGTGTATTGAGTGGGGTACGAAAGAGGAGAAGTAGTCATGTGAACAATTCTATGTAGTCATTGTATAAACTCTTATTGTAATCATGTACAAATTCAAGCCGTTCACATGTCTATCTTGTACTCTACATCACTAGTCACTGATAGATCTCTACTTATAGTAGCTATTTACATTACAGTTCTCTCTCTTTTACTACATGTACTTTCTTTCAGCATTTCATGTATTTTATTCTATTGCATGCTTTATATTCATGTCTTAATATGAACTGTTGAGATTATGTGATCGTTCCTGTCCTGACTGGACCTGTTGAAAATATTACAGGTAACCTGGAGATTCACAGCTAGCCTAGAGGACCAGTAGAGCTTGGAGTAGATTACTGGTTTATGGTTTAGTTTCACTTTTAGAACTTGTTTGTAATAAGTGGAGATTGAGTTGTATTTAAGATTATTTGAGATGTTGTTTAGAAGTTTATTTAAGTTGCTTGAGTTTTATATAGTTATTAGACTCATGTGTTATCTTATTGTGCTTAGATTGTGATTGAGTATTATCGTATCTTATACTTGTCCTTCATTCGGAGTTGAGATTGTGACAGGTATATTATATAATTACGTAAGTTGTTGATTAGATAGTGACCTAGAACAGCATTCTACCGTCGATACTGTGGTGTAGGCTGGACGTATCTACTTCTCGTTCCCCTACACTGGGTGCGGATCGTGACACATTTTTAGTGGTGGCCCATGCAGGCCGAGATTCGCATTTGTGCGAAGTCGTGGAAGTACGACGATTAGTTGTACTGCTGCACACCTGCGATAGAATATAGGAAGTAAGGTATTAGAATGAGAGGATACTCAATCATAGTTAGAATTTCTTGAGAGTTTCCTGGGATGACCCTTGAGAATCTTATTTTGAAGTTCAAATTTGAAATTCCTTCCTTTGTTTTGTCACCCTTACTCCTATTGAATTTGATTTTTGATGGATCGTTGTTCATTTTAATTTTCCTATCAAGATAAATTTTATGGCCTGAGTTACGATATTTTCTGATAACATATGTTGACGGAAATAACAGGGATGGTAAAACATCTACTTGATTATGGAACCTGGAGTTTATTGTAACCATATTAGCCGACGTGGCAGAAACGTAAATACTTGGCTTCGGATGTACATATCTTGGTTATGACATTTAGAATTTCTTGCAGCTATACTAGTCGGCATAGCGAGAATTCTGGACGACATGATTATAGAGGTGCATACCCTAGTTATGGAATTTATCGTTTATCATAGCCTTGCTTACTGATATGGCGAGGATTCTGAGTAACATGATTTTGGACAGACGCATTTAATTATCAGATTGTATCTTGAGAAGATTTTTAAATATATCATCTCTATCGTACCCTTCTGTTGTTATAAAATTGTATTACATCATCAAATAACTTTAAAGAAGTAGGGATATTTTAGTTTTTGTAAAGCTTATTCATATGTAGTTCTTTCATAGTGTAATGATATGATGATTTGTAGAGTTTCAGTACCCTAGAGATGATAGTTAGCATTGGTATTAGAATAGTAACCCATTGTAGATGATTCCTCTGTTATTTATAATACCTTCCAGTTTTTATATAGGATGTTAGTCTGCCTTACAGCCTTGATTATTTATTATTTTCTTATCCTTTCCAGTAGGGCACCCATGACCAGAGCCTATCCTTGAGTATAGTTGTAGCTTCGCCTGAGAATGAGAGTATTCCTCTGCCTCCTATAGTGGTACCCCATACCATATTCTCGGGAGGGTTGTTTCCTGATGGAGCTCAGATATTTGAACTTCTCCGGGATGTGTTAGAGACACAGAGAGTTCAGGCTGAGATCTTGAGGGAGCAGTATCCAGTTCCACCTAGAGCCTTAGAAGTACCCAGATTTTTCAGCCTAGACCTTAGCATGTCTTTTGAGATAATTGATACACCTCACATTATTTGTATGTTTTGATACCTTATGATTGCCTTGTGCTGTAGCATTATTAGTGTAGCTAGACGAGACCCCAGGTTGACATAGCATGTCATGACCCTGTATGTTGTCCTTTCAATATTGTGTAATTTAGATAAGTTTTTTGAGACCATGATTGTTGGGGGATTGACCTAGAAGGAGTACGTCCACTCTTAATTTCGAGGACGAAATTCTTTTAAGGAGGGTAGACTTGTAACACCCACTTTTCTAAATGAGGGTAATTTTGAACTTTTGTATTTTTAATCATTTAATAATGTTTTAAAATCATGTTATGATTTTTGGTTATTTTTAATCATTTTAAAACTATTTAAATTATCGACTTTTGATTTTGGTGTTTTGCTAGTGTAATCTTAGAGGCTGGTTGACCTAGAGCCTAACCATGTGATTAGGATGTTAATTATCATTTTTGGCCTAGGGATATTTTGGTTTCTTGTAATTATTTGTTAATTATTTGATTGATGGTTGTTATTTTTTACTTTTGCTAGTTGTGACTTAAGAGACTAACCTAGAGTTGACTTTGACTTTAGTGACTTAGATAGCATGGTAGAATGGTGTGGGACCCTAATCTAACTTAAGTTGGTCTTAGTTGACTTGAGTGTGGCTAAGTTTTATGGAAGGATTATGAGAGTTTTCATTTTGACTTATGGCTAAGGAGTTGAGCTAGTTAGCTAATGATTTTGGCCCAAAGCCCATTCATGTGAAACCCTAACCCTAACTCTTCATTTGGACAGCCACAATAGCCCAAGAGTGACCTAATTTTAGCTAATATAATCCCTCTTCATGACCACTTGCCTCTTTTAGAACACCCCCTTGTAGAAAACCCTAATTTCTTCCCCCTTTCATCAAATATCTCCATTCCTCCACCAAATTTATCCCAATCTTTTGCACTTGGATTGAAATCTAGAATAGAGGTTGAAGGAGGCTAGCTTTCAAGGAGAGGAGCTCATTTGGACTTTGCTTGAGGAAAAGGACATCATATTTTGGGGCTTTTTTATTAAGTTTGACACACAATAGGTAAACCCTTCAAATCACCTCTAAATCTTGATTTCTTTCCATAGATACATCCATCTAGGTGTCCCCTAGCTATAGAGAAATTTTGGTAGGAATTATAATTAGTTTGGTGTCCGTATCGGACACGTATCCATGTGTGTGCATAAGTGTTTGATGAAATGTTTGAATGAAATTTATTTTGTTATTTTTGAAATCTATTTGAATAGGATTGTAGATATATATGTATGTATCATTTTTCGTGAGGACTGAGCCTATTTTTGTGTCGTATCTGTCTCCAAAATGGCCACGGACACGCATCACGAGCCCCTGCACGGTTGCCCTGCTACCCGATCCTGTTTGCGGACATGACACGCCACGTGGACACGTGCTACTTGGCACGGAGGTAGGGGCAACCTCTCTCAGCACACCCTTCGAGTTTGACACGATCTCGTGTCGTATCGAGGGAGCACGGACATGCGCACTGGTTTTTCACTGCGTGTGCACAGTCGGTTTGGCAACTCTGATACGTGCTTCGTGTCCCTCGTGGACGCGTCGTGGTCGTGTTATAGGGTGTCGATCCTCTAACCCTAGACCTAGTCTACCCTAGGACACGACTACGAGACACGAGAACTCACGTGTCGTGTCCATTTGCTTTCGGCACCTCAGCACGAGACTGTGCTGAACATAGTTTCTAACACTGTTGGATTTCGACTTTTGGACACTTTGTATCCTAATTTTTGGACACGAAATCAACCCCCCTGACACGTACATATGTGGGTAACACTCTGCACATACTAATTTTGGGTTTCACATGATATTGGGTGTCAATTTGATAATTCGAAATAAATTTCTGAATACTCACATGTTGTACAATGTATTCAAATGGGTTTTTATATGTTTTAATTGATTTTAAAATGTTTAAATACGAATTTACAGGCTCTGTATATATTGTAATGATGTGTATATAGACTGAAATGTGAACATGAGTTCACTGATACATGAAAATTGTTTTTTAAATAAAAACTGATAATGAGTTGAATATAGAATTGGGTTTTGAATGGAAAAAACTAAGATTTAGGTGATGAGTTGGTTGGGATTTCACTTTGTGTTTTCGAATGTAATAACCTGAGATTTCAGATGCTTGTTAACATGTTTTTCATATGAGTATAACTTGTTAATTTCTATGCATGTTTGGGTTATGAATTAGATTTTTGAAGTATTGATACTCTACATTGTTAATGACTGATCATAGGTTCATTTAAATCCTGTTCAATTCCTGAGAATTTATTGGTTTGTATATGTTTGGGTTCATAGGTTTTGAACATTGGGTTTCACATGAAATCTGAGATTCCCTTCTTTCATTCATTCATAGTCTTCAGTTTCCCCTTACTCAATTCCTCACTGTTAACACTTTGGACTGAGAACAGCCCCTACATATTCTAGTTTCACCCTTCATATTATACACACACAAACGACTCCCTGTCCACACACACACACATCCCACTAACTGTCCACTCTAGACTAACACACACACCCTCTCACTTTTTCCCCTCTCTATACATATATATTTGTATAGATATAACACGTAATGATTGTATATATATGTATATATATATATATATATATATATATATATATATATATATATATATATAATATAAATTTATGTATAACTTATGTAGAGATGAATGAATGTATATATGTAGGTATGTAAATATGCATGTATGAATGTATGCATGTATGTAATGTAAGCATGTATGTAATGCATGAATGAAATGAATAAATGCTTGAACTGAGAACCATGAATGAACATAAACCCCTCACTGTCGCACTCTAACACACACACACACACACACACACACTCTATAACTTGCAGTCCACAAACACACACACACACACACACACACACACACACACACACTCTATAACTTGCAGTCCACACACACATTAACCCCCTTGTCTGATTACACTAAGTCCTATGCCATGTTCACATTCATGTGCCACTCACCCCCTATCCTATGCATATGTGATTTTGTACCTTGCCATGTAATATAGGCAATAGCCATATATGTGTATTATGTATATATATATATATATATATATATATATATATATATATATATATATATATATATATATATATATATATATATATATATATTATTTTATTTTTACCTTGTGTTATATATATATATATATATATATATATATATATATATATATATATATATATATATATATATATATATATATATATATTAAAAAAAATATATATATATATAGGTATAAGAATGCTCAGCGCTCTGGAGCTCGTGCAGGCGATTGGGGGGCGGTCGGCCTCCCCGTGACCTCCGAGAGCTCCTTCCCGGCGCCCGGAGGCGCCCCCTCAGCCCCTTGCTCCCCCGTCTCCTTTCCACCCCGCATTTCCCTAGCTTCTCCGTTACCCCCACCGCCCCCATGGCAGATTCTTCCTCCCCGCTCTCCCGGCGGTCGGCGGCTACTCCTTGGCCGGCCGACTGCCTGGCCCTGGTTGGCCATCCCCCTCTCGCCATCTCACCCGCCATCCCCGACCCGTCCCCCCTCCGTCCTTCCCTTCTTACCTCGGTGCCGTAGGCTCGCTGTCCAGCCTCTTCGACCCGGTGCGATCCAAGCGCACCCCCTGTCCGCTGTTCCAGCTGACTTTTGGTCCGTCCCCTCCTGGGCTGGAGGTTCCTCGGTGGTTAGCTGGCCGGGTGCCTCTTTTCTCGCCTTTGGCAGATTTTCAAACGGGTCTTATCTCTCATCGGGCGGGGAGCCCCCCTGCGGTGTAGGTTTCAGGCTTTCCGCTGTCAGGCACCTCAAGTCCGCTGCCTTTGGCCTATACTCGAGGAAGCCCAAGCCCTTTACGCTTACGCTGGCGTGCGTAATCCCGTATATTCTTCTGCTCTTCTAGATGGGTCCCACATGGCTCCGAACGTAGACCACTTCAGTGGCTTGCATTCTCACGCCACTAGCGGAGTGGCGTATTTTCGCTCTCCACCTTCCGCTTGTGCAGGCGGGTCCTACCCCTCCTCTTCTTTTTACGCCTATCATCTACAATACCCTCAACCTCATGCAGACTCCCACCCTCTCTTCCATTTCTACGTAGACTCCCACCCTCACATTCCTAGGCTCGCAGATTCCCACCCCCCTTGTTTTTGCAGAACCCCCTCTTTCTTCAATCTACGTCACGCCATCCCACCACCTCTATCCAGGACCACTCCTCAGTAATGTTATCTCCCCTCCCTATCAGCTTCCCTCCTTCTTCTGCCCAGCCCTCCCCCTGCCCCCTCCTCTACAGTTCTCCCCGTCGGCCCCACCGAGCTACCCGCGGCGGTATCCGACTCACCTGTCCTGGCGCCCCCCGCAGCGCCCCAGTCTTCTGGCCCTCTCGCGGCCCAGGCGCTCCGGCTACCCCCCGGCGTCGCTTCTCCCGGGGTCTCCCCCGAGCAACCCAGGGTGTTCCCTCCCCTTCCCTTCTGGCCGAGTTGGGCGCGGAGTTGGCGCTATCCTCGGCTCAGGGAGCGGTATCCACCTCGTCCCCTTCCGCCTCCTTGGTAGGGCCTTCATCCCTCCCCTCCCCAAGCAGGTCGCCGTCGGTCATACCCACTCCCCTTCAGCCCTGTCACGACCCCAACTCATCCCAGATACCTCTACCGCTTTTCCGTGGCGGGACTCAGTCCCCTCCAGCTTCCGTAGCTTCGCTTCCGTCTTACTCCTCCAAGATCCGCCCGGACTTTGCTACAGCGACAGATCCCCTAATCCCCGACGTGCCTCTCCCGGACATTGAATACCATCAGGACTCTCCATTTCCCGTGGTCCCCTTCTCTGTCCTAGAAGTGTCATCTTTGTCATCCTCATTCCCCTGCACCTTCATCCTAAAATTTTCAACCGGGTGCCCCAAACTCTCCCTGGTACAGGAGGCGATAGCCGGTTGGCGACTCTCGACGGAGTATCGAGTGGCCCCCTTGACCCAAGACATATTATCCTGCACCTCTCCTTCGATCGTGACCATATGACCGTGTGGTCCAAGGGCACTTGCAGGATCGATTCCCACCAGATGAAGATAATCAAATGGTCACCAGACTTTAACACCAATGTTGACTCTGCGAGGGTCGCTGCCTGGGTGACCCTGCCCAACCTACCCCTAATATGCTTTGTCCTAGCGGCACTCAGGCATATTGCCAATTCATTCGGGACATATGTGGCAACGGCGCCAGAGACCAGTATCCTCACCAAGGCTCATTATGCCAAAATTTGCGTGGAACTCGATATCTCCTCAGAACCACCAAATTTTATCACCATCGATCTGGCCAACCAGACTCACACACAACAAATCCTCTACGACAACCATATTTTGTTTTGCAACCACTGTCAATTAAGAGGTCACCTTCCAAAGCACTCCCATCGTCTTCACCCAGAACTCAAAAAGAAATCCGTCCGGAAAGAAACGAACATACTGACGGGAGGACCCCGAGCCCACCCCTTCTACCTCTTCCAAACTCGTACACGCGATTCGGATCCAACGACGGCAAGACAGACCAGGGCGAGTGTTCCAGCAAGACCTTGATCCCCTTCAGACCCCAACAAATCGCCCTCTTAAACCAATTCGACCTCCTAGAGTCGAACGACATGGAAGAACCTGCAGAGTCAGTATGCCCCCTTTCTGCCTCTGTCACCCCCGAGAGAATGCCCAACCCCCCTACTTCAGAGGAAGATGAGGAGATTTCTGATACTAGCAAAGCAGAGCAACAAAATTCCAACGAGGACCCTCTCGTAAATCCCCTAGCTATCATCCCTATCGACGCTGATCAACACCATACCAGCAGAAACTCGATCGAGGAAGCCCTCGCAACCCTTGGCCAGACCAAGCCAGGAGAGGACTACAGGTCCTAGCCGCAGGTTATGTCACGACCCGCACCCTTATGAGGGACACGAGCACGTGGGTATGTCCAGCCTACGCCGTAGTATCGACGGTAGAACGCTTAAATACTACGACTAACAGTATAAAGGTACCTGTACATTATATACACTACGAGTGGAGGTGACATAGCAATACAGTCTCAATCACAGAATAAAACTAAGGTAGATAGCACAGAAGGAAATATATGATAGATGAAAAGGAAATAAGTCCAAGATCCAACACAAGCCCAGATATATACACAACATCACAGGGTTACAAAATATAACATAGAAGCTACAGTCTGATAGTTCTAGCTGGATCGCAGTCCAGGCAAACCTAACTAATCTACACTACTCTGGGAGAACAAAGTATAGTGGCTCTACTATCAGGCCACGGTCCTGGACTACTCCATCTAACTCGAGCCCATAATAGGCCGAGCAGTCTGTCTCAGAATCATCTGTAATATATCAACGGTATCCTGTCAAGAAAATGAGCAAGTACAAGCACTAACAGCAGTTCCATGTGAATTGACAAATTCTATAAGAGACAGTATAATGAAATATAAGACAAAGATATAGAAGACTTGGGAACCGTTCGGAAGTTGAGTTACAACCCTTAAACCAAACAAGGAGCGGGGTTGTAACCATTCTTCCGAACAGAACTTAGTCTCCAATCAAGGTACAACATAAAGGCATATAGAACATGTGAGTAACTGTATATCATAGCATGGTGAGAAAGTACTGAATGTAGAACAGAACAGGATATAAGATAAGATAAAGTAAATATAAAATGTGCCTTGAATTATTAGAGCGTTATGTGATCGGCTTGGGATATGTTACAGGGCAGACTATCCACTTGGCCCGACAATCACAAGAAAATCTGGGAAGGGTCATGCCGGCCAACCTAGATAGCAAGCACAAGAAAAATAGGATCTCGCTACACCCTACGTGAGGGAAGAGTGGCGCGAGCACAAGAATATAGTGACAGGGTGGCTTGGATCACATAGCCCCTAATAATTCCCCATCTCCGAATAGTATAATGGATATGGACATGACACGTCATGGCACGTGATTCCATAAGAGGGTAGCAAGTTTCCTTAGAAATTGGTATCTATACAAGTACAGGGAACAAGACAGGAAATATACCAATATACCCAGAAATCTAGGAACAACATCTCATGTCGTGATCCAATATATACTAGTCCGTGATCTATCGTGACTGGAAATCGAGTAAGACACTACAACTGAATCGGATATAGGAGATATCAAGGCAATGAAAACTATCAGTGAATGTACTCACCTGCTGTCCTGAGCTGTAGGGTATATCAATGCTCAGAGTGGTAATCAGAGACCTAAAGATGAGATATTGCATGTTAATTTAGGTTTAACAAAGTTATGAATGATTTCTAATGAATGATATGAAATCTAGGTCATACTAGGTCACATTGAGTCACACTAAGTCCTGTCAAGTCAATCTAAGTCAAACTAAGTCATATCAAGTTAATCTAAGTCAAACTAAGTTAACTCTAGGTCATACCAGTCATAGCAAGACAAAATAAGTCAAAACAAGTCAAACGGGGTCAAGAGTTGACTTACAGTTGACTTTTAATCAACTGGTCATCCCTGGTCAACTCTAGGTTAACCCTAGGTCAAACTGGTCAATTGTTGACCAATAGTTGACTTTTGAACAACTGGTCAACTCTAGTTTGGATTTGGTCAAATTTAGACAAAGGGTTGACTCATTATTGACTTTTGGATAAAAAGTCAACTCTGGGTCAACCGAGCCAAAATTGGTTCAAAAATGACATTTGTAGGGTGTACCTAACAAGTCACCTAAGTTTTAAATCAAACCGACTACCCGTATCCCGTATCTTGAAATTACCCGATTACCCTTTATATATACATACCCTTAAACCACTCTAACATTAAAGCCAAGTGGCTTTTCCTTGGGAGTTTCACTTCCGGCTTCCTAGGATAGTAGGATACTAGCCTATACAATCATTACCTACCAAGTTCTCTAGGTAAGGTGGACATTCAGTCCATCTTACGGTCCATGTTATTCGAACACCCATTATCTTGAGTATCGTAGGATACTCAATGGTATTCGTGGGATACCCTCCTCCTAATCCCAAACGAAACCCCGACCTTAACTTAGGAGCCTACCCACAAACTCTATTTTATATTAGCTAAGTCCTATTCAAGTTTCGATACGTTCCGACTCACATATCTCAAAATCCCCCTTCACTTGCCCTCACACAACCACTCATTCACTCACTCAAAACTCACTTTTCAACTCTCACTTAGGACTAGTTTAGGGGCTAATTTAGTAGGTATAAATAGGTGTATATATAGTCATATATATGAGTATATATATGTATATATATAGGTATATATACGTAGGTTTATGGGGGGTTAATTAGGGCTATGGGGGGTGCTACTACTGCTCTTGCTGCTGCTGTGCTGCTGCTTTGGCAGCTGCTGCTGCTGCTATTCCTGCTATTGCTGCTGCTGTTTAGGGGGGGCAGCAGCCCCTAGCCACCCCCCTACTGCTGCTGCTTTTGCTCTTCCTCTTCCCCTCTTCTCACCCTCTTTTCTCCTCTATTCTCCCCTATTCTTCTCCTCTAATTCCCTCTCTAAACTCTTCTCTAATTCTCTCTATATATATAAAAACTCACTAATACAATCTCTCATTCTTCCCCCTCTTCTATATATATAAACACACACATACTAACATATATAGAGACACACACATATATATATATATAAACACACACACACACACACACACACACACACACACACACACACATATATATATATATATATATATATACACACTCATATATATATATAGACACACACACACATATATATATGAACACACACACATATATATATATATATATGAACACACACACACACACACACACTAAATATGAATAATACTCCACATAACACTAATACAAAATGAAGTTTAAAGTGCCTAAACCACTTAGAGGCCCAACCTATATTCTAGGGGTGTCCAAATTGGGGGAAAACACTAGGACACAACCATGAACCAAAACTCTTCCTAGGACACACCAAATGGACTCAAACTTGACACAACTAGGGACACAACTATGAAAATCAATCCTACTTGGTCCAAACTAATTTATATGATTAAAAGAATGGAATAGAGGATAGGTTGTACCTATTGGGAGATGGATCCCAATTAAAATCCTCCGACAGGGCTCCGACACGAAATGAATTATTTAAGACACAACTCTTCACTTCTTGCTCCCAAAAGCTTGTAGAAGCTCCACTTGGGATAGAGGGAGAGTTTGATGGAAGAAAAATGGGAAGAAAAGCTTTATTTGGAGATGATTTCTAAGGATTTCCTATTCTTTCTCTTTGAAAAAGACTTGAAGAAGAAGGAGATGAAGAAAATTTGAAGTGAATGGAAGAAAGAGGGAGGGTGGTGGCCGGCCCTATAAGGAAGGGTTTGGGCCCATGGCAAATTACAAGTTTGCTCCTCCTTTATTCCAAATGAAAGTTTAATTCCTATTAGGGTTTTGGGGGTTAGTTTAGACTAAATAAAAAAAAATCATATTTAGTCCTAAACACTCATGTGGGATTAGTCCAAACTCCTAGACCTAAATGTTAAGTTTGGTGGGCCATGGCTAATTAATGTGTTAAACACAACTCAAGTCAAAATTCTCCGGAGTCCCGAATTAAGTCGGAATGCGATGAAATTCGAACCCGACTCCTCTAATCATTAAATATTAACATTCATGAAATAAAATTCACAAAATATTCAAAAATAGAAAATTACCATTTTACCCCTATCTTAGAAAAGTGATGGTGACAGGTTACCCTCTCTAGAAAGCTTCTATTCTGTTGGGAAGCGCCAGCGACTCCCTAGCTATCCCCACAGAGGACCCCTCCACGGACTTCGTTGGGGAATTGATTGGTCTCCCCTCGGTCCATCTCGAACAATCCTCTGACATCCCTTCCACCTCGTCCAAGACGAAAGAGCCTACCTCGAGCGGGATAAATGCCCAGAGAGGTATCACCGAAACAACAACCATCCAAACCAGATCTGCCGCCAAGCAGAACAAAAAACCCTCCCACAAACTCATTAATGCTTAAATCCTATCCTGGAACGTCCGTGGCCTAGTGAACAAACCTACTTCTAGGAGAATCTATAGCCTTCGGAAAATCCACAAGATCGATATCCTCATCATTATTGAACCTAAAATTCCTCCCAAAATATTAAAGTCCATCTAGCTCCAGCTGGGACTACCCAAGGCAGTAGCAGGCAGGCACGACATTTGGATCCTCTGCACTAAGGACGTCAACTTCGGAGTCATTCAGGACTTCTGGCAAGCACTGTCCTGCTGGGTAGATCACCCCATGCTTCCAGAATGCGTTATTCTCTCAGCGGTCCACGGCAGCTGTGATATCGCAGAGCGGAAACAACTCTGGAATGACCTTATTGAGATCCATCTTCACAACTCCAACTCCCCTTGGCTTTGCATAGGGGACTTTAATGCGATCACCAGCAGAGATGAAAAAATCGGAGGTCGTCCACCTCCCATATCAGCCATGCAAGACTTCAACAACTCTATCTTCAACGCTCATTTAGCCTCCATCCAGTTCAACGGCAACGCATTCACCTGGTACAACATGCAGGAAGGAGAACGCCGTTAGTACTCCCGACTGGACAGAGCCCTCACGAAGCTTTCTGGCAAGGAATGGGGATTAATACCAAACTATCCCACCTCAACTCTACAGAATCTGACCACGCCCCTCTGTTGGTCAAAATTAAAAACAGTACCACTCCACCCAAAAAGAAATTCCAATTCCTTGATTTCTGGACCGAACATCCCCAATTTTTGGGCATTGTTGCGGAAGAATGGAAGCGTGACGACTCCCTCAACCCCCTCATTCGGGTGAGCAATAAGCTCAAAGCGACGAGGAAAACGCTATCTAATTGGAGAAAACGGGCCTACGGGGATAGTTTTCAAGCCGTTCGGGTTACTGAGGACGATGTCACCTGTGCCGAAGCCAGATTCGCTGCGGATCGATCCCCCACGGCCAGGAGAGCCCTGAATCTCACCAAAGCGATGCTCAAATTTAGGCTCAAAGTGGAGTCAGATTTCTGAAAGCAGAAAGCGAGGTTGAAATGGGATAGCGAGGGGGATAATAATTCTAAGTTTTTCCATGCCTGCGTCAATGGCCGCAGACACAAACTATCGATTCACCATACCACAGACGAGAATGGGAACCTCTTAACTGACTATAAGAACATCCAAGCGGCCGCTGCGAAATTCTACTCCAAACTATTCTCCAAAGAGACGGTGCACAAAGACAGATCATTCCTGGACCAAATCCCCAGTCTTATTAATGAGGACGACAATGCCCTGCTGGATCGCCCCCTGACCGAACAGGAAGTGAAAGAAGCGGTGTGGGCCCTTAACGCGTACAGTGCTCCCGACCCAGACGGCTTCTCGGGTGTCTTCTTTCGCACCTGCTGGGGCATTATCAAGCAGGACATCACCGATGCGGCAACCGCATTCCTAGAAGGAGCTATATACCCAAAAGCCATCTCTAGCGCCAATCTCATCCTCATCCTGAAAAAAAAAATCTTGAATCATTTTGCAATTTTCGACCAATCAGTCTTTGCACATTCACCAATAAAATTATCTCCAAAATCATCGCCACCAGAATGTCTAATATTCTCTCCAAAATCATCTCGAAGGAACAAAGCGGCTTTGTCCGTGGGAGGAACATACAGGACAATATAATGCTTGCTCACGAACTGATAACATGCATGAAGTTTCCAGCTAAAGGGGGCAACATCGCCGTCAAAATTGACATGGAGAAAGCTTACGACAGACTGGATTAGCAATTTATGATTTGGGTATTCAGAGCTTTCAAATTTTCGAAAAATTGGACCAACACCGTGTAGAGATCCGTCAGTAACTAATGGTTCTCCACGGTTATCAACGGTCAATCCGAGGGGTTCTTCAAATCTAGCCGCGGCGTTAGACAGGGCGACCCTCTATCATCCACAGTCTTCATCATTGCTGCAGATGCTCTGAGCAAAAACCTTAACAACATGGTCAACATTCCGAACTTCTAACGCTATCACATTTCTAGTGGATGTCCGATCATCACCCACCTGGCCTTCAACGACGATTTCCTCACCTTCTCATTCGGGGAAGTCGGAGAATTGGAGGTGGTCCACAACACCATGGGGAGGTACTCTAGATGTTTCGGGCAGAAGATCAACCATTCCAAGAGCGTTATCTACGCCCACCATAGCATCAAAAGAGACCATGCCATCAGCCTCTCCAACTTAACATCTTTCTCAGTGATCCACCCTCCGTTCAACTATCTCGGCTGCCCGCTGGTGTATGGCAAATCCAACATTGGCATCTTCGAGAACTTGATCACTAGAATTATGAACAAACTCGAAGGGTGGCACAATGCCACTTTATTCCCAGGCGGAAAGATGATCCTCATCAAAAATGTGCTCACCTCCATCCCTATCCATACGCTGGTAGCGTGTTCTCTGCCACAGAAGGTCCTCTCCTCGATCGAGCAAATCTTTTATAATTTCTTTGGGGGCACAACAAAGGACAAGACAAACACCACTGGGCTAGCTGGGAAGCCATGGCTCACCCTACAGAGGAAGGGGGTCTGGGTTTCACCAAACTCACACACATTGTCAAGGCCTTTTCGATAAAATTATGGTAGAAACTCCGCACGAGTAAGAACTTATGGACAAGATTTATGAAAGCCAGGTACTTCAAACACATCCACCCATCAGTGGCCACAACCAACAGCAGAGCATTCGCAGCTTGGCGTCGTATCCTAATCGGATGTGACCTTGCGGAGCCGGCAATTAGACTCCATCTGGGTGGCGGTGAGTTGGATCCATTTCTGGAGAGATGGCTAGGGGACACCTTAATTTCGTGTTTGACGGTGATCCCCAGTAATAGTAAGATCAGTGACTTGTGGAACCCCACTAACAACGACTGGAGCTGGAACAAAATTCGAGATTGGTTCGGCAACGATACAGCAGACAGCATCCGCATACGCGGACTTAGCCTCAGTCACGAGGCCGACGGGCTGAGGTGGTCGCTTGAGGCTTCAGGGGCATTCTCGGTTAGGTCGGTGAGATTCGCTATCCAAGGGATCAGGCAACTGCATCATTTCTTGGTGCGCTATTGGAACTCCTGCATTCCCAAGAAGTGGTCTTTCCTCTTATGGAAAGTCATTAGGAAGAAACTTCCGTCGGACGATATCCTTCACTCTATCGAAATTATCTTAGCATCAGCTTGCAATTGTTGTGCCGACCGTCAAGGAGACCATTGACCACATCTTCAGGGAGGGGCATCTGCCGGATGAGATCTGGAAGACCCTTAACCATCGCTACAATATAGATCCAGGGAGTGGACACTTCCACGATCTGGCGGACAAAGGGGTTCAGCTTCCCATGGCCACCAGATCATCGCAGTAGCCGCAACGTGGGTGATTTGGAAGAATCGCAATAAGGCGAGATACGAGGGGCACCAATACTCAGCCGATCAGCTGATTAAGGAAGTATTTCGACAATATCACAAAAGGAGCATCTTGTGCTCCCACAGCCCGACAGCATTCTGGTCATTGATTTCCCCCTAGCTTTTCGGGGTAGAGTAGTTTCTTCCCTTATCTGATCCCTTTTGCGGTATACTTGTATAGGATTTTGCTTTTGCGCCTTGTATACATGGTCAGTTTAAAGCCTTTGAGCCGGGATTAATAAAAGAAGGGCTCTCTCAAAAAAAAAATATATATTGTATTTGTGTGTGATGCTTGAGTTGGCATTGTGTTTATGTTTGAGTGCTATCCTAGGCTTGGCTAGGCTTAGTGAGACTTGTTGGACTAGGATTGGACCTAGTATGGCTTAGTTGACCTAGTTTGACTAGTGTAGTTGACTAGAGTTGACCAAGAGTTGACTTTAGTCTAGAATGACCTAGAATTCATATAGAATGTATTGTAATCTTCAGTATTACCATTCTGGACATGTTGTGACCTGTGTTGCTCTAAATAGGACTCATCTACTCTGTCCGGACATCTACACTTACCATATACTCAGGATATTATGCGAGTACATTCTTTGATCATTTTATACTTATTAGGATTTATATTCTTGCTCTAGATTACTTTACTTGATGTTGTCACGTTGTTAACACGGATTGGTACTATATGGATCTTTACATTGAGATGTTATCCCCCCTCGAAAGCATCGGATACATCATGTCATGTGCTTTTCACTTTCATCATGTACTCTTGTTCTTTTATTATTCATGTACACTCTTGTGATTCATGTACTCTCATGTTCACAGAGCCCTCATGTATACCTTCATGTGCACCCATTTATGGGCCCCTCATATGAAATATTGTATAATAACATAACTTGTCTGGATCCTTGTGTATTGATTGGGGTACGGGGGAGTGGAAGCAGTCATGTGAACAATTTCGAGTAGTCATTGTATAAACTCTTATTGTAATCTTGTACAAATTTAAGCCATTCACATGTCTATCTTGTACTCTACATCACTAGTCACTGATAGTTCTCTATATAGTAGCTATTTACATTACAGTTCTCTCTCTTTTACTACATATACTTTCTTTCAGCGTTTTATGTATTTTACTCTAATGCATGCTTTATATTCCTGTCTTGATATGAACTGTTGAGATTATGTGCTCGTTCCTGTCCTGACTGGACTTGTTGAAAATATTACAGGTAACCTGGAGATTCACAGCTAGCGTAGAGGACTAGTAGAGCTTGGAGTAGATTACTAGTTTATGGTTTAATTTTACTTTTGGAACTTGTTTGTAATAAGTGGAGATTGAGTTGTATTTGAGATTGTTTGAGATGTTGTTTAGAAGTTTATTTAAGTTGCTTGAGGTTCATATAGTTGTTAGACTCCTGTGTTATCTTATCGTGCTTAGATTGTGATTGAGTATTATCGTATCTTATACTTGTCCTCCATTCGGAGTTGAGATTGTGACAGGTATATTATATAATTGCGTGAGTTGTTGATTAGATAGTGACCTAGAACAGCGTTCTACCACGGACACTGCGATGTAGGCTGGACGTACCCACTTCTCGTGCCCCTACACTGGGTGCGGGTCATGACAATAAAATTAAACGTCAATTAAATATTTTAAACAATAGTTAATCAAATCAAAATATAGTGTTTGATAGCAGTAATATTTTCAATTTAGTACTTAATATCATCCAAATAATTTCAATCGTACAAAATCAAAACTTAATTAATTGATTATTATAATAATTCCAAAAGATAATATTCGATGACAAAAAAATTTATCTTAAAACACATTTCAAGTAATATTGATATTATCAAGTAACTAATCCATATAGTTTAAATCTATAGATGATCAAAATAATAATATTTAGTATTTTAAACAACATATTTTTAATTCAAAACGATAATTGATCATCACTACAATAATATTTAATAAAAACATATTTTTATTAGTCAAACTTTCTTATAAAATGTCCATATTTTTTAAAATGTTTTTCGTAGTCAATAACTTGAATATCTAAAAGTTAATAAGCAAATAATGTCAACAATGAATTTCAATAAAATATTTTCCACCAAACTATATTTATTATCCTTGAACCAAAATAGTCTTTCTCTTTTGAAATAATAAAAAAATAATAGATGCACATTTCGAAGAGAGCTTGTTTCCAAAATACGATCTCAAAAATAAATTAAAAAATGTTTTAAAAATTTGGGAAGAGGAGTTACAAATCTATCCACCTTAGAAAATTTATGTCCTCGAAATTTCAAAGGGCACGATTAGGTATCATTAAGAGTATAATCAAGGGACGAGATTTCAATCGATATGAATAAGAACAACAATTGTTATAATCAAGAAAATGATATGGTTTATGATCAAAATTAGTCAAGCACAATCGCAGATAAAATCGATAAAATAATAGACAAAAACAACAAAAACAAAAACAAACAGAAATAAACAAAACAAATAAAATAAACAAACAAACATATGATTTAGTACGATCAAATTATTGGCAATATGGTCTAGTCACGACCAAAATTGCTAAAGAATTATCAAACTTTTGGATGAACTCTAAACAGTATTATAATCACTTAGATATGATTTCAGATACAGTCACGATTCAAGGCTAATCATGTGAGTCATCCAAGCATGATCAAAAGTAAAAAAGTTGGCATGAGTATGAACATGATCAAAGTAGTCATGATCGCTGTTGAATAAAATATAACATTAACAATGATTGAGTTGAGGTATAGGTATGATTAGCTCGATTAGTCATTTAAGCATAATTTTATTTAGACACAAGCCTATAAAGGTATGTGAATTGACACGATCGCAATTGAATAAAAATAATCTAGTCGCGGTCGAATTCGCTTAAGGATTATTAAATCAAAATCGCTTCGACATGCTTAACTACTCACCCATAATCATTTAAGAACGAGTTTGAGAACCAAAATCTAGCTACGTTTAGGAATCTAGTGGAAGGAAATCCAAAATAGGTTTTAAAAGATGACGATTCGAGAATAGAAGGATAAGGGAGAAAAGAAGGAAAACCAGTTTATTGAGAAGATGGTAACTAGGAATAAGGCACAATTCAGTTTGGAAACTTAATAGTCATGCCAATAAAGGACGTAGTCTCTATGGTATTCAAAAATCGTAAGCACATCCGAAGTCACTTTACCGAGAATTTATGCCTCGCCAGTGTACAGCTAGCTGCAATAAACTCTTGGTCCCACGCCTCAAGCAATGATACGATAATCGGATACCCTATCAACTATATCCAATGTTGACATAATAACTCGAAGATGAAAATAGGACAAACAAGGCATAGTTTTTATAATATTCGATCACCTACGCTTATATGGAATTACTTCAACTTAGGGGTTATGCCTCGCCAGTGCGCTGCTGGCTGCAGTGAACCCACAGTCTTCATAATTCAAATAAATGGCGACAGTGCGCTGCTGCCTTGCCATTGCGAGTCATCAAAAACTACTCCAACTATATTCATAAATTTCAAACGGGCTTCTAGAATTCCAACAAGTTGATCATGATAGAAAATGTAATCATAAGTTCTTGAAAATTCAATTTAAAAAAATAAGATGATGGACTAGGAAGAAAATGATTGAAGAGAAACATAAATTTCTATTTTCTATTTCTCTAATATTCAAGATCGAGGGACATATGTATAAAGCACTATGAATATATTTATGCGCAAGTATATATGTGTAGCCTAAATAAATTTTAAAATATCATTCTAAGAGAAGGTTATCATATTTACAAGTAAAAATATAAATCATATATTATATTCGATATACATTTATGAAAATTATGAGACTAGAAATGGAGTACCATTATATACACATCTATATGTCTATATGGATGTCGTTGGTCGCAATACATGACTACTGGGGCTTAAGTTGGGTTCAGGTCCAGTCCGGCTGAATTGGTACAACCAGATTTCCTAAAAATCATAATATTAATAAATAACTAATTAAATTCTTTATAGAGGTCAAGTCGCAACTTAGCCTAGTTTTCCTAGTTAGAGTACATCTATGGCTCGACCTTCTCTACCATAGCTAGAACATTAGTCAAGGCACACGACCACACTATTCGTGCCATGATTTCTAGTCATTTTGTACTCTAAATCTTAACCATGACTAAACCCTTCTATAATTATAATTAAATATTAATAAAATTCCAAAAATCATAATTTAATTCAAACAAATAAAATTTTATTTTAATAATTTTGGGAAGAGGGGTTACGGTTAAGAATTGAATTCCAGGAAGGCCTAAGTCGATGAGTAAATAGTCTACCCACCTTGGGTCATATCGTCGTATCAAAACATAATAGTGTATCTATAAAAATCTTCCTAAGTTATCTAAATTTAGTAAATTGCATGGCCTAATCATTAGCTACCCAATAGTTAAATTAATAAGGGACTCCTATTCCTAGTCATTCTCCTAGAATTATCCAATCTTAATTCTGAATGAGCATTTCTTAGTCGCAGGCTCGCAATAGTATGACTAACTTAAGTACTATCATGAGTTCGCAATCTTTTGCAAAAACTGACCTGTATGGGCCACCACAAAAAAATTGTCACGACCAGTACCCACTTTTCGGGATACGAGTGCGTGTCCAAGCCAGCCTACGCCGCAGTGTCGGCCGTAGAACGCTGTCAAGATCATGGTGCTCAAAATCGCATAAAATTAACTTTATTGCCCATTCACATTTCTAAATTGATTACAACATTTACAAGATTTATTCAAAGAAAAGTACAAGGTTTCTTACACATTGAAAATGACAACAACAACATCTATCTAATCTCTAGGTTTGGCCTGCAAGAACACCCGAATCTCCCAATGCTAAAGAAGCCACTGCTAACCTGAAAAATTTTAGTTTTCCAGTCAGGAAAGGAATAAGCACACAGATCGACGGTAATCTGAATACATAATAGAATTCACAAAACATGAAAATAGCATATATAAAATGAAGCCAGAGAGTAAACTAGTAACATGTCAGGTCTAGAATAAACTGGAGAGATATAGCAGAATATATGGTCTAGAATAAAACATGTAAACATAGTGACATAGCAAGTAGTAACGACCGCAAGAAGAGAGACAAGGAAATACTATCTACGTGTTTTGAAATATCGGGTTTGACATGTGAACGGCTAAGGGATAAATACGGCACCCTGCACGTGTTGTGTACAGTTGCTATCAATCACGATCAGACATTTTGGGATGGGATGGATAGTTCACACGTCTACTAAGATATTTTCTTGTCCAGCTAGTACTCATGGAATCAAGTCACAAGCATGGTAATCATGTAAATGACAGTCAAGAATGTCACGACCCGCACCCTAGAGTTAGGGCACGAGAACGTAACAACGCCCAGCCTACGCCGCAGTATCGGCGGTAGAATGCTGTCCTAGGTCTCAATGCATCTAACAGTATAAGACTAAACAGTTTATACTCCCCGAATGGGGGTGACATAGCAGAATGTAAACTCAATCACATCTAAGGTAGAGCATAAAGGAAGATAGATAAAACATGAAATCGAAAAGAGATACAACAGATAGAAGTCTAAGTGTCTAAGATACAAACTCAGAATATATCTCAAAACTCAAATACAGTAATCCATAAATACAACTCAAGATGACTAAAAATAAACTATAAGCAAAACCCTAGCTATCTATGCAACCTCTAGTGTCTCCTCTAGGCTAGCAGGCAACCTCCAGACTATTTATAAAATTTATCAACGGGTCCAGTCAGGACTGGAGCGAGCACAGTACATCTCAACAGATCATAGCAGGTTAGAAAATATAATCATGCAGTAAAGTAAGATACATGATCTGAAGGAAATATAGTATGTAAACAGAGAAAGAGAACTGTAATAGAAATATCTACTATACATAGAGAACTAACAGTGACTGGTGAGTCAGAGTAAAATATAAACATGTGAATGGAATAGGAGATTCATGACTACAGCTAAGAGAGTGATTCATGACTACAGCTACTTGGATAATATTCACATGTCTATTTCTACTCCTCCATCCCCAATCAATACACAAGGATCTGTTCAAGTTATGTTAAGATTCGTGAAACTTCACATGGCTCATAAAATGAGTGATACGTAAAGGTGATTCATGATGGCTCTGTGAACATGAGAGTACATGTGTCACAAGTGATTCGTTAATCAGAGGAAGCATAGAGATACGTGATGATTCGTGAAACGCACAAAACATGCAGTATCCGATGCTTCCGAGGGGGATAACATCTCATAAAAAGATTCATATAGTACCAATCCGTGTGACCAACGTGACAGTATCAAGTAAAGTAATTTAAAGCAGGAAAATAATTCTAAACATGATATGAAATGATCAGAGAATATACTTGCCTGATATCTGAATGTCCAAGGTAAAGATACTGTCCGAAGAGAGGTGTCTGGCTACTAATTAGAACAGCACAAGTCACAACATGTCCAGAAGGGTAATATAAAGCACTACAATGCATTCTACATGAATCTAGGTCAAACTAGGCCAAAGTCAACCCTTGGTCAACTCTGGTCAACTGTACTAGTCAAACTAGGTCAAACTAGGTCATGTCCTAACCCAGCAAGTCTTACTAGGCCTAACCAAGACTATCCTAGCAAGCACACATCAATACAAGGCTATACAAGCCAACATACACCCAGCTCTATATAGCATGCAATTATTCAATACTCAAATAGGCAAGAATTCACATTGGATATACACTAGGTAATCTATTACTTTAAGCTATATATGTCTACACATATATACACATGCATATATTGGTATTCAACATTAGGTCTATAATCATGGCAATTCAAATGGTTATATAAACATATATATTACAACACAATATGCTAACATATATATAATATACATACATAGCTAAGTTAACTATATTCATAAATACTTATTTAAGAGGCTATGTATGTGTATGTGAACATGGCAAAGGGGCAAGTGAGGTTAAATGGGCATACATAGTATATACATATCAAAGAGTGTCAAAGTGTAAGTGAACAAAGTGTCAAGTGTGATAGTGTCAACATAGTGTAAGGGGATACATGAGGTAATATAGGATTTGTGTTAACATAGAACATTACATCTCATTAACTTGTATATTGCATACATTACATCTATTATTATATTACATTCATGCTTGCATTCATTCATCATTCATTTATTCTCTTGCACTACTATATGCACCATACATTACATACTATGGAACCTACATATTCATTACAAGCCATACTTATACATGCTTACATTAGATAGGATACTTACACCTCATACATCATTTATTTAAACATTTACTCATGCTTGCATTCTCTATTTAATTACATAATATATATACATTAACATGGGTTAAATCAAATAGAACATTATATTACACACAAGGGTGCACAAAATGCATATGCCGAATAGTAACTCCTACTAATAATCAATACTGTACCATCTCAGTATGAATTAAAATTTACGATTAAAGTATGTTATAGATCTATGTGTTAGCTTTCCGAAACTTCAAACGGATCGCGTTTTCGTTTCCGGAAACTCCCGGAATCGCGAAAACACCGAGAACGCGTTTGTCTTTCGTACAGCTGACACTCAAATATTTCTCCAGAAAGTTACAGAAAGAATTAGGCCTATTAATACATGTTTTTGGAAAGCTAACTTCAATACGCTTCTTTTAAAAAAATGGAAGATTAAACCGAGCTTTGAGCTAGAAGTTATGATATTTCTAAGTTAGGACTGAAATTAAAAACGTGGATAAAAATCATGACGGATTTGGGTAGTTTGAGACAAAAGAACACAAGTATATAACATAATATATCAAAACCTCACTCTCTATACTAATATATATATATGAGACACTATAGAACACATCTCCAATACAAAAATATAAGATTAAACATGTAATAATTCATTCATACATAACAACAACACATAGTGTGTCCAAATTTGGGATTTTCACACATGGACACAACCACAACACAAAGGACACTCCTATGACCTCCAGATGGACACGAAATGGACACAAATGGAGATACAACCATGGGGATCATTCCTATGGGTTCAAAATAGACCTATATGCACGACAAAATGAAAAGGAGAAGGGATTTATACCTCCCGGTAGATCGAATCGAAGAAAAGCCTTCCCGGAGCGACACCGACACGTAGAGATTCCAAAAGGACACGAACGAGCTCCAAATCCTCCCAAACTTGGGTAGCTTCCTCCTTGGCTAGAATGGAGAAAGAAAGAAGAAGATTTGGTGGCGAAATGGAAGGATTTGGTGGAGAAATTGCTAGGGATTGCTCTCTATGAATTTGGGGAAGAACAAGAGAGAGAGTGTGGATGAGAATAATAAATAAACTTGAGCCTATCCTCTCCCAAAGTGGTTGGCCATATGGGGCTATATGTCCTATTATGGTAAGGTCCAAAATGCCCCCACTAACCTATTCTATGAGTATTAGGAAAGGGCTAATTGGTTGGGGCTAAATTAGTCATTCTAAAGTCTCTAATCACACTAACCTTATCCATAATAATTAGTCTAACCTCTAACTAAAATATTTCTATCATGTGGACTAAATTTAATATCATGTGGGCCATGCCTAACTAGTGTGTGGGTTCCACTAGAGTCTAAGTTACCCCGGGTCCCCGTTACAAGTCGGATTGAGATAAAATTCGAACCCGACTCAAATAATCCCAAAACAATATCATAAATAATAAAATAATATCAAAATAATTCAAAGAGGTCAAATGCAAAAATATCCTTAGGCCAGAAATGACATTAAATATCATAATCACATGGTTAGGCTCTAGATCAAACAGTCTCTAGGGTTTCACTAGCAAAACGTCAAAACCACAAGTCATTGATTTAAATAATTTTAAAATGATTTAAAATCACCAAAAATTATATCATGAATTAAATATCATTATTAAAATAATTATAAATATGAAATTTCAAAATTACCCTCATTTGGAAAACTGGGTGCTACAAAGAAGTATAATAAATCCATGATACTAATCTCCGTGTGACGAGCGTGTCAACAAGAAGCAAAACATATGTATAAACATGAAACGTAAAAACTGCTATGAACCGAAAAGCAATCAAAAAGTGCACTTGCCTGAGGTCCTTTGCTGGTGAAACCAATAATTTCGTTGTTCAGGATTGTCCGATTAGCTAGGGTCGGTGTAAAAGAGTCAAAAGACATAAGAAAAATAAGGATACGATCAATCACGATTTAAGATTTACTATTCTAATCAGAAGGAAATTGGGTATGAATTATTCCCATGAATATATATACATATTTTAGAAATTTATCTATAATAATATTAAAACTATACTTGTAACTAAATATCTAAGAAATTATTTGGACAATTTATTTTGTCATATTAAGTATGTTTTGGTCAAACCCCTTTTTTGAAAAATACCTAGAAGTATTATATATATATATATATATATATATATATATATATATATATATATATATATATATATATATATATATATATATATATATATATGGGTAAAGTGCATTTAAACCCTCCTTAGATGTCACGAAAATGCAAATAAAGACTCGTTGATCCAAAAAACCCAAAAGGTTACGAAAATGCTCAAATCACCCCCTCCGCTAACTTTTCTGTTAACGGGTGTTAAAATGAGGTTGTTTTGACCATTTTACCCCTGGGCTATATAATATTAACTTGTTAAAAACGGTTAGTTATAAAATTATTTTGTTAAAAACGGTTACGCAAAAATACTTGCTAAAAAGTGGATAAATATTAACAAAGGGAAAATGATCTTTGCTAGTAAAATTATTTATTAAAATTATTTTAATTAATATTAACTTGTTAAAAACGGTTAGTTCAGTCAAAAAAGTGGATAAATATTATTTAAAATTATTTTGTCATAAATTATTTTTTATTTAACAAATATATAAATATTTTTGGGAAAAACAAAACTGATAAATACAAAAAAAATCAATTCTTAAAAAATAGAAATGATGAAAAACTGGGAAAAAATACCAAATAAAAACAAAAAAATACTATTAAAATATGGAAAAAATAAAAATAGACAAAATATTCCAAAAAACCAAAAATGGGATAAATCTTAAACAATGAAAAAAGACAAAAACAAAAACTATACAAATTTGAAAATAAAGTCACTCTTAAAAAAACTAGAAAAGATATTAAAAAGATGAAAAAATGAAATAAGAACTAAAAAAATGGAAAAAAAACAAAATATTAAAAAGATTATTAAAAATAACCTCCCGTTCTTAAAAAGATAGAATTCTCATGCTGACGTCATTTTCGAAAATAAATGTTCATAATCTAAATAGTAGGTTTTCATCTTAAATTTTTCTGGAAAAAAAAATCTTTAACAAATGTCCGATTAGTCCTGAACCTATCCAGCCATTTAACTTAGGGCATGTTGGTAAACCGTATTTGGAGCTAGATAACTGTAACTAATATTATATTATTTAATATTTTAATAATAATTATAATCATAATTTATAATCTTAGTTAATAATTTATTAATTACAATTTTATATTAATATTAGTTAATAAATTTAATCATATTATAATTATAGTTAATATTTATATTATTAATTTTAATTATAATTTAGTAATCATCTATAGTCTTACTTAATAATTTATTAGTCATGACTATTATCGTAATTATTATTTATTAATTCTAACAAAATTGTAAATCTTGGTACAAATTTATTTTTATCACATGTATTACTTAAACAAATAACTTTAAATTACTAACGTGTCAAAAATCCAAACATAAATTGCAAAACATGTATGTCGAAGCATGGTCCGGTTTTCTCTCCTCCCATAGTAAAACACAAGAATTTATGGAAATTTTCACTCCGAGAATCATCTTCCAGGATTTGTTGGTGTCAATAAAGTTTTCAATGGGCTAATTAATCCCACGTGTCACGACCCGCACCCACTGTTAGGGTACTGGGAACGTAACAACGCCCACCCTACCCGTGTCGGCGGTAGAACCTGTCCTAGGTCACATCATCTAACAATATAATGTAAGCAGATACAGTCTCAATCACTTTAAGGTAGAGCATGATAAGGTTAGATAAAACATAAAATCCAAATAGATACGGGAGATAGAAGTCTAAGTGTCTAAGATACAAAAATCCAGAAAAATACTCAAAACTTAAATACAGTAATCCACAAAGTAAATACAATCCAGACAAATGAAATAACTATCTAACAACCTCTAAGGTGTCTCCTCTAGGCTAGCAGGCAACCCCAAGCTACTGTAAAATTTATCAACAGGTCCAGTCAGGACAGGAACGAGCACATCTCATCTAGAAAACCCAAATAAATGACAGAGAACTATAAAGCAGTTATAGGCATTGTATTGAAATGGCAGTTTATATTCAGGTGATGGTAAGAAAGACAGTAAGGTACAAGGAAATAAATAACTAAACAAGAGAAAATCATAGCAATAAGTCTGAAAATAGAACTAGCTGAACCAGGGTAATATGATATGAAGTCCAGACAACAATGTAGACCAGTGTAACTCCAATGTAAGTCCAGTACAAGATGAATCTAATACAAGATGAATCCAGTAAGGGACGATTCCATTATAGTGATCAATGATTCCAAGATGAGTCCAGCCTATACTCTAACAGTGTGTTTTAAAATACCGAGATCGACATGTAAACGGCTGTGGGTAATCCGGCACACCTCTCACTGATCAACGAGAGATGGCTATCATTCCAGTAGATTCCATAGGGGTGTTCCAGTAATGGGGTATGTCTACATGTCTTACTCTAGTATTTCCCCTCCCAACAGTGAATCCAGAATTCCGACACATGATTCAAGATGATCTAGCCAAATATAATGATACCAGTAATGATTCCAGTAAATGATTCCAGTAAATGATTCGAGGTGATTCCAGTAATAGAAGCCGAAAATGAGATACCGTAATAGAGGCCAGAAAATAAATGGTGTCGTATACATCAATCCAGTACTATCCACATGTGTTGTAACAGAGAATCGCATACAACTATACTAGAACTGAAATACAGTAATTGACAAATAATGAAGAAACTATAGAAATGTACTCGCCTGATAACCTGAACAGCTGATAATATAGGGGGTCCCAACTGAAGCCACAGAGTCCTATTTAAAGCAACAGGTTACAAGGTGTCTGGCTCCTAATTAGAACAGCACAAGTCACAACATGTCCAGAAGGGTAATATAAAGCACTACAATGCATTCTACATGATCTAGGTCAAACTAGGCCAAAGTCAACCTTGGTCAACTCTGGTCAACTGTACTAGTCAAACTAGTCAAACTAGGTCATGTCCTAACCCAGCAAGTCTTACTAGGCCTACCAAGACTATCCTAGCAAGCACACATCAATACAAGGCTATACAAGCAACATACCCCAGCTCTATATAGCATGCAATTATTCAATACTCAATAGGCAGAATTCACATTGGATATACACTAGGTAATCTATTACTTTAAGCTATATATGTCTACACATATATACACATGCATATTGGTATTCAACATTAGGTCTATAATCATGGCATTTCAAATGGTTTATAAACATATATTACAACACTATGCTAACATATATATAATACATACATAGCTAAGTTAACTATTCATAAATACTTATTAAGAGGCTATGTTTGTGTATGTGAACATGGCAAAGGGGCAAGTGAGGTTAAATGGGCATACATAGTGTATACATATCAAGAGTGTCAAAGTGTAAGTGAACAAAGTGTCAAGTGTGATAGTGTCAACATAGTGTAAGGGGTACATGAGGTATAGGATTTGTGTTAACATAGAACATTACATCTCATTAACTTGTATATTGCATACATTACATCTATTATTATATTACATTCATGCTTGCATTTATTCATCATTCATTTATTCTCTTGCACTACTATATGCACCATACATTACATACTATGGAACCTACATATTCATTACAAGCCATACTTATACATGCTTACATTAGATAGGATACTTATACACTCATACATCATTTATTTAAACATTTACTCATGCTTGCATTCTCTATTTAATTACATAATGTATATACATTAACATGGGTTAAAATCAAATAGACATTATATTACACACAAGGGTGCACAAAATGCATATGCCGAATAGTAACTCCTACTAATAATCAATACTGTACCATCTCAGTATGAATTAAAATTTACGATTAAAGTATGTTATAGATCTATTTGTTAGCTTTCCGAAACTTCAAACGGATCGCGTTTTCGTTTCCGAAACTCCCAATCGCGAAAACACCGAGAACGCGTTTGTCTTTCGTACAGCTGACACTCAAATATTTCTCCAGAAAGTTACAGAAAGAATTAGGCCTATTACATGTTTTTGGAAAGCTAACTTCAACGCTTCTTTTAAAAAAATGGAAGATTAAACCGAGCTTTGAGCTAGAAGTTATGATATTTTCTAAGTTAGGACTGAAATTAAAAACGTGGATAAAAATCATGACGGATTTGGTAGTTTAGACAAAAGAACACAAGTTATAACCTAATATATCAAAACCTCACTCTCTATACCAATATATATATATGAGACACTATAGAACACATCTCCAATACAAAATATGAGATTAAACATGTAATAATTCATTCATACATAACAACACATAGTGTCCAAATTTGGGATTTTCACACATGGACACAACCACAACACAAAGGACACTCCTATGACCTCCAAATGGACACGAATGGACACAAATGAGATACAACCATGGGGATCATTCCTATGGGTTCAAAATAGACCTATATGCACGACGAAATGAAAAGGAGAAGGGATTTATACCTCCCGGTAGATCGAATCGAAGAAAAGCCTTTCCGGAGCGACACCGACACGTAGAGATTCCAAAAGGACACGAACGAGCTCCAAATCCTCCCAAACTTGGTAGCTTCCTCCTTGGCTAGAATGGAGAAAGAAAGAAGAAGATTTGGTGGCAAATGGAAGGATTTGGTGGAGAAATTGCTAGGAATTGCTCTCTATGAATTTGGGGAAGAACAAGAGAAGAGTGTGGATGAGAATAATAAATAAACTTGAGCCTATCCTCTCCCAAAGTGGCTGGCCATATGGGGCTATTTGTCCTATTATGGTAAGGTCCAAAATGCCCCCACTAACCTATTCTATGAGTATTAGGAAAGGGCTAATTGGTTGGGGCTAAATTAGTCATTCTAAAGTCTCTAATCACACTAACCTTATCCATAATAATTAGTCTAACCTCTAACTAAATATTTCTATCATGTGGACTAAATTTAATATCATGTGGGCCATGCTAACTAGTGTGTGGGTCCCACTAGAGTCTAAGTTACCCCGGGTCCCCGTTACAAGTCGGATTGAGATGAAATTCGAACCCGACTCAAATAATCCCAAAACAATATCATAAATAATAAAATAATATCAAAATAATTCAAAGAGGTCAAATGCAAAAATTTCCTTAGGCCAAAATGACATTAAAATATCATAATCACATGGTTAGGCTCTAGATCAAACAGTCTCTA
This sequence comes from Iris pallida, assembly GCA_029216955.1. Classification (NCBI taxonomy): domain Eukaryota; kingdom Viridiplantae; phylum Streptophyta; class Magnoliopsida; order Asparagales; family Iridaceae; genus Iris; species Iris pallida. Next base: position 15,723,394 of record JANAVB010001997.1, read on the forward strand.
GGGTTTCACTAGCAAAACGTCAAAACCACAAGTCATTGATTTAAATAATTTTAAAATGATTTAAAATCACCAAAAATTATATCATGAATTAAATATCATTTAAAATAATTATAAACATGAAATTTCAAAATTACCCTCATTTGGAAAACTGGGTGCTACAAAGAAGTATAATAATCCATGATACTAATCTCCGTGTGACGAGCGTGTCAACAAGAAGCAAAATATGTATAAACATGAACGTAAAAACTACTATGAACCGAAAAGCAATCAAAAAGTGCACTTGCCTGAGGTCCTTTGCTGGTGAAACCAATAATTTCGTTGTTCAGGATTGTCCGATTAGCTAGGGTCGGTGTAAAGAGTCAAAAGACACAAGAAAAATAAGGATACGATCAGTCCGATTTAAGATTTACTATTCTAATCAGAAGGAAATTGGGTATGAATTATTCCCATGAATATATAACATATTTTAGAAATTTATCTATAATAATATAAAACTATACTTGTAACTAAATATCTAAGAAATTATTTGGACAATTTATTTTGTCATATTAAGTATGTTTTGGTCAAACCCCTTTTTTGAAAATACCTAGAAGTATTATATATATATATATATATATATATATATAATATATATATATATATTATATATATATATATATATATATATATATATATATATGGGGGTAAAGTGCATTTAAACCCTCCTTAGATATCACGAAAATGCAAATAAAGACTCGTTGATCCAAAAAACCCAAAAGGTTACAAAAATGCTCAAATCCCCCTCCGCTAACTTTTCTGTTAACGGGTGTTAAAATGAGATTGTTTTGACCATTTTACCCCTGGGCTAATATATAACTTGTTAAAAATGGTTAGTTATAAAATTATTTTGTTAAAACGGTTACGCAAAAATACTTGTTAAAAAGTGGATAAATTAACAAAGGGAAAAATGATCTTTTCTAGTAAAATTATTTATTAAAATTATTTAATTAATATTAACTTGTTAAAAATGGTTAGTTCAGTCAAAAAAGGATAAATATTATTTAAAATATTTTGTCATAAATTATTTTTATTTAAAAATATATAAATATTTTTGGGAAAAAAAACTGATAAATACAAAAAAAATCAATTCTTAAAAATAGAAAATGATGAAAAAACTGGAAAAAAAATACCAAATAAAAACAAAAAAAATACTATTAAAATATGGAAAAAATAAAAATAGACAAAATATTCCAAAAAACCAAAAAAATGAGGATAAATCTTAAACAATGAAAAAGACAAAAACAAAAACTATACAAATTTGAAATAAAGTCACTCTTAAAAAACTAGAAAAGATTATAAAAA